>OU015492.1:187871337-188191337 GCA_907164885.2 Dolomedes plantarius | reverse complement strand
CGGTTTGATATTTTGACTAATTATAACACGTAGATCGAAAAAATGGGATGAAAATAAATACAAAGCATCGGAATTGGACTGGCTTTTCTTTTGAACTCGATGTACTGCAAAATAAAGGGAGTAAGAATATAATTTACTAAGATAATTAACTAAAAAAAAAGTTTGAAACTAGTATAATATATGTGAAAAATATATAAGAATTATATATATTATGCATTTGTTTTAGCATTTATTAGTGTGTGGATATAGTGTACTATCCCTCCCCCCCCTCTTTCTCTCTCTCTCTCTCTCTATATATATATATATATATATATATATATATATATATGTGTGTGTGTGTGTGTGTGTATGTATATAAACTTCTGTAGTCGACCAGCCCTCTAAGCAGCCGCATTTATTTTATTCAGGGGCAATTTAAGACTCCACAGTTCGAATATTATGGAAGAAAACCTGTCTTTTTCGGCCACCCCTCTAAACGGGCACTTTCTTTCCGAACCAAGACTAATAATTATAACAGAATTTTAAACAAACAAACAAACAAACAAACAAAAACAAGCAAACACACACACACACACACACACACACACACACACATATATATATATATATATATATATATATATATATGTGTGTGTGGGGGGGGGTGAGTGTGTTTAGTTGTTTTAAAATTCTGTTATACTTATCTATTTTCTTTCTTCAAAATTGACAACGCAGTTGTTTTTTGATAATTTTTAAACGTGAGAAATTGTTTATTCATGTCTTAAAGTATTCACAATCTTTCTTTTATATCCTTAAAGGTTTTTCATTGTAAATTTTTTGTGGGAAAAATATAAAGACGCATTTTGCTTATTTACTTTCTAATAATTATTTGACTATCCATAACCATTATTTTACAGACCGTTTTCAGGCACGTGTAAACTTCCCAAAAATAACTTAGTGAAAGGCGAATAGCATTTCGCATAAAAATAATTGTGGTCCAAAGCACCCGATGCCCTTGAGACCAAAAGTAATATCCATCTTGATATCTGAACGTTATTTCATCTGATTTCCAATAACTGTATCCGGTACATAAGATTGTTTAAATATCTGATTTTCAAAACGGAAATTTTATATTGAAGTCACTGAAAGTTTTATCAAATGGTTATCCGAAAAGATTATTTTTTTTATATATGTACTGTAAACAATAAATCTGAATGGAATCAAAACGATATTTTTTCATATTAGATCATTGTTGAAATTCCAAATAACGGAATGTATATTTTATTTTTCTCTTATCTTTATCCCCTTTTTGTATTCAAAATAGAGGAATATGTTTTCCTAGTTCTTTTTGTAAGGTGAAATTGGGTCAATGAAATAAGTTTACTGGATTTTATTACTTTAAATTCCTAACTTATATGTTAGCAGCTGACAATGAAAATGATGTAGTTTTCTAGCACATAAACCCACATATTTGAAAACAAACAAAGGCAAAAAGTTTAGATTCAAACCTATAAATGTTAAAACACAGTAGACAAATTTATGAAATCTAACTTTTTTTTAAATTTTTACCTTAAAAAATAAACTGCGCATTATATTTTCAAACAACTGAAGATTATATCACACTGACCATAAACCCCACCTAACTTTAAAGAAGCTAAACTCCTTTTTTTAAAAATGAGTCTATAATATTTCACTTCAAATGGAATTTAGCCTCCTTTTCTTATTTAAATGTTTAGTAAAAGAAATGCAGAGTGTCCGAGCAAAAAGTATCCAAAAGTTATGGCTTATTTTTACGGAACTACGCATTAGAAAAAAAAATGTTTAAATAGAAAGAACATTTCACCAAGTTTTAATATCAATCATAGATTTCGATAATAGTATCATAGGTTTCGATTTATGCACCTTTTGTATCACGACGAACGGCTAAATGGTAATCCAGTTCTCTCCAAGTGTTTCGTAGCATATCAGGAGTTATTACACGAATTGCTTGAATGACGTGCTTCTTCAAATCATCCATAGTTTCAATTTTTTGTTTATACACAACGGATTTAATGAATCCCCTAGCAAAAATTCTAATAACTCCTGATATGCTGTGAAACACTTGGAGAGAACTGGATTAACATTTATACGTTAATCGTGCTACAAAAGGTGTATACATCGAAATATATGACTGATATTAAAACCTGGTGAGATGTTCTATCGATTTAAATAAATATTTTTAAATTCTAATGAGTAGTTCCTTAAGAATAAGTCATAACTTTTGGATACCTTTAGCCCGGACACTCTGTATATCCGGCTAGCTAATGTCTAAAGCAATTTTATGTAGCATGTGCATGTTATGAAATGCATTAATGGGAATTTTATTCATTCGCGATCATTCCAAAGTCCTTCTATATTTAACCATAAATGATCTCAAAATCTAAATTGCGTGTGACAACTCTTTTCTCAGTGTAATTATCAACCAGATATTTTTAACATGGGTTTTTCTAAACTTCTATTGAAACTCGCTCCCAAATTCTTAGTTTTTAAAGGTATAAAAGTGTGGAGTTAAAATTTTCCTTCAATGCAATTAAAACTTTCTTTCACTATTGTTCTTACATTTAGGTGATTATGGTTTTTTCCTATCAACATCCATGTTAATATAATCTTTTAATCATATGCTAAATTCTTCACTGTTCCCACGACCGGTCCACCTATCAAGCTTGTTGAAATAATGATGAGGCTCACCCGTGATTAAATTCCAACATGCAGTAATGTATAAAAAGCTCCGTAAGGATTGGTAATTAAAACCTAACATTAGGAGTAGTTTTCTTGTGCGTTTTTTGTCCTATGTAATTTATTTTCTGACTGGTCGTTAATGAGAAACACAAATTTAATAGTAACCACTGTCCAAACATAGATATATTTAAATATACTACTAGTTGATACCCGGCAAAACATGACGGTTAGATAGTAAATAAATGTATATACTAATACACAAATTATACTCAACACATTATAGCCAAATGTTGAAAATAATAATAATGCGCAGAAACATTATAATGTGTTTAAGCGACCTCGTGCTTAGTGAGTATCTAAAGCCAGATTTAAAAATGTCACTGAGCATGCGCAGAAAGCATTTTTTTTCTAATTGTAAATTATCGCTAATTAAACAGTGTGAAATAAACAATTTCCATGAGGTATAATCTTATATTTAACAAGCATAATTATCACATTATCCTATATATATATATATATATATATATATATAGGACAATAATACCAGAATAGATTTTTCAAGTAAAAAATCATTTATGAAGCATCTACGAGGTAAGTAATAAAGGTAAGTGATGAAATAAACTTTAAATCTGTTTTTCTCTTTACAGATATTTCAAGGTTTTTAGATTTTTTTAAATGCTCCAAACGACTTAAAATTTGCTCAAAATTCACAAAATTTGTATGGAAGAATCCTGATACTGTTTACAAAGAAACTGGGTATGAATTTTGCAATTCGACTGCATTAAGGTAATTAAATTTGATCTATAACTCATTAGAAAAAAAATTTTGATGAAAATCGGGATTGAATTCAGAAAAAAATTTCTCAAAAATTAACTATTTAAGGAATTAAATAAATAATTACCAGATTTGTTTGTACAGTTTTAAGTGATTAAAATGCAAAATCGAGGAGATACCTCACAAATTAAGTCGCAAGGAGAATTTTAAAATTTTGTTTATAAATTTGAATTTTTTTTTAAATCTTAAAATTATAATAAGATTGGAAATTCTTTTAAGGTACTGTATATACTTATGGTTAAATTTTTATATGTACAAAATTTCATATCTCTATGATAAAAAGTAAAAAATAAAATAAAATAAAATAACGTCCACCGTTCCCTTAATGAAAGTCAGTAAAACAATAATGTAATTATTCATAAAAAGGTCACTTATTAATAGCAAAGAAATGAAGAAAAGTAAATTCTCAGGACTGAAATGTAAATTCACATATTGAAACGGGAATTAATCCTTTAGTTGTTACTGAGGATACTGAATGGAATCTTTCATTTATTTTTTCATGTACAAGTTAAATTTACATCTTATTATTATTCACTACAAAGCAATTTTTAAATATTTTATATACATTTATCATTTTCCCTGGTGCATAGAAATAATTCTGAATCTTAATTTGCGTTGGTCTCAGATATCCATTCTTCTCTGATGCACTGGAGAATATATAAATCTTGTATCTGTTTTCTGAAGATTATCATTTTTCTAAGAATTCCATTATATAAAACTTGGCATAGAATGAAATTTATATTTTATTTCTCGCAAGTAATAGCAACTGAAACAAATGTTTTAAAGAAATGCTAAAATTAATTTAAAAGGCTTCAAACTGCGAGGGATTTCATACTTCAGAAAATTAACATGTTTCTACAACGTTACATTTACTTAAACAACTTAAAAAGCACATTTTACATACGTCATGCTACATAGAAAAACATTTTCCCGAGACACTAACAAAAGCCATTTTAAATAACAGTATTATTCATATGACAGTAGGAACAAGAAGTAAAATCAAATAAATTAGTCCTATTCTATGTTCATTGTAATGTATATGCGGGAATTTAAAACTAAAAAATTAATTTTAAAGTTTCAAGAATGTAATTATTCAGTAAGGTGTAATTTTATATTAAATTAAGTGAATATTTGATATTAATGTCTCTAATTTAACATCCAGCAGACAAAATCGGGGGTTTTGGTTTTAATAAAGGAGTTATTTCCTACCTCCGATTCAGAAGAAATTAAAAAAAATTATATTATGTGTCTTTAAGGTTAAGAAAACGCCAATTTTATAATTAAAATGTGTATCGTTCGAGTAGACGTAACTCTTCAGTATGAATACTGTAATTGAGTTTTAAAAGAATTCAATATATATATATATATATATATATATATATATATATATATATATATATATATATATATATATGTATATGTGTGTGAGTATGTATGTATGTATATATATATATATATATATATATATATATATATATACACATAGGTATAACGGAGATCTCACAATACAGACTCCAATCTGTTGTTTGACACCTATATGTGATGTTACATCATGGCATTTTCGAGTCGTCGCTGATTAACAGCACTATATAACAAGCGAAAATGGTTATTTCGTTATAATTGAATGATGAACTTTGAAATGTCGTTGCGTCTGCTGCGATTTCACATGGAAAATTTAGAATTGGGTCACATGGTTCCTTCAGTTTGAGAAGCCCTTTCCACTCCATTTTGATGTGATTTGTACCTACTTTTTATAAGTTGAAAGCACCGTTAAATGTCGGACGATATACATATGAAAAGTTAGTGTATCCTACAACATCGTTTTGTTATAAGGATATTTGATATTAATATGTTCATACTGTAAACAATATGGATCCATTTCACAAAAATTATCTATGTATTTGCTGCTATAAAAACTTTCCAGATAACAAGTATTTTTCTAGCAAAAAACGTAATATATGTATTGTCATCATTTGTTACTGTATAAGTTACACAGATTAATTTAATTCAATAGTACAGATTAATTTAATTCACAGTACGTAATCTGCGCTTTTCAAGATAACCATGTAGACTTAACCCAAAATATAACTATAGATATGTATAAGAAAATAAATTTATCTCTGAGAATTTATGTTCATCTCGGGGTGTGTTGTTTTCCTGTCGTATTGTATTGACACCGGAATAAACAAATGTCAAAACAATGCAGGTGAATTGTGATAAACAGAATGCTTGATAAGATGAATAGAGGAAAGGAGCTGACAAACGGACACGCATGCAAAATTCTTATAGATACGAATGTGACATTTTGTTGTAATGTTCTCAACACTGATGGCATTTTACTTGAAATACTTACAAATGGTGTTATGCGATGAAAGCACTCCTTAAAACGACTGCAATATCTGTGTCTGTTATAAATTTATAGAATTGAAACATAAATATTTGAAGAAGCAAAGATCTAGTAAAACAACTCGATAAACAATTTTCTCCGTATTATTTCCAGTAATTTGCAGTGAAATGATAAAGTAAAGAAGGGAAATAATTGTTGGGTTTTAAAAATTAAATCCCTAATTATTTTAATCTCCAGCACTTTACTAACTAAAATCGTAATGACAGTACGTCATATTTATTTTATTAAATTTTATACTCTGTAAAATATTCAGAGATTTAAAAATGAATCATTCCCGTATATGCGGATATATGTCATGAATCGTATGCAAATATATGTGGCGCAGTAATTGATTGGATGGCAATTACTATAAAAGCTAGCCGCATTGTATTAAAGTTTGTCCCTTCTACCCTTCGCTGTATTTTCCTGTTACAACGCCAGTTTGGTGTATCTGCAAACAGATAAGTTATCTCTGTTATGTTATACTTTGTTATGTTATTCTATGTTATTAAATCTCAATTCTCAACCGAAACTCAGTCTTAATTTCTCACTCTGCTACTTACATTTCTATGGCATGACTGTCACTTTAAATTCTGTATCAAAGTTCTGTCAGCTATTCTTTGAAACCACTGACTGATCATCAAAAATAATACCATAAATTATGACTCAAAATCTGATTGTCAGAATTGTTGCAGGTATTAAAGATAAATATTAATGAATAAAAAATAAACAAACTTCGAAAATCATAAGGTCCGTATTGACAAGTAATTTTCATAAAATATAATAAGCAAGGTGCTTCAGGCATAATTTAAGAAGGCCTTAGGGAAACTGATTGAATTCGGACTATTCTAAGCTGAAGTGAAAACAATCCTCATGTTTAATTATTTTGATTTTTCTTTAAATTCACCTAGGATGACAGTGATCTTGATCAAATTTTTTTTTACAATAAAATGTAATCTCAAACAATTTTAATAAATATTTGTGAGTCCGTAAGGTATTCCATTGTTATTTAACCCTCAAATGGGAACCCCTCAATGGGAGGGGAAAGACACACACTGGGGTCGGATCCGACCCTGACTGTACGTCAGGGTCGGATCCGACCCCAGGGTGTGTCTTTCCCCTCCCATACTCTCCCCTCTCATTGCAAGAGATCGAGTTGACAAGGACCCCTATCAGGTAGACCTACTAGACCACACTACACGTTATAGGAATAAGCAAATACGAGTGTCTTTGTTGAAAAACATTATTCACGATCACTTGTCATTTAAAAAAAAATTATTTTAGATTTTTTACCATGTTTTTATTAACACGCTTTCTTGATTGTGTGTGTGTTTGTCCAGTACAAATCTTGCAATCGATTTTTAACTAACTTCCCGACTCGCTAGACATTTGAAACTTTTAGAATAGCTCAGAACACGAGGAAAATGCATTATTTTAATATTTTTAGCCATCTTTAAGCAGAATACAATTCATTTTCAGTTCATTTTTTTTGTAGGCTGGTGCAGCTATCTATCGGCAGGGACGGGAACGAAAAGTTAAACGCAAGTTAACTTCCAATTAACTTCATTTTCTTTCAAGTTGATGGGATAATTGATCAAAAAATTTTTTAAAAAGTATTTATTAATACCTAGAATTGTCAAGTTATATGATTCAACAGAAAATTTAAAAACATGGTACATAATTTTTTTTTTATCTTGTAATTATTAAATTTTTATTTCGATTTTGAAGGCCAAAAATGTCAATATGTATTATTTTTTTTTTGCTCGAAAAGTTGGTAACTTATAAAACTAGGTAGACTAAATTCCATATTTGACCTAATATTATACAACATTCTATGTAAATGCCAGAGAGATTTTCTTTGTTTAGCAAAATTACAATTCGTTTTTTTTTATTTTTTCTACAAAAAGGGTTTTATTTCATGTAAAATATTATCAATAAATGCTACTATACAACTGAAATTCTTATTGTGTACTTATTTCTACTAAAAACCACAACAAAAAAGAGATTGGGTCGGATCTGACCCGACCATATCATCTATTTGGTCTCAAACCACTGTACCGTTTGAGGGTTAAGTTACTAATTATTCTCAAGATAAGGTCGCGTCTTCTTATAACAGATTTCCTCGCCGTCATACAATCTGTGGAGTTGTTAAGGAGATATTAACCATATGCTGATCAGAGAGAGTGGCTTTTAAGTACGATACGTGTAAATTGTAGGAGGAAATTTGTTAAGAGTTTGGATGTGTTTTCCTTGGCAGCGGAGTTGGAAGCAAAGTTAAAGAAGCTGACTACGCAGGATCAGATAAGAGTTCAAGTTAAGTGAAGTGAAATCAAATGATATTCTAAAAAAAGGGTTTTTCTCAAATTTTAGGAATGAGTACTTGGGGTAGATTGGAAATTAATATTCTTTTGTTTAAAGATATAAGGTTCGTGTATTATATTAGTGAAAAAGGAATTCATTATACATTTCTTAAGTCTGCTATGTACTACGAAAAAAATCGTATTTCTCTTTCCCTCTTCTTGCAGACTCTTGTGGTGGGAGGAGTCCAGGTGACAGTTTGAGAATTCCACCCCCCTTTAGAATTGACATTTTGAGGGATTGTAATGGCTCTCTCTCTAAAGGGGGGGGGGTTAAGCTCTGCCCACAAAATTTTCATTTAAAATTACATTTTTGTCAACTATTTACAGGTACATAAATGCTGATAATCAAATAAAATTGGTATTGTCAGATAGCCTGAATTTTTCTGCCAAGCGCTACAGGATTCATTTCATAAATTTCATCCACCGAAGGAATTTATTAGCGTTTAAAACAAACTATACCAGATTTTTCCCCGAATAATTTAAATTTTAATTTGAAATTCATTCATTTTAAATTTTAAATGCAATATATTAATTGCATTTTTTTAAAAACGAAAAATGTACACAAATGTAAAATTTATTTCTCTATGACGGTGTGCAATTTAAAAAAAAATCTGTGAATCCAAGTCGGCAACCTGTTGACACATTTTCTCCATAGGTTAACATTGAGGTGAGCGAATCCAATGGGGTTAGTACATAGCAGCCTTAACCACTCTTTAGTTTATGCTCCCGCCAAAAGGCTTTAAATTTTGCTGATATATTGAGTTATATTTCTAATTTCCTACAGCCTTACCTCGGCTAATAAAGCCAGTTTAGTTAGACATAGTTACTTCTTTACGAACTTTGAAAATATCCAATAGTAGTTGCTTAAAATTGTCACTCAGTTTAATCGTCGTGTTTTATTGCCTCTTCATTCCATCTCCAGCAATTTTATGTAACACCTTTAGTCGGAATCGGAATGGAAGAAGTCATTGGATTATTTGTTTCTAAAAAGTTTTAGCTTTTTAAGAGAATTCCACACATTGATTTCCCATTATTTTGCATTTTATTAGGTTTCTATTCCGTGTAAGGGTCAAACCAAGAAAATAAGAAGAAAATCAACCTCAATGGGTTTCAATAATTTTATGTCTTTCCATAATAATACATTGTGTTGTATGGTACATGTAGTATTAATTATGATTTATTTTGCCCAGTCTTGTATTGTATATATATGGTATTTACAGTGTATCGTACATAAATTGCATTGTATAGTGTATTGTACATAAATTATATTGTATAGTGTATTGTATATATATTGAATTGCATTTATAGTGCATTGTATACAAATTGATTTGCAAAATGTTATAATTAATTGTATAGCATTGTATAATAATATTGCGTATGCAAATCGGTGTTAAAAGTATATTTTATGCCGCTGATATTCAAAGTAAATAGTTAGGGATTTTGCCGTATAAGATTAGGCGGAGGTCGGCTTAAACTTAAACTAATCTCACTGAAAGTATTTGCAAACTCATGCATGTTGAGTTCTAGACTTTTTATGATAAACAGTGGACATTCTGAAAAATCTCAAATTTTAAATACAAACATAACGGAGCACTTTTCGTATATTCACATGTTATTAGCTTGTGCCATCACTTTTCTGAAGTTAAAAGCAAATAAATAAATCTACTAAATATATTAAAAATTAAATCTTTACTTATTTTGTTTCATTTCCTTGTTTCCTTTCGTTTACTTATTTTGTTTCGTTTCTTTGAAAATCTTGCTGATTTTAGTTTACAGCAAATTGTGTCTAATAATGCATTTAACCAAAGTTATGCAATCAATCATGTGAATATTAATAATTCATCTAAATTCAGGCAACAAACACATAATGGATTGCTTTAACGGAGCTCAGTCTTTTATGAACTCTTTACATGCGCGCAAGTGTTTGATTAATTGTGTTTAAGATAACTCTAAAAGACAGAATTCTTTTGTCTCATAGAAACTAAATGAAGTGCATAATTTATCTTTAAATGCGATTAGCCATGCATTGTTCTTTAAATCATCATTTTCTTATAATTACAGACACATTACAATTTTTTTCCCACGCGAAAGAAATTTTCCAAACATTTTGAGTGTAACTAATTAAGTATAACGATATTATTTTATTTTGTTTGTCATATATGATTTTTTATGTTATTTAGAAGAAATTAGTAAAAGATTTCTTAAGTTTCGAGCGTATTACATATTTGTTATTGAGAAAAACTTAAAAAAATTCAAAGAATATTAAGTTAATGGTGCTATAATTAATTTACGGAGTTAAAACTGAGCAAAACATACATATGCTATTAATCTTCTGATATATGATATTAAAAACAATAAAATATTGTAATCGTATCAACGACTTAACGACACATATTTTTATTCTGTTTCAAATGCATATTTACGTCTCTAAAATCATAAGATGTAATCGAAAAATTTATAGGATTTTTCAAGATTTGGTTTCACTAATATAAAAGCTATTAGTTTTATCAATACCCTTGGACTTTTGAATATAAATGTTTTAGTCATTTTATTGGTAATGAGTCTTTTCCAGTTTTCTAATATGACCTTTTGAATTGTGACATTTGAGTCATTGTATTGGTAATTTGTCTTTTCCAGTTTCTATGAGGGCTTTTTTAAAATTTCCAATGGCAAGTAATAAATAAAACCAGCAAGATAAAATGTACAATGAAGTAAATAGGACGTATTAATTACCCAATTCTCTTGCCTCCAAATATCGACTAAAAAGATTTCGAGCCGACAGTGCCTCACATGTCTGGAGGTGAGAAATGTCCAAACTTGGAGTTTATCCCAAATAGTGCAGAAAGAACTCTGTAGAATTTACCAGCGGCTCAGATATTTAGCTAATTTGTCATAACCCGGAAAGCCGGATCATGGCTACCGAAACCTTCCTTGTAAAATATGGGCTGAATGTACTATTAGCAACCTATAGCTTTCCATAGAATTTATATCTATTAATTCTTGATAAAACAGGTCCTTGAATTTCTTCTAGATAAATTCCCTTAGAAATTATATGCTATCAACCTATATGGGTTCTGCATAACTGCTACATCTCTCTTTGCCAATCCGTCCGCGAATTCATTTCCTGGGATTCAGCAGTGTGATGGAATCCACTATAAAACTATTTTGATGCTTTATGATGACATTATATGAATAAGGAAATGACACTTGAGAATTTCACTGGTTTTGTAGCAATCCACAAAGCCAATGACTTCAATGGCAGCTCAAGAATCATAAAGTATCACACATTTTTCGTACGTAATTGGCATATCAACTGGGTCAAAGCTGTGCGTATAGCCTCTACTCCTTATACAACTCTATGGGGTTTTGTAAGTTATAAATTAGTCTCATTGGCTCATGGGAAAGGAAAAAGGAGGGACAGCTTCTGAAGGTCGAGACCCGGAGCACTCGAAGGCAGAAGACTGACTTTGCTCCACGTGTTTGCTGTTATTAGCTGGGCAAAACGGAATGGCCTTCACGGTTAGGGTGGTCCCACCAGGAGAAAATCTCCCGACGTACTTCGCGCATTCCACCAAGGGCAACCCCCCCCCCCCACACGTTGAGGCTATAATTAAGACTTGGGGGGGGGGGGTAAGTGACAGTTTTATGATGACAGTATATGAATAACGGAAAGACACTCAAGAATTTCACCGGTTTTGTAGCAATCCATAAAGCCAGTGACTTCAATGGCAGCTCAAGAATCATAAAGTATCACACATTTTTCGTACGTAATTGGCATATCAACGGGTCAAAGCTGTGCGTATATAACTGTGCTCTAAGCTCTTTCTCAACAACAAGAGGTTTATTTACAATGGGTGGCCTCTAATATAGGAATTTTTGGAAATGAGACTTCTGATGTTCTTTCTAAGGATGGTGCCTCTCTTGCTATTTCTTTGCGATATACTTTGACCTATCTTGAAATTTACTCAAGAAGAAAACTTATAAACCAGCATTCATCGAGTACCCCTCATACACACGACTGATATAATGGAAAATCTCCTGGTGGTGTCCTTTCTCTCCAGGGTGACAGAAGGATGCAGACAACCATTAGCAGATTTGCTAGTGGACATCTGAAGTGTCTTTCTTACAATCATGGGCAAACATTTTACACTTTTTGCTCCAAATGCAATACTGCTGATTCTTCTCCTGACCATATTTTAAACTGTCTGGGACTTGTAGAGAAGGATATTTTGCTTGTTCCCTTCGCTTGTTTCTAATTTAATTGCAACTGTTGACCTCTTAGACCTGATCTAGCTTACGGCTAGAGCAGGTGAAAATAAGTCACACGCACACACACATAAATTAGTCTCTATTAATTTTACAACTTCCACTTGACTTCCAAGTGTTAATTTATGAAAGAGGTTTGTTGCTCCGAGAATCCAAAGGGGACTTATTATAAATACTATAGTGTATTCGAATGATTATAGAGTATCGACATATTATGTAGAGTATTGTTATAGAGTACCTAGAGATGAATTAGTTCCTTTACTTCTCATCGGCAAAACTGAAGTTAGACAAAAGGTGAATGCATACTCTCATTTGAGTTTTCAAAAATCTTTTGGTGAATGCAAATGTGGCTCATATATCTAGGAGAAGACATCTCCAAGGGAAATAGTTATCATTAAAAAGGTGAAAAAACAGATTTATTATGACACTGCATTATGACACTGATTACAGGATTAATAAAAGGATTATGACACTTCATTCCATTAGGGCAGAGATCTCTACTATTGTTCAGTGGAAGGGAATCTTTTACCACCATTTTTTCTACAGTTTATATTTAATTATACTTTGTTGCAACTTTGCTTCCAACTTTGCTACGTAACATAACGGTAGACGTGGTCAGTAAGCTTCATATTTCCTTTCATCAGTACATGTAATTATATTTTTAACATGGTATATTTCATAACAAAATCATTTCCTGAATTTCGTTTGAAAATATCTTATTTTAGCTGTTTGATATATATTTCAAGTCCGATAACTTAATCTCATATTATCATCTAATCTAGATAATCTTTTCATTCATATGAACGGCATATGTACCACATACTTTATACAAAGTAAATGGAATAGTGTAAAAAATTCGGTCGTCCATGAGCCAAGAAGGAAATTGGCATAATACGCTCAAATGCTAATTAAATTCATGAATAGCAATTAGCATTTGCATAGGATTACATTTTTAATTACTAATGCTTGTGAAATTATTGAGTCCAACAATGTTGTTACGCATGTCTGTAATAAATACAGAAGTTCGTTGATATGAATACGTTATATAAATAAAGTTGTCTTAGAGATATCTAAAATTTTCAGAATTTGACGTCATTGAGTTCCGATATAAAAACATGATCAAGAACGTATTTCGAACTTTCTGTTGAATGAAATTTATCAGCCATATGACAACATTGCCGGAGAAAGTGCATGTGTTTATATCAAAAGTTATTCAATCATATGGCTTTGGAGAAAACACACATAAGAGCTTTTACACGGTTTTCTGAAAATATATTTCTGTAAGCATGGTTCTCTGCATTTTTCTTTCCAGAATTTAAAATTACATAACATTCTTAATGACTTTTATAAGAGTTCCTTAAGGGCTAAAATGCGTGTAAGTGCGTAGGTCCTTTTTCGTAGTGATTGTTAAACGCATATACACATTACACGAAAAATAATTACATTTTGCGTATATGTAAATATGTTAGAAATAAAACATCAATACTATTCATAAAAACGTGATATATAATGATAAAAACAGGCTTAATACATATATTTCAGTGAACGAATGGATTGCAGTTTCACAATATACAATTATTTGTTATTACTATATATATATATATATATATATATATATATATATATATATATATATATATATATATATATATTATTTTTTTATTTATATACAATATTCTAATTTAAATAAGATCTTAAATTCTTGCAATTTTGTATAAGATTATTTTTAGAAGATTCCTGAGCATGTATGAGTTACTGATTGAATTGATTTTGATATATATCGTTAGAAAGTTGTTGTGTTACATGAAAATATATATATGTTCTACAAAAAGCTTGAACAAATTTTGGACATCATCGTTAAATGCCGACACTGTTCGTTTATTGAATCTACCACGCATTTGGCCACCTGTGTATGTAACCCAACAATTACAATAGTATATTATTAAACATATTTAATTACAGATATAAATTCATAAGAAACATATTGCCTACATTTATTAATTTAATGTGGTAATTCATTTCTCTTTCTGGCATAGATCTTTCAAAGCATATTAAAATACCTTGTTCAATGATACGCACAATGTTTAATTTATTAAGAGGAAAATCAGCATGAAAGAATTTCTCCTAGGAATTGGAACATTCCTAGTTCGAAATGTTTTGGCTCTTTTATTCTCTTCTCGGGGGTATGGTATTAATTGCCATAAAATGTTATAACTGTTTTAAAAATAAATTGTGTTTTTTTCTCCAATGCGGAGGCACTTGTCGTCAAACATTCGCCTATACTACGCCACAATTTTACTGTCCATTGTATTTTGGGGGCACCATATAGGCGGACAGCAAAAAATAAATAAAAATAAATTGTAATTGAGTGGTTATTCTACTACAAAATTCTAAAATTTGTTTTTCCAATTCTTTGAAATAATGCTTAAATTAAACTGCTTCGTTTATAAGTATGACATTTTTATAGTTACTTTTAATCTGCCTTTTTATGTAAATAATCCTTAATTGTTTTATTTCTAAAAATAATAGCATTAATATTATTCTGGTGTATTTATTCTGATTTTTTAGTTCCATCCAAAATTTTTGCTTCATTGTTATGGTAATCAATACATACAATGAAGAACATTTTTTTTAATACTTTATAAGGATCCGGGCAAATATTTATCGTCCTGAAGGAATTTATTTTTATCCTAGAGGATTTTGTTCTCGAAAATTGTTTAAAACTCAAAAACAATAATAACGCAAATGATATTTTGTTGAATTAAGTATGTGAAACCAGAGAACAATAAATTTCTGTTTTATATTTAATGTAAATTTGCGGTATTATTTAAAGTTCTATACTGAATAAATTAAACAGGTAACGTATATAACATAAAATTAATGCAATTAGATAAAATGAATGCAATTAAATACAATTATAATTTACAATAAATTTTTGTCTATTTGCGTAAGGAATCTATAAAATTACAAACATAATTCTTTTTTTTTATCATCTAATATCTAGTAAGTATTTAAGAAACATTTACTTTACTGGGGGGAATATGTTCATAAGTGACAAACACAAATTAATTTCAGTATTTTTAGTGTGCAGCAAAATTATTTCAATTTACGAATCTACAATAATTCTTTTCTTCATGAAAACAAATCTTTTTGATTTTATTATTTGAACTTCTTCTTTAACAGCCAAAATTTTTATGTTCGAAATTGTAATTAAAACAATTTTTAATTAACGAATCCTAACATCTGTAAAAGTTGCCTTTTAAATAAGATTTTTGAGGATTGTCATGTGAGGTTTAAAGAGTTGCATTTCCTCATAAGGACGTAAATATCACGTTTAGGCAAATCAACTCATTCAACTGTATCTATCGTCCCCAAATTCAACCACACCCGAAAAATCTACTGTAAAAAAGTGACATTCAATGTGAGATTCATGTAAAAAATATGAAACATGAAATTTCAAAAAGTTTGTTTGAGGACCATTATAACTTAGAATTTTTTTTATTAAATTATGCTTTAACTTTTGGAAACGTGATATAAAAATAGTGATATCGACTATCAACTTTTCTACTTTGGAGGATTTTTGTAACAGCAGCTTTTCAATTATGTGAAACTCCTTAATTGCTTCTAATCATCAGCATACATTTTGAATCTATGTCTTAATTATGAGTTGAGACCACGCACACATCATCATGATGACAATGAGAGCATAAGAGAAGTTATGAGATTATACTGACATGTAGAAACTGTTTCCATATCTACCATTTGAAAACGCTGAGGTATAACCAAAGATTTGCCTCAAAACTTCACAGGTTATATTCCTGTATCAGTTCGTAATTCCTATCTCAAAACCTGTGAAGTGTTGAGTACACCGAATAGAAAAATTTAGTCACACTGAAATATTTTGTTGCACTGCTGTTGCCATCATGATAATTCATTGAGTCGAAATTTAAATTTATCCAAATTCATGTCTTAAATTTGTTCTTCCAAACATGTGGTTACTCCACTCATCGCACAACGGAAATGGGACTCATGTAACAAGATTTAACTTTAACTTACTTTCACGTGATGGTCACTCTGTGCTCTGAGGATTTTTTCCCGTGCTTCCTAAATCCGAGTTATTATAAAGACACTGTTTCCTTAGGTAAGTTTCGGAATTTTCAGCATTGAATTGGCAGATATATCAGGGAAGTATTACTGGAGATCAATTAAGGTCATACGTGATAGAAATTAGTCAATATTTTACGATTTTATAACATAAAATAGAGATACAGAAATAAAAGTTACAGAAATACAAGTCTCATCAGAGTTTTTGTGAAATTGAACCAATAGAGTTCTAAATACAATCACCCTTTTACTTATTGCTTCATATATTCAACGTAAGACATATGATTCAGCTGCTGTATTACATGAAGGTCTTATTTGAATAGTGCGCCAACTCCATTAGATATAGAGCCTTAAAGTCTAATGAGTGCGGACAAATGACTGCTAAAGTTTGATTTGAAATGCCTGCTGTTGTTGCCAGCTGCAGAAATAAGCTGGAGGTGTACCAATTTTAAAATAAGATACAAATGACTTGTATGAACATGAAAGTGAGGCTAACTCCATTTTTTAAAAAGTGGAGTTGGCCCACTATTCAAATAAAGCCTTCCACATACTCATAAAAGCCTGAATAGTCATGCTTTTAATTTTAGAAGACGGATTTCATTTCGAACAGTTTTGTTGCATTCGAAATCTCATCATCATTTTTACAATTCGCATCTCTCGTAAAGGTCAGATGAACATAATCTTCCTTTAAGATTTCACCAAGACACTTGAATGGTTAGGAAATTGGCTTTGCGTTACTCCACTTTTATACAAAACCGAAGTAATGACTTTATTCCGCTAACCGAAAGAAATGTGTAGAGGTATTTTCCTTTTACAAAAAAAGCAAAATATAAAATTTACGACCAGAGTTCCAGCAAGCTGTTCGTCATAACAATGTTATTTTGGATCAACTGGTTAAGTCGGATTTAAACGGTGATTTATAGTAAGTAGTTGACACAATTCCTTTCTATCCATAATACCAGTCTACCGACGCCTTAACAACCAGCAGTCGCTTTACCAATATCTTCCCAATTCTACTCTCTGCGGGTAGCAAGTTTATAAGATCATTTGTACTTTTGATGCATGTTAGTAAAGAGCTATTAGTAGAATTTGGTGTGTTATGCTTTGGCATAGGCGCGCGCTATATGAATTATGGAAAAAATTATTTCCTCAATTTACGGAATACAAAATGTCTTCATAGAAATGTTTCTCAAAACAAGAGTATTAAAGGATTACGTGAACATTCATAGTCCAGTGACATCAAAAATTTTATTTTTGTCATATTAACATATATATTGCCCGTTTTAGACTAATTTAGAATATATTAAACATTTTATTAATTAGAGTATATATTGTGTCATCAATAACTTCTGTTAGTGTTGAAATGAAATATACAATTAACGCAATACACTTTATATTTAAAAGAGATAAGTAATAGCAAAACTTTGGGAATACTTATTTAAGATAAAATATTTTACCACAAAGGCAGCGTTATGTGAGTTTTGTTTTCGAATTAATAACAGATGGTTTTGAAATCTGAATTTGTAGAATTTTAATCTTACGAGCTCTCTGAATCATACACCAGAAGACGAAATTAATATTTTTTCAATCTGACTCGCGGATTTAATTAATTTTCCCTTACTCTAAAGATTCTTGCATAAAATCTAGGGTTAATGCAGTTAATAATTATGCAAATGAAATGAGTTTCATTCATCATATACTCTCTATTCAGTGCATGCAATTAAAGTTCACTCAAGTTTACTCAACGCCTCTGCAAAGCAGTCTATCAAGATACTGAAATGTATATTCATACATCTGATTATTATACGAATCTCTCGTGTGTAAGGAAATGTCTAGATTCAATATTTTCTGAAAACCTGAAATTTTTGACTCAATTCCAAATGGATTCACTCGTTTTAATATTAGGGAATATTTTCCACGGAAAAAGCTGGAATACAGATTTATATTTACTTAAAAATTTACATTGAAAAAGTAGTATAGGAACTTTTCGTTTTTTTTATCTAGTTTAACACTGCTGTTCTGTTCAGGTCTATTTGACCAGAAATTTTTTTTTATCAGTGTATAAAATCTGAAGCATCAGTGATAACAGTGTTCGATCTTGTGACTTTTTCTATATAAAAGAGTTTTTAATTGTCATAAAATCATATGTGTACATAGTGAAAATTATTGGACCTTTATGTTATACAATGTATAATTGTTGTGAAATAAATTTATGTTTGGTAAACTGAGTATTTTACTGTAACATTACAAAGTCTTAGAAAGCATCATGATTAATAAGGAATAGGCTCAAAAAATGAATTACAAAACTACAACATTTCTGAAAAATTTGAACACCGAGTCATATTGACCCGGACGGTACACTGGTAAAGAAAAAAGGGAACAGAACACCAGAAAATCTGAGACATTAAAGAAATAATCCTTTTTCTAATAGGCATAGAATTTCTATTGCCAGAAATTTTATATTTAAACTAGCATTATTGCCCGGCATTGCCCGGGTAGATATATAGATATAAATATTTCATGCAATCCATCAAAAAAATACTGGGCTGCACTCCCGCTCTTCATGTTCATCTGGCCAGACAGAATGCGCTTAGCACGTTTCTACTGAAATGATATACAAACAATAAGAAAGAAAGAAACTTTGAGCCTGCGGACCTTCGTCTGATTTTATTGAGAATTAATAACACCTTGTAGCGTGATTCGCACGTTTGGATTGAATAAGTTTACTGTTAAATTATATTTGTTAGATACTGTTCAATCATTTTTCCCTTAAAAACGCACTTTTTTCCATTTTACCCAAGAGGTAAAGTGCAAGATGCGTTATCCCCTTTATTTAATCAAAGTAAGGCTTGATTCCCCATGAAGCCTTTTGCCTTATTCTTGTATGTTTTATATGAAATGTTTTGAATCAGATGTATTACCTGTGAGTAATGTTCTCAAAGGCACGGGTGGTTCTTGAATTGAAGGAAATTGTACTTTCTCATTACTGCAACACATAGCAGAGCCAGGAAAGTTGTGTTTATCCGGGGAGCCAGATCCGAAGGTCATTTCCAACCCTCTTTCTCCCGCGCATTGGAATTTGACCCCCCCCCCTCCGTCATCCTCAAACCACCCCTCTTAACGCAGCTGGTTGAGGGGAATCCACAGGGGGTAGACACACCTCTATCGAGCACAAAAACATTAAAAAACTAATTAAAAAAAAACTAATTGAGCCCCAAATTTCGTTTTTCCTGATTTAAGTTTCTCGGGTCCAAAACATTAACTATGCCGAATTTGGTCCCGGTGGGTTAAACAGTCTATGATTCTATAGCGTACAAACAAACAGACAAGCTCTTTTATATATATAAACTAAACTTTGTTTCTTGGTAACTATTTTAAATATATGATTTTACATGGCAATCCTTTCCTAATTTATGAAGAACCCTCCGCTGGACAAATTTTTATAATAAATCACTTTCCACTAAAGAGTATAAAATAAGTTCCTTTTAACAAAAATAAAAGAGGAATCTCGCATTCACAAGATATAGTTACCTTGGCAGCAGCACGTGAAATAAATTAAGAATTGCTTCTTAAAGAGGAATATATTTTTAACGTCCAACCACTTTGAGCAGCCACGAAACAGGAATTAATCTATCTGCAAATTTAGGAATTGCTCAGTTTAACGAACTTACAGAGTATAGGTTTAAATGCGATTCCAGGAGCTCTTAAATTCATTAATAAATAATATATTTCTTTATGTCCTCGCACAAAATATGACGTACGTTTACTAGACACTGTAGACGAAATTGATGCCATGAGAAAGAAAGAGAAATATTCTAGATAACTTAATCAAAAGATATCAGAAATCAAAAAGATTTATACAGCCAACTCCCTCGAAAATCAACAATATAAAACTATAAAATGACGCGTATACCGGAGAGACAACATAACTGCTTCCCATAACAGAAAAAGTGGGAGGGGGTGGATATGTCTAACTGAGAAATCTGTACAAGAGAGGAATATCATAAGAAAATATACAGTCCACCGTAACTGCCTTATATCCCTTATCTACGAGATTAGCTAGAGCCCTACTGTCTTGATCTGGACAGCCTACCTAGAGTCTACATACAGTCTATACCTGGAAACCTACGTGTCTGGTACACCATAAGGACAAGCGTTCACCATTACTTTTCTTAATCAGATAGTATTGTCTTTCTTCTTCAATCATATTTGTGTTTGCCTCATCACATAGTCCTAACACACTGTGCATGATTGAGTACCTACACCAGGTTTCTGGACATGGATTTTGAGCTGATCTTGGGTTTGCCAAACATAGTAGTTAGTATCACTGAAATCCCTTTTTAGTTCCTCGCTGAAAACTCCCCATGACATCAGTCGGGCTTCATTAATTTCATACCATTGTTTTGCGGTACCGTCAAGGAAGAAATAGGTATTTGCTAAACGCACCACGTCACTCCATGCGTTGTATTTTGCTACTCGCCCAAATTCCTTCAACCATTTTCCTGGATCTTGACCAGCTTCCGCCTCTGAAAATCGAGGGATTGCGTTGTTGCTTAATTAAAGGCACAAGAGATACTGCCGGTTTTTCTTCCATCGCTAACTCTCGTCTTTTTCAAGGTTCGAGATTCCACAGTCCAAATTCAGATGGCACTCCTTGGAGTCTTGGACGTTTTCGGTTTTCTCCTGCAACCCGTATTCAGCTTTACCTGGCACCTCCACCAAATGTCGCGAAGATTTTGGGGAATACGGAAATGACACGAAGCGTAGATCAGAACAGATTTTATTCACCAGACTGCGGGGATCATCACCTTAAATTCACCGGCGAAACGTTCCCGACGTTCCCACCGGAAGTGTGACGATTATTCCAGAAACCTCTGGAACCGGAATTGAAATAAATAATAGATAAATTTGCATACAGCTCGCATGCAGAGCAAATTAAAATAAACGATGTTCTTGCACCCCGACGGCGGATGCTTTTGATCCCGGGACCTTCGGATTAGACGTCGGGAGCGATATTAGACGTCTTAGCCACCGTTGCTTCGGTGGCATGTGGCAATATTAACTAGTGTTTCATAAACAGATCATTAACTCTTTTAGGTGCGCCCCGATATTCCTTTACAAATTGACAGGGTAACCATTTGCGACAAGAAATTTTCTCCTAGGATTACTTTAAGATTTTAATAAAATGTTATTCGTCTTTCGAATGTATATTTAGCTCTAACTACATGAACTTAGTCTATATCAAAAGCTGTTTTTCTAAACCTTACTTTCTTGGAGATTAGTATTGCTTAGTTAGTGCGGGAGCTAAGTTTTACAACATTAGGTATCTAGTCATTATCAAACGGAAGAAACTCGAAAGTAAATTTGCGAAAAACAAAGGACAACATATAAAGACGTGTTGGGTTTCGATTTTGTATGTTCAGCTGACCATCCACAAGATCAGCTGGGTCAGATAAAAATAAATAAATAAAATAAAATAAGATTTAAAAAGAAATTTTGGACAGAGTATAAATAAAACTTGTTGTGTGTATGTGTGTAACATAATAAAGTTGTTAGGGTAGGTATCCCAAATATCGCCAATATCGTCTATATTTTTTTCGACATTTCATCCACTTTTTAGTTTCTGATTAGGCTGGAAACTCAAAGAACATCCCTAAGAACTATTTCCTTTGGTATCCTGAGATCAACCAGCTCGAAAACCAGGACCAGCTTAAGTTATGCAGCTAAATTGGAAAAATTTAAATTTCCAGTGAAATCCAGAGCGGATCCTAATATCGCTTACCTCTGTTTCTCTTACCGCCTACCAGGTGAAATTAGGAGCACCTGTTAAAAGTCGTTGCTAGCAAAGTCTCTGTTTAATGCACTTTCAAATGATATAAGCAAAATTAGAATTTGGATTAACCCACCTGGTCATTCACTGGATTATGATTCTTTGGATGTACTATTGTTTGTACATCCAAATTTGTATGTACAATTATTTGTATGTACTATTTTCCAAAATTAAGATATCTATACTTTATCGTTACATCAAATTAGAAATTGTTGGGGAAAAATGTTTCACTTAAAAACTGGAGTGAAAATTCAGGAAGTACTAAAATATAACGGGGATTACATCACTCTTTGTATATACTTTTGTTCACAATTCATGTATCTACACTTAATCATATCAAATAATAAAATGCTGGGAAAATTTCTTCACTTATAAAATAGAGTAAATTTTCAGCAAGTACTGAAAAACGTGTAGAAAATTAACTATCACTGGCTATCGGTTGCTATTCCGGCGACGGTTAAGCCTAACCTCGCGATCATTTAAGATCTCTCTGTCACGCCTCTCTTAATGAATTATTTCTTCTTCGTTTTCTTTCATGAGACTGTTCCGAATTTTCACTTAATCGTGCAGCTCGCTTTCGAGCATTCCTGATTTCATTGCATAAATCCATGTTGATACGCGGTTGCAAATTGCGGACGGCAGCTGTTTACATCTGGTAGTTGCCATTTGGAGTGTAGAAATGTCGTCGTTTTTGTGCTGCATACCTACGTGTTATATATATATATATATATATATATATATATATATATATATATATATATATATATATATATATATATATATATATATATATATATATATATATATATATATATATATATATATATATATATATATATATATATATATATATATATATATATATATATTCTTTAAAACTAACACGTTACCGAAACAATTAATCAATAACTTCCAAACAGCAAAACTCACCTTCTATATGATTTCTTCTCCCAAATAATAACAATGTTCAGTTTTACTTTAGTTTCTTTTCAAATAGATTGGAAAAATATCTGAAATACTTCACAGTAAAAAGAGTGCATATACGCAGTATAAACGCTAAAAGTGATCAATAACCAAATATTTTCCCTCATAGGATACATTTAATATATATATTCTTCAACTGTTAGTATGCTTATCGTAACATCTATATATATATATAAAGCGTAGGTATGCGGCACAAAAATCGACGATATTTCTACACTCCGAATGGCAACGGCTGCCACTACCAGATTTAAACATTAGCGGCCGTTCGCAATTTGCAACCGCGGGTCAACATGGATTTACGCACTGAAATCAGGAATGTTCGATAGCGCGCTGCACGATCAAGTGAAAATTGGGGACAGTCTCAAGAAAGAAAGCGATTAAATAATTCATTAAGAGAGAGACGTGAAAGAGAGAGCATAAATGATCGCGAAGTTAGGCTTAACCGTCGCCGGCATAGCAACCCACAACCAGTAAGAGTTAATTTTCTACACTTTTTTCAGTACTTGGAGAATTTACTCCATTTTATAAGTGAAGAAATTTTCTCAACAATTTATTATTTGATATGATTAAGTGTAGATATGTGAATTGTGAACAGTAATACATACAGAGTGATGTAATCAACACTATATTTTAAATTTTTCCCCAACAATTTCTTATTTGTTGTAATGATAAAGTATAGATATATTAATTTTGAAAAATAGTACATACAAAGAGGGATGTAATTTTAAAATCATTGATGTTGGGTTTCTCAGACTTATCTTTAACTCTGTTCAGAGGTAATGGAAATTCACATTTTTTGGATCACGATGTTCTAGAATCAGCCTTATAGAGAATACCCCTTAACAACATATATTTATGATGACAGGTAATGGCAACATTCCTTACATATGTTACTTTCAGTTGCGTGGTTTTGCAAAAGAAATATAAAACTGAAAGCGACCATGCTGGTCGCGCAGCGGCTAGTTAGTTTGGAATAACATGTTTTCTTGCCTTCCCCATAGGCCATTGAACCCCATAGTAACTCAAACCCAGAGAAGTTATACGTAGTAATGAAATGAAAAAAAGGGCATACACATCTAATATCTGACAGTAAAGATTGACAAATTTCACTTTTTTACACACTGCAAAACTTCCAAGTTATTGGATACAAGATAGCAATTTCATCTCTAAAACCTTTCAATTTTTTTATGAAGAATGGAATTCAATTCGACTTTTCACCGATAAAAACTGGAAAAAAGATATATTTCCCGCATGCTCACTACGTCAGTTATCATGTGGATAACAAAACGGTAATCCCACCGTAAAAACTCACTTTACAAATAATTTGAAGCCGGAACAAGGCTTGTGGATGCAGGAGGAAAACCACCGTGCGTCACTGTGGAATAAAGAAAAAGAGTTTTTCTCTCAAATGTTCAATGATTGAATTTCACCAGGACTGGGAAACCTCAAAATGAAATTTCAAAAGTATTCACTTGCATTCAATACCATCTAAAGCTAAAAGTTATTGAAAAATCGAATTTGATTCGTCGCAATCTAACCCATCTCGCTGCTCAATGCTCCGGAACCATCACTGAAAGAGTTTTGCTAGAATAAAAATTAATATAATGTTTTAAATTATATTACGACTTTGAATGTTCTATTTCTAGAAATCTTTTATGAAAGTATTATCAGTTCTATTTTCCTTTCAGAGCTGAAGTTACGAAGAAAAATTTCCACTAAGCGACTTTTCTGTTATTCCTTTATCGCGCACCATGGTAGTATTTTCGGCATTTTATGTTTTCTCTGTGTATATTTAGAATATTTTTCAGGAGCTTTAAGTAGATAATTATTATTTCCTAATATTTTTTTATGACATAGATTTGATTACGAAATTTCCAACTTCGACTACAAAATATTAAACAAAATTAGTTCTGAAATTAAGTACCTTTGTGTTGAAACGTGGATATAGAGCTACAGATCTAAAATCGGGAATTGCTTAAATAAGTCGAGATGACGATGGATAATTTTCTTTCCTCTACTTGTTTATTAACATTGTTTTATTTATCGATATTTTTTGACTAACATTTTAGAGACAAAATTTATCTTTATATTTGACTGTATTTTTAAGGTAAACTATGAATTCACAACATTTATTTGTTGAGATCTCAAGCCCCAATAAAACTTAATTTCCTAATTATTGTTGTCCATGTGCCATACTTTGATACCACATCCATTAACATTGTTTCCAGGATAAATACATCTTACTAAAATACTGAATTGTTTAACTTTGAAAAAGAAAAGGATGTATGTGATGTAAGGCATATTGTTTCTTGCTTTACGAACTCTCTTAAATCTTTTGGTAATCATTGTATATACAGTAAAACCTCGTTTATCCGGACTAACTAGGACCATAAGCAATCCGGATAATCCAGGTAATATTGGTAATAAGCAAAACAAAATACTTAACTAAGCAGACTTAATGTTTATTATGATAATAAACTATGTTTTGTAACAAAATTACATGATATTGTTTACAAGACATTAAAAAATATAAAAATAACTTTTCACATCATTTCGTAACAAAGATTTGGTAAATCTAGTAAAGCTTTCTTAAACTCAATAAAAAGCATTTTATCACCATAATTTATTGTACAATCTATGCAGGAACTATACATTGAATCAAACTAAAAAGCGAATATTTGACGTACTTGTATTTACGTTCTTGCTATTATTGTTAAAAATTATTATCTAATGGGAACATTAAATAAAAATTATGTTTACAAATCTGATCCGAATAAATGAGGTTTTAATGTATTACGAAAATGGCATTCCTTTCATATGGAGAACTAAACATTAAACACTTAAGTAGGGTCAATTAAGATAAAATAATTAATCATCCATCCGATATACAGGTTATGAAGAATAAGTTAATTTGTATTTTGCTCCATAATTAAAGTTTATCATGCCATATTTTATTAAAAACTGCCATCTCTTCCTACTAATAAACGCCTAAAATCCCAATTCATGTTTCAATATTTTAAAAAAATACCTTGTCTGAAGTTAATAAAGATGTTTTAAACACCCTTTTGGTTGATTGGTGAATCACAAAATATGCTTTATCTACTATTCTCGTGGCATAGAAATTCATTTCAAAACGGTGATTTTTTTTCTTAAAATAAAAAATGTTTTGTATTGATTTCAGAAGGCATCATATTTTAACCGAGAGATAAAAGCAAAAAAAGTCCAATATGGACCCATATTTTTCACACTTAATAATGAATACACTATTAAAATAAGATTAAAAGTATATGTAGTTCTTATTAACAACTTTTCATGTTTTTTCCCCCGCATGAATGCAGAATCCTGCAAGCCTCGAATTGATTTTTTTCTATTGTTAAGACGATAAATAAATGGCCCATTTTCATTGAGCATATGATAAGCATTTCTGGAATCTAAAAAAAAATTAGAGCTACAACTTTCAAATTACCTATAATTTAGCTACCGGAATTTAAACTCAACTTCTTTTAATCCGTCACAACATGTATTTTTGGAGTATGTATGCAGAAAAATACAACACTGTTTGGCACGAGGTTCATATTGAATAGCATATAAAAATCTCAAAGTTTTAGTACATGTTGAAGTTTTAGCATAATGAGAAGTAATTTTCTTCCTTATTTCTTGTTGAACATGGATTATAAATTGTGGTTAGCGAATACACTAGGAGTTAAGATTTCTCAAGTAGAAATGAAACCAATAATTATTCAAGTATTGGGAAAAATATAGCTCTATTCGAGTATTATCGAATTCGAGTATTATCGAATGTTTAATTAATAGCTATGTATATAATATATATAGTGTCACATCTAAATAAAATATTTTTTAAGCAAGATTATCCCACAAGTTCTTGAAATCGTATAATTTTTAAGTTAACTGTAAAAACTATCAATCTTTATTTATTTCTATGTCAAGCTTCAGTAACATAAAGAATTCAAATAGACAACATAATATTAGAGTAACATATTATTAAGTTTACTAGCACGTGAAAAATAATCGATTTTACCAGATAAACCGTCTTTCTTGCGTTTGTCCCAGGCAAACCCAGAAAAATCATCGATTTTCAACTAATCGATGTTATTTTACGATGCAAGTCAGCTAATATCGGACTATAATTAGAAATTTATTGTTCGTAAACTCACATAAACAAAGCTAGAAAATAGAAAGCCTATTTTGGAAGTTCATTCCCTACAACTTTTATTTTGGTCCTATATTACTTGAAATAAACACTATATTAAACAAGGAATTCAACCTCATATGTATTGAAATAAAAATATTTTTGGAAGAAAAAATTCTTTCAATTTGATAGAGATAATATATATATATATATATATATATATATATATATATATATATATATATATATATATATATATATATATATATATATATATATATATATAAATATATATATATATATATATATATATATATATATATATATATATATATATATATATATATATATATATATATATATATATTGTATATATATATATATATATATAAATATATATATATATATATATATATATATAAATATATATATATATATATATATATATATATATATATATATATATATATATATATATATATATATATATATATATATATATATATATATATATATATATTATATATATTTCTATATATATATATATATATATATATATATATATATGCAGGTGGTTATCAAAATACATCATGAAAACCTTTATTAATACGGTGCAGGATCACCTTTGTCATGTAATACCACCTGATTCACCTTGGAATTGGATTATACAAGTCATAAATAGTGGTTGAGAATATATTATACCATTCTTGAGGGAAATCATGAAAGTTCCTGTAGAGATGCTGTGGTGGATATCGATACCTGGCTCTATCCGCTTATACAGATCACAGTGGTTGGATGATTTATAGTCGGGGGAATTGTACAAAGAAAGATAAGATATTTGACTTCTTTTTCATGCTCTTCAAACCAATACTTGATAGCTGTATGTTTGGGGGGGATTATTAAACCGGAGAACCGAGGAGGTTCAATACCTCGTCCGTCTCTTTCACTCTGCTTCTCCCTTTCATCCGCTATTCTGTTTGGCAAAGGATGTTTTTTTTTTTGCACTCTGTATGCTATCATGACTTTTGATAACATACCTCAAAAAACACCCATTAACCTGGGGTTGCAGTAAGAGATACTCCAATTTAAACGTGCTCTAACAATTTGCCCTTTTCACAATGTCTGCAATGTTTGACATTTCACGCTGTTACCCCAAAAAGCCCGATGCCCTTAGCTCCATTACTGCTACCTGACAGTAGAATAATACAAACACTATATTATGTTAAAAAATACCGGTGGCCAGACTTGTTTTTTAAGGAATTCGAAGGACATTGATAAACACCACTAATATTGATATGTGTTTCCATTATTTTGATAACCACCTGTATATATATAGTTGTCTGTGTGTGTTACGTGATGCCATTTGCAGGTCTATCATGGAATATTAAGTATCATTAAACGTCCATCCACACACCTTATGTATTTAAATATATGTGGGAAATTTATCCCCACGGTTCAAATATCAAAAGTATTTCAAGTCAAAATATAATAATGCGTATTCACAACTAACATTTAATCACCACAACATATTATTACAATAAAGAAAAAAAGAATATCTGTGTCCGTCTGACACGACAATAAGGCTCATTTAGTCAGAGCCACAAAGAAAAACCTACAATCTTCATCCCGTCAACCATCACAACATAGCGTAAAATTTTAATCCCGCATAAATAAAATAAAATAAAATAACGTGCGTTCCAAAGAAACGGTTGAGTTGTAACCCATTTGCACCAGTGGCACGTTATCCTTAATTCGTGGCGCGGCGCGTGTCTTGTGATTCTACAATATCTGTGTTTCCACCAGAAGGGAATTCTCACATATATATTAAAAACAAATATTTTACATGCATTTTCTTTTAAATCTAAAAAAAATTAATTTTTATATAACTCTTCAGATGCTATCTAACATATCCATACATCCATACGCACAAATAAAGAAAATGCCTAAAGAAGAAAACATGTGATCGTTATGAACTCGGCAACAACTCTGATATACTAATTAAACAGGATTACTGACCGGATTACTGATTTTAGGATTACTGACTGGGAAGATTCCAGATGCACAAAATCCAAAATCTTTTCATAATATTTTAGATAGTTTGTTACTGTAACTTTTGACATCTAGTATTACTTCTAAGAACCTTATCATTATAGAAAAATAGAGAGTATTTGTGTTCACAGTCACTGCTAAAACGGGTATAGTTATTACATATTCAGTAGTATATCTTATTAGCATTTTGAGAAATATGACTGACACGTAATAATTATGGACATTTTAAGCCTCAAAATTAAAAGTTCTAAAGCAACTACATCAAATTTAGAGGGAACATTTATGGGACATTCCACTATTCTATAGCGATCGAGATACATATTGAAATTTGTGTGCCCTTCAACACATCAGTCGCCTATATGCTTAAAAAAATTGCAATTCAAGAATGGAGATAATACTGTACATGTCTAACCAGGAGTTGCTGGTGACCAGAGTTGCTTACATTCCTTTAATGGACAAACGACAAAACTTTTCCATCTCAGTGGATGGAGACAGTACCCGATACGTGGATAAAAATCAATATCATTGATTTGTACTAATCAATAGTACATCCTCAGACCTAGAAGCGTTAGGAGTAACTTTTACATTAGGACCTAGAAGCATTAGTAACAATTGATAAATGCGAGAATCCCCGAAATTCTTTGATATAAATAGGGGCGAAAATTGAAAATTCTAGAAGAAAAGGCGTTTGAGGCGCTCGAAAGTGAAAGGAATGTGAAATACTAGAAAATATGTTTTTCTCTTTTCATTTTCCTCAATAAATTCATTAATGTCTTTGAGTCACAACTTTTCAGATCTCCTTTTGATATCTATTTAAGTATATTAATTTCTAATTCAGTCATAGATTTCATTCGACAACTTTTTGAACGTACATTTGCCAATATCTTAGTATTGTGACGTAATTTTGAGAGCGAGCCAGGTAAGGATTAACCCACAAACGTCCTGTTTTTGACTAATATTTCTTCCTCCCTACTAAATGTAGATACAGTGTTTTCTGTAACTGATGTATTTTTCCTCAATTGTTCGGGACATCAAATGCCTCTAAATTTAGAATACTGACTGGCGTCTTCAAGTACTTTATTTCGTACTTTTTTGCTCTTCAACGTACAGTGATGATTAATTTTTTTTTCTGTAACTAAGTCAATTTGTTTGCATCGCAGTAGATATAACCTATAGAAAGATCGATTATGTTAAAATATATTTATATTATTATTATTAAATGTAAAGGTTAATTGCTGTATCAAAACCCTCTGAAGAAGAAGAATCTCTTTTTGGAATTATACGTTTGTTTAATAGTCAGTTGCTAAGGTGCCTCAATTATTCTGAAAAGGCCCACATACAAGTGTGTTGTGTTTTCATAGAGAGACAGAGAGAGCAAGTGTAAAAATACGTCTCGTAGTGACTCGTAGATTGATTCTTTTGCAGCTAAAAGTTGTTTAAAGGATAAAAGTGATATAACAATGTACCCTAAATTACTTAGTTGTGAAGTAGAAGGACCGAGATACGGGAAACGTATTGAAATGTTGATCATTTTTCTTAAAGCTAAAGTTTTATTAAGTAGGACAAATGTAAGGTAATACCGGTGTAAAACACTGAAAATAAGTAACACAAACATGGAAAACATGCTTTAACTAGCTTCTTTAAGAATATAAAATTATTTTAATTAACAACTTAATTTCATGCCTTATGCTTACAACTAGACTTAAGTAAAGATATATTTAGAAAACACCTTCTTTGGAAGTTTCTATATTCGGAGCTTATACCACTTAACCTTTTAAGTTCGATTCCCGATATAACTTTCCCATTATGAATTTCTAAATAGGCTTAATTCTTTCTATGATCGATTAAAATTGACAGTTGCCTCGTTGGCTGTCTGTGTCGAGAACGAAATTGTCTATCCACTTCTCATATTAGCGGTGTCTAATGCTGGTTTGGATAAGCCTTCTTGTATAAGGCTCATTGCGTCGTCATATAAATAGCCCAGCTCGGGAATACGTTATCATAGCTCTTCATGCATTATGCATGCGTCGAGTTTTGCGATCAGATGGAAATTTCGCTCAAGGTTATTTTAGAAATTGCCTTAAGGAGGTACATCATTTTACATCATCGAACTTCTATATGGTCGTTGAATTATGCGGAATTTACCTATCGGTATTTTCTTATCAAAGCATATCTTTGCAATTTGTTTTCTGCTTTGGAAAATGGATATTTATTTGCAATGCATGTGATTTAAATATATATTTTATTTTCAACTCATCATTTCATAAAATAGTTTTCGTAACAATAAACCACTGATCTAATGCCCTGTAAAATTTTGCAGCAGAAATAATTTAGATTTTGAAAACCACATACTTTTCTGATTAAACGTCTATCTTCATATGAAAGAAAACAGAGGTAAAAATATGCAATTACTGGTATATAATTAGAAAAATACTCACGTGAGGAAATTCCACACATGGGAGGTCAACTCATGCATAGCCTTAAGACTTCTGCATGAATACTTTAATAAACTAGCTAGTTACGATAAAGTAATAACGTGATACTTTACAACACTACATAAAAATATAAATATGCAGATACTTTCCTGAAGTTTATCTCGAGTTGTGAGGATTTAATTATTTTTATGTTTGATTAACGACTCTATTCTCATATTAATCAAGTTGTGGATGTCTTTCTTGGCTATGTAGCAAATTATATATATATTTTTTATATAAATTGTAGTGAATGAAAATTATTACATCCCTTATTGCATTAAATTTATGTATTACTCTTTTCTCATCGTGTTTTACTTAAGCAACTAAACACACTGATCTTTCTATTATCCTGCTAATTAGTACATTTATTAATGTAAAAAACTTTGAGTTCTAAATGGTATTAGTTACTAAAAAAATTTCAGGTAGTCTCTTCTAACGAAACTACCGCGGGTTATTAACGTAGGATTACTTATCGTTGCTTACCTCTTTTGTATGTATACATGCATGTATGTGTTATTTATGTATGCATGTATGTATGTATGTATGTATGTATATTTATATTTATATATATATATATATATATATATATATATATATATATATATATATATATATATATATATATATATATATATACAGGGTGTCCATAATTAAAGTCCCACTTTCAAAAGGCTGCAAAAAAAGAACCACTGGTCAGAATGACTTCAAATTTGAACTGAATATACTGGAAGAAGGGGGAAACGATTTCGCATAATAAAAAAAGTTCCAAAATGTATCAATAGATAGCGCTGTAAGCGGTAGGAACTTTTTTTTTTATTATGTCAAATCATTTCCCCCTTCCTCCAGTATATTCAGTTCAAATTTGAAGTCATTATGCCCAGTGATTCTTTTTTTGCAGCCTTTTGAAAGTGGGACTTTAATTATGGACACCCGGTAATTAAAGTCCCACTTTCAAAAGTCTGCAAAATAAGAACCACTGGTCAGAATGACTTCAAATTTGAACTGAATGTACTGGAAGAAGGGGGAAACGATTTCACATAATAAAAAAATAAAAGTTCCAACCGCTTACAGCGCCATCTATTGATCCATTTTGGAACTTTTTGCATTATGCCAAATCGTTTCCCCCTTCTTTCAGTATATTCAGTTCACATTTTAAGTCATTCTGACCAGTGGTTCATTTTTTGCAAAATTTTCAAGCATTTTGGTACATTTCCGTGTAACTGTTTGCTGCTTGCCCAAGCGATACAGATTGACAGATTGGGTTTGGCGCACTGCTAAAATTATAAGTCGTGACGCGGTACGTCTGAAATTTTGCTTTCCGGAGGACCGTATGAAGGAACGTAATCCTACGTTAAAAATTAAGTTTCACAAAGGTTTACATTCTGTCCCAAATAACCCCTTATACTGGCACGGGATCCTTTAATGTGGATTCTGTATTCAAATCCATCGGTATTAAACCAACACCTTTCTCTATTGGACCAAAGATCCACATACGAAAAATCCATTTTTGCCTCTGTTAGAATTTCAATAGAATAATTCATAAAATCCCCGAGCTCTTTCTCTTTATCTACAGAAGTTACACAATTATCGATAGTAAAAGACCTATCTCATTTCTGGGTGATAAACATTTGTTCTGTTATATATAATGCTTTTATTAAAATAAACGTAAAACTCGTATAAATTTTCAATTTTCTTTTAAATGAAAAGTCTTTTGCATTCCTTAACTTACGAGTTCTCCTAACGTTGTTTTGGATAATTTTTATTTTTTCTTGTTTCTTTTCCTTTGTGATGCTTGGGATGAGCATAATTTGGAGTTCTGTGGAAGAATTTTCTCTACACTACCTCCGAAATAATTCACATAGTTACAAGAAAATCCCAAAGGTCACCCAATTACAAGAAAAGTTATAATAAAGCCCTTTTATACAAGAAATACGATACAATCTAACGTTCAAAGGGAATATAACTGGAATTAATCTTTCCCTTGCATTAAATTTTACAAGTGAAAAATTAGATTAATAATTAAATATAGCAATTACTTAAAACTTACACTACACGAATAAATAATTATGCGGAAAAGTTAGTTCGAATGATGTTAGCCAGTAAATAAAAAAATAGTCAAATGTTAAAATTAATTACTAAGCGCATTTACAACTAACACATACTTTTCTTCAAAGAATTTCAAGACATCCCTTTGTGTAATAAATTGTAATAAATTAAGAGCTCCGTAATCTCAAGGGGTCCTAACCTGCATCTATGTGGGGGGTGGAATAATTTCTGCAGACGGGCTGTCAGACTTCAGGGCTCCCTGAAAATTGATTCCGGGGAGACATATCGATCTGTTATTTTGCACTTAGATCGTAACATTTCTGTTTTCTTGCATTGACATTCTGGCTAGAAATGGTATTGCGTTCTGGTATTTGGTAGATTTTCTGCCGTCACGCTGATTCTCAAATATAATTATTCCATACGTGGGTGATGGGACTGCATAATTTCTGGTTACGCAGTAACTATTTGGAATAAAGGGTTTAAGAGAATCGTTCTAGAGGATTCAAATAAATTTGATTATAAAGATTCTAATACACGGTTGCCCAAAAGCCACTAGACCATTCTAGAACATTAAAAACTTATTTACAGTTAATTGTGTAAAATATTTTGTTTTAGATTATTCATTTGTAATACTTTAAAAAAAAGTATGGAGAAATTCATGACAGAACAACGAGTAAAAATGATAGAATTTTATGATTAAATTTCTTGTAAATAATTCACATAATTACAAGAAAATCCCAAAGATCACCCAGTTGCAAGAATATTTATAATAAAGCACTTAACTGTAAAAAAAAACAATTAAACGTAAAAAAGTTTTTTTGTTCTAGATTGGTAAAGTGACTTTTGGGCTACCGTGTGTAAGAATCTTCATAATCAAATTTATTTGAATCCTCTAGAACGATTTTCTTAAACCTTTTTTTCCACACGGTCACCCAAAAGTCACTAGACCATTCTAGAACATAAAAACTTTTTTACAGTTAATTGTTTAAAATATTTTGTTACAGATTTTTCATTTATAATACTTGGAAAATAATTATGGAGAAATTCACGACAGAGCAACGAGTAAAAATAATAGAATTTTATAGGGGAAGGTGGGGTAAGATGACGAACTGAAGCTTAAAATATTTTTCCTGAATTGAAAAAGTGGTTTAAAAACCTGAAATTTACAGTAAGACTTCTTTCAACCTTTATGTTTTATAAAAAAAATTGAAACGATTTCATCTCCTCCTGGAAGATGGCAAAATATTCCCTTTCCCCCAAGAAAGTAATTTTCGTCATTTTACCCATTAGGTGGGGTAAGATGACTAAGGGCGATGGGTAAAATGACGAATCGATAACAATATAAATCAAGATATAAAGCTTTATTTTCCAAAATGCAGAGAAACAATTTCACTTAGGTACTTAGTGAAAAAGACACAGATAACACTAAAAATACAATGACAGATTACCCATAATGAAACAAAAACTAAAAGAATTAGATACAAAAATTAAGAAAAAACATAGGTAATAAAGTTCATATACAAAAATCGCATTTCCTGGGTCTGCCTTTCGCTTCATTATCATCCCAGCCGGAACACTGAACATGTGCCTAAGATTTGCACCTGAAGCACTGATACCATAATTCGTCCTTTCCCTCCTCCCCGCAAATAATTCAGTCTTTTTCCAATAATGTTTCAGTATCATAGTCGTCATCCTCCACATATGGAACTTCTTGTGATGACTCATCAGATGACCAGTAATCCCGTTGACGCATTCTAGTTTTCTTTCTTTTTCTAGGTGTTTTCGGTAAACATTTAGCTTTCTTTGACGCTAATGTTTCAGCTTTCCTTTTCAATCTTTCCTGTCGTTTCAGTTCCATCAATTGTTTTTCTTTCTTCTTTTTTTCAAGAGATTGTTTTACAGGAGATCCAGAAATGTGGTAAGAAGGCAGTTTCTTGGTTTCCTGGTTGTTTTCTTGCTGGCCATCGGAAGTGGAGTAAGAGCTGAGGAAGTTGATGGCTGAGGAGATAGGGTTGATGAAATGGTAGGTTCAGGAGGAAAGGCCGATGAAATGTGCTGCTGACAAATGGTAGGATAATCTAATCGGTTGTTTTCAACAACATCAATGGTGTATTAAGCGTGAAAATCTTTACTGTGAAAATATTGCTGTCTAGAGGCTCAATGCCAGTAGCTCTGAATCCGTTCACAACAATCTGGACAGTACTAATTAGGTAGGCTCCTCGTCATCTTACCCCACAATGCCATTTTCGATTTCAACTTGTTTATCTGTATCCAAGCTTATCGAAAATAAACTATAACATACATGATTTTTAACGTTACAAGTTGTATTTTGACAGAGAAAAATGGAGGAGAAAAAATAACTTACCGTTGTCTGGTAATTCCTTGCGCTGTGAAGTCCACAATTTACAAACACAGATTAAAGAAATACATTTGAGTCGCCACTACCCACAAAACGATCTCAATTTATATTACTTGTATTGGGCGTCATAACCCAATACTAGAGTCTTAAGAATTTCCTGGACAGGTGCTGCTATCTATGATTGCGTCGGAGAAATACCGAGTTCGTCATCTTACCCGCTTCGCCATCTTACCCTACTTTCCCCTAATTAAATTTCTTGTAAATAATTCACATAGTTACAAAAGAATCCCAAAGGTCGCCGAATTAAAAGAATAGTTATAATAAAGCATTTAACTGTAACAAAAACAATTAATTATAAACAACTTTTACGTTCTAGAATGGTCTAATGACTTTTGGGCCACCGTGTATAAAAATTTTCCTAATCAAATTTATTTGAATCCTCTAGAACAATTTTCTTAAACCTTTTCTTAAACACGGTGGCCTAAAAGTCACTAGACCATTCTAGAACATGAAAACTTTTTTACAGTTAATTGTTTAAAATATTTTGTTTCAGATTATTCATTTGTAATACTTGGAAAATAATTATGGAGAAATTCACGACAGAGCAAGAAGTAAAAAATAATAGAATTTTATATAGAAGATAAACGATCAATTGTGATATTCCAAAGAGCTTTCATTCTTTATTTTTGGGTTTGAAAACCACCATATAAACAAGAGGTACTCAACTTAATTTCGGCGGTTTCAAGAACATAGGGCTGTAAAAGACAGAGTATACTGTAACAAACCTTGAATCATGCACAACTGAACACCAACATTCGTGAAGAAATTGAAGGTATAGGCCAAGAAACATTACGATAAGTGATAGGGCACTCCTTAGAAAGAGACCGCCACCGCCAAGTACAAAATGGTGGCTATTTGAAGGATGTAATTTACAAAACTAGTTAAACGTGATTTCCAAGAAGTGCATCTATGAATTATAAAAGAATAAATGGAATTTTTAATAAATAAAGGGATTATTTTATTTTAAAATGGTCTTATGACTTTTGGGGTATCCTGTACATTCCAATGCACGCTTAAATTCAATAAACACGACTCCCTCATGAATGGGGAACAAATGCATGAATCTCTATTCACATAACAGTTGAATGTATTTATGAGATCCGCTCATTGTGATTAATGCGCATAGAATATATCACATAAGCGACAAGAGAAATGTAAAAAGAAAAAACTGTTCTTAAAGTAGCAGTTTTCTAATACCTGTATTCAACACAAAGTATACAATTTATACTTGGAGTCCCTTATTGTTACATTTTCAAATATATAAAATGAAATGAATATATTTATGCAATACATATATTTACTAATAAGTTTGGACTGACATTCGTGACAAGTACATGTTTTAAAAACATACATTTTTAAGGCTGAAGTATACAGATTTATATGAATAAAAATAATTTCTATTATATTTACTTCTTATCCATAATTTTTTCTATATTAAGTTACTTTCTATAGAATAGTATTTATTTCAATAGTATCTGGGAGCACTACAAACGAGAATCATCAAAGTAATACTGTTGAATATCAACTTATAGGCTGTTCACAATACTTAGCTTTGCACTTAAATATAGAAAAATTTTACTGTATTATGAAACTCGTCTATTTCGTCAAGGATTATTCATGATATTGGTTTTAATGTTCTTGAGAGATGAACCGAATTATAGTTTACAAGAAAAATATCAATTAAATAAAAATCCTCATAACTGAATGCTAAGATTCGGCAAACCAACAATATTGATTATCAACGCATTATTCAATGTAAAGATACGAAAAGCAAATTACATTTCATATTAATTTCTGGAATTTGAAATCAATTTTAACAACAATAAATTGCCGGTATCTGTAACTGCACAATTGACAAATACTACATCATTGCTATACTCGAGTTTCCGTAGATATTGCTACAGAGAAATTATATATTGAATTGCTAGACATATACATAATGAAACCTCTTAATAACAGTCTATTGTCTAAGATCTCTGCTTCTATTTTGTTACACATTAGCCAAGAAAATGTCAAATGCAACGCAACTGAGTTCATGAAATACAGAATCTATCTCGGAAAATTAATGTTGTGTATGAAATTAGAACTGAAAATTAAAACTTCAGTCTCAAAAATTAAAATTATATCTATAACTATTTATATATTTATATAATATTAGACATCCATGATATTATAGTGAGAAAACAGTCTTATAAAATTGTCTTATAAAAGTGACATTGAAATAAACTTTAATAATAAATTAAACATTCAGTTGTCAAAGCAAATAAGTGATTCTATTCCTTCAAAACATATATTTTAAAATATAAATCTTACAATAAATTCAGATCATTATTTTCTTCGAATAAGTACAAATATAATTATTAACACCCCAAATATTTATCCTTTCTTTTCAGCCAGAAGTCAAGAATACTCTGAAGCTGTTTAAATATAGCAGACAGATCCCTAATTTTTATTTGTGTTTACCGCGAAGAAAATTGCCTTTTCGAGTAGATTACGCACCATTGTGTAAAGTACATCTAAGTAAATGTGGTGTTTACATTTCTGTATTTATCTTTACCACAACACTTTACTCTTATTAAATTTATTATAACTTGATTTCGCAAACATCGATATGTTTGTAAGAAATTAAATCGTTATGTATCTATAATTCTTAAGCATTAATCTTAGGTATTATAGATAAATAAAGTAACATTAATATTATACGTCAATGAAAATGAACTCATTCCCAGTTTTGGCATAAAAAAGTAGTCACCTTATTTTATAGACTCTGTTTGGAATGTCATTAAATTGTAAAAAAAAATCTGTAAATCTGTTGCATAAATTTGATAAAAGAAAATTTTGAGGATAATATACACTGCTGGTCACTGTAAATGCAACATCCTGAAGGAAACATGCAAATAACATGAAATTTACAACATGCATTAGCGGAGGTGAGATATGCAAATGATTAGAATTTCAGCGCAGACGCACATCACGCACGCCTGTGGCGCCACTTCAAAGCGCTATTTAAGGCTTGGAGATTTCGAGGATTTCAAGTTCGGCAATTGTGTTTTTCTTGTGGTTTAAAAAAAAAAAAACGATCAATTATGCCTCGTCGAAAACAGCGATCATCTTTTGATCAAGTATCCGAGTTCCACAGAGGAAGGATAGTGGCCTACCGAGATTGTGGATTATCTTTCAAGGAAATCGGTAGTCGTGTTGGACGAAACCAAACAACTGTAATGCGGATATGTGATCGTTGGATGCAGGAGGGTACGACGGACCGGCGTGTTCGATCGCATCCACCTCAGCGCACCACTTCACGTGATGACAGGCAAATTGTGCGCATGGCAGTGACGGATCGCTCAGTCACATCACGAACCATAGCACAGCACATGTAGTCTGTAACGCATCCAGTGTCTGCGCGTACCATTCGACGCCGTTTACAGCAGAGTGGTCTGTACGAAAGACGTCCATTGCTTTGTCTACCCTTGACGCAGAACCACAGACGTCTCCGCCGCCAATGGTGCGATGACAAAAGGATGTGGACGGCAGAATGGAATGAAATTGTCTTTACTGACGAATCACGCTTCTGTCTGCAACACCACGATGGTCGCATTCGAGTCTGGAGACACCGTGAAGAGAGGATGCTGAACAGCTGCGTTATGCACCGCCACACTGGTCCTGCACCGGGTATTATGGTATGGGGCGGTATTGGATATCACTCTCGCACACCTCTAGTACGCATTGCCGGTACTTTAAACAGCCAGCGCTACATCTCCGAGGTGTTGGAGCCAGTTGTCCATCCTTACCTTCAGGGCTTGCCCACAGCCATATTTCAACAGGATAATGCGCGACCACACGTGGCACGCATTGACCAACGGTTCTTCGTCAATCGCCAGATTGAATTGCTTCCCTGGCCGTCTCGCTCTCCGGATCTTTCGCCGATAGAAAACATGTGGTCCATGGTTGCTCTACGATTGACCCAGATTCCATCCCCAGCTGCCACAGCAGATCAACTTTGGCAACGTGTGGAAGCTGCTTGGTCTGCTGTACCCCAAGAACTCATCCAAAGTCTCTTTGAATCAATGCCGAGGCGTGTGGCAGCGGTGATCTCCAACAATGGCGGCTACTCTGGCTACTGATTTTGGCAGGAACCACACTTCACAGAAGTCTATAAATTTAATCATTTGATACTTGGTCAACATGTTATCTACAAAATAAATTTTGTTGTGATATCTCTTGTCTTTCTTGGTGTTGCAATTTGGGTGGCCATCAGTGTATATATATATATATATATATATATATATATATATATATATATATATATATATATATATATATATATATATATATATATGTATGCATACATATATATATTAATCTCACACACACATAATGGCATAATAATTCACTCGTAGTTGAAGGAACAATTATACGCTATAATAGTTCTTATTCATCCTCATTTTTCCAGGTTTTCTTTTCTGCTGTATCAAATTATTCCTTTAGCAATATATTTCTCGTTCTCAATGCTTTGAAAAAAATTAAGCGCGATATTATGAGGTTCACTTATCTCTTTTGTCAGTTTTTGTGATTCATAAAAAAACCTTTCGAAGTCGAAAGTTATTTTTTGCCTGATAAGCTTCCTTGTAGTAAAACTGTCTTCTCTGAGCTTAAAAAAATATCTCTTAGTAAAAGCATTATTTTAGAAAGTTCTGTGGTTCTGTTGTGCTCAAACTCTGTGATGAAAATGAATCCCGTAGTCAAAGCCTTAAAAAAAATCTTTCTTACAACCATCATTTTATATGGATGTCTTTTATTCAGTGTCACTTATTGCGGATAGTAAAATATCCTTCATAGTCAAACTTCTCTTAATTTATTTTATTTGTTTCTTTATTTGTTAAACAAACTCTCTTTTATTTGAAGCTTTTTCTTTGAGATTAAAAATACTTTCTTACTTAAAGCACAATTCTTAGATTCTCTTTTCTAAGTCAAACATTTCTTTTTGCAAAACAACTCTCATTGTCAAGACCTTAAAAAACGTTCTTGATTAAACCATCATTTTAGGAGGTTATCCTATCTTCTGTGTTTGTCTTTACGGTTAATCGAAACTTTCTTAGTTCTAACCTCTTTTTTCTTAGGTTGGTGGAACCTCTTCTGTCTTTTGTATTTATTTCTCTGGTAGTCCCGTTAATTTTGGCCAAGCATTTCTTCGTCTTTCTAATAGTTCGAATATTTCAGAATCAGTGCACCATTCATCTGGATGTTTTTCCATATACATTTCAACGTATTCTTCCCGTTCTATCCACATGCTCAACTACCCATCTCGTTGAGGGACACACAGTAACAGGCGCTGGAGTTTCTGCCCCCAGTATTTAATACATATCTGTGTGTCTGGGCCCCGACTGGACTGCAAGGAGACTGATCACTTAACATCCATGATATGAGGGAGTCACAACCATAGTCCATCTAAACTAAATTGAAGAAATCAAGGTTTGAAGTTTTTTGTGTCTGATCAATTCTAGTCAAGTGATATTGCAAAGACAAATATGACATTATATTGTTAAAACTGTATCTTTTTTAATTGTCCTGCACCTATAAGTAGGAAATAAATATTTCTGTTTCATATTATATTTTTCAATAAAAAATACGGACTTGGTCCACTATGGTTGTGAACCCCTCGTATTTTTCTCTCCAAAGTATTTCATCTTGCCTACCTTTTATGGCCAAGCAATCTTTAGTTTTCATTGTCAAATCGTTCTGGTTTTCCGCTTTTTGTAAATCTTACATGAAGCTAAATTTATTTTACAACGACTGGCACTTTTGATGGAAACAAGGCCTCTTACCCTTGAGCGGCACGCCAATGTACAATGTGCAACATTTTCGTGATTTTAAATAGTTTATTTTTACTTCTAAGTTTTGAATGTTCTAAGCAGTTTCGATGTATAGCTACACCCTTTCTAATGCAGATCTGATTTTCTGACCCTTGCATTCATATCCATTCATTGTTAGTCGGGATTTAACCATGGTAAACCAGCGATTATACTGGATTACATAACAACAAAAGGAGTTGATGTAGTCACTGAAATATACAGCTATTACACGGTATCCAGCATATCACAAAGATGTACAATCTCATTATTTTTTTAGGTTTTTGGACATAATAGAAATTTATTCGCAAGTTGTCCTTAGATCCAATAAACCGGACAGGTTTGAAATAAGGTGATTGTATCTGCATTCTTTAGCCTTTAATTATAAATATATCTCAATATTATCAACATGTTATATTTTGTCATACAAAGCAGAATTATTATTTTCAATTTGAAAAAAAAATTTATTGCAAAAGGAATAATCAAGGTTGAAAGTGACGTTGCACTTTGTGCCACGCGCGCCTGCTGGTGTTACAAAAATTGGCGTACCCGCTGAAGGGTTAAGTGAGAAATGAGCTGTAAGGTGATGCTTGACTTGGGTACTAGTTTTTGGAATGATAGTCTGCGAGTTTGTATTCCCTATTATGCAAGGATGTTTGAGACCGTTAAGAAAAGTCTTTAAGCTTAAAGTCCGATCAGTTTAACCATCGTGTAAATAAAGCAGTGATGAAAGGCACAGTACCAATCAACCAAATAATATCTTTAATGGGCTCAGCAATTAGTGTCTTACACGTGATATGCCGCAAATGAAAAAGAGGTTCATTGCACGAGGAAAAATTGTGTCTAACAATTAATTTTGCTAAAAAAGTCTTTTTTCCTTTGCGTAGATAAACATGTTATTATCATAAAACTTATATGATTTAACTTTCATCCCATTTTGAGATGACTTAGGTCTATCCATGCTTCTCATTTATTCACTGAAACGAAATAAATCCTTTATGCAATCAAAAATAACTTGTCTCGGCTTATTATCATTACTGATTACGTTCATCGAGTTAGTCATGCATTAAAAAATTTACTTTTCTATTGAAAAGGAAAATGATTCATAAACTTAACTAAGAAATCATTTGCTATCCTTTGAAAATTTGAGAGTAGATAATTTGATTTTATTTCAGAGCGTAATTTACATGAAAAATATTTTCATTTTAATTGATAAGAGTCTTTTGATCAAGGTTTAAAACACTGAATAACCGACTAGAATTATGCGTATATGAAAAAAAAAGATTTTATTAATTTCTTTTAGAATTTATTAAAGCAATTTATAGAATTTTTCCGTTAACACAAGAGTTAAAATGTATTTTACCAACATTTTTTTTCCAGACATAACTGAAGAACGACACTTGAAACTGAAAAGAACAATCTTTTTAAGAAATTCGAGGATTCCGCACTCATTTAATCGATGTATTCGTAAAAATATCGATTTCTGATACAGCATTATATCCAAAATCTTTATCTTTGTTACTCTGTTTGAAATCGCTTTTTAGTTTTCCTTAACGGTGTATCTAAAAATAACTTTACAGTCATTTTAATACTATTCCAGAAAAATTAATAAGAAGGATTAAAATTTACTTTTAGCTTCTTTTTGCTTCTTCTTAGTCATAGCTTTTATTGAAATTTATTTTTTTCATGACTAAAGTTTTCAAAAAATCCAGGGAAAAAATTTACTATCGAAATAGATAAAATATTGAAGATATATTTAACAAAAGTTTTTGAAAGTATTCACGCTGTACAGATTACAAAAGAATATTTAGATGCTTTTGCTTACTTCAGAGTTAAAACTTTCATCTTTTAATAAATAACAAGATTTGCATTGCAAATATTCTGTGTCCTAGTGGAGTTAATTTTTTAAAATCATTAATTAGGATGAATCCAGCATAAATTTTTACTATTGAGTATACAAATATGCTATTGTATGTACTACTATTATCTACTTTTCTTACACTTGGAGTTTGTTTTAAATATCACTTAATTAAAAAAAATCATTGTGGCAAGCTTGTTAAATATAATTGATTCTTTTAAGTTTTTAGGCTTTTCTATAACATAGAATATTTTTCTGTAATTATATGCATCAAAAAAGAGATATATAGAGTCAAGTATGTGAGAATATCAGTTCTATTAGACCTTCTAATTGGGATAGCTATAGTTTCTTTCAATCCCCAAGAATCTTACCACGAATGCAACACTAAACAGTCTTTGCTTATTGTACACCTAGGTGTCTAGCATTAGCTCGGAGATGCCATCGGATACAATGGATTTAGGATAGAGTTCCATGAATTCACTTCGACAAGCCCGTGTAAGGTTTCTTGCGTGTCTCTTTATAACAATGTCGTCTCTGGTAAAATATGAGCTGTTCATTTTTTTATAATGATCTCCCAATAAATCGGCTGCGGCCCAATCATCAATGCGAGTGTTTCAATGTGAATCCAGAATAGTGTTACATTTCTCCGTTTGAGGCTGTTCCCTTCTAATGGCCTTAAGCAAGTAACTTTGAATCAGGAGCTCTAGCATCAATGTTTAAGCATCAATCAATTCAGCGCTGCTTTTATATATATATATATATATATATATATATATATATATTATATATTATTTCTAATGGCAAGTATTACAGGACAACATATATCAAAAAGACAAAAATTACAAGAACAAGATAGAAAAATGACATCCGTTAATCCATCAACTTATGTCTGGCAATTCAATAGCGCTCCCATAAAGAAACGGAAGGTAGAACAGGGCAAGAAGCAAGGTGAAGCATGTCCATCTCCTCCTGGTTGTTACACAGGAGACAAAGAGGGTCGGGAGCCAAGTTAATTCTGTGGAGGTGCTTGCGAAGGCAATTATGGCCAGAAAAAAGCCGTAGCATTGCCACAGATTTACCTCTAGGCCACTCAGGGATATCATGGACATGGACATACCAGGGCTTGTGATCGCTTCTAGCAGCAACAACCTGTGAGAAAGAACACCTGAGGGTCTTTTTGACAATTGTCTTGATGGAATGGTAGGCCATGTCCTGGTTGTTTAACTGTAAGACAGAAGCCCCCTTTTACGCTAGGAAGTCAGCAACCTCGTTCCCCTCGATTCCGCAGTGGGCCGGGATCCACTGTAAGACAACTGTTTTATTATGGTTAGACAACCGTTCCAGAAGGTTAACACAGTCATCAATATTTTTGGATCGAGAGAAACATGGGGAGTCAATAGCCGGAAGAGCTGCTCTTGAATCTGAGAGAATCACCACTCTTGAGAATCGCTCTAATCGGCTCTGAAGCTGGATAAGAGCCAAACGGATAGCTGAGATTTCCCCATCAAAAGCTGAGACATGAGTACCAACAGGAGAGTAGAATGAGAACAGCTCACAATGAACACCGGCTCCAACGTTTGCACAATCACTTGTTCTAGAGCCATCCGTATAGACCCTGAGCCAATGTGAAACAGGGTAGAGGGTATTTATAGTTTCATATGCCACTGATCTTAGGATTTTATCACTGTCCTCCGCTTTAAACACACTTTCGCTCAAGCCAAGACGGATAGAAAAGGTCTTGGCTTCGATGGGGATACGAGGTAATAAAAATTGTTGAGCTCCAAAATCGATGTTTAGGTGAGAAATAAGTGCGGTAACCCCCTGTACAAAGCCTCTCTGGGTCTTTAAATTACGCTCGGTCTCAGTAGAGACATGATCCCACATGGACATGCAACCGGGAGTTCTTACTATTTTCTCCCATAACAACAGGGCACGTTCCTTAATAAATTGTACTGAGAGGCCTGTTATTTGAACACAACAACAAATAGTCAATTGGGGTGGATTTCACCACGCCAGTAATAAGACGAAAGGCCTGATTTTGAAGTTTTTCAAGAGAATCAATTACTTTCTCAGAAGCAGAAACCAGCGGTTCACAGCAATAGGTCAGGATAGGCAGAACATAAGCATTATAGGTTTGATTTAAGGTAGATCTAGAGAAACCCCATTTCGAACCCGCCAGGATCTTCAAGAGTGACAGTCTCTTTGACGCCCGAGTAGTGACGTGCTCAATATGTGAGTTCCACGAGAGTTTTCTGTCGAAGGTTACACCCAGATATTTAAACTTTTCTGACATCGGAATAATATGGTCTTTATAAAATATCTGTGGATAGAAGGGTTGATGGGCAAGAGAAAAATATTGCACAAAAGTCTTGTCCAAATTAACTCTCATATTGTTTTCCTCTGACCAGCTCTCTAAAATGAGCATAGCTTTATTTAATGTGGGTTCCATGGACTGTTTCGCAACAGACTTAGGAGAATCGGTCCAAACAACTAGGTCATCGGCAAACAGCAAGCATTTAATACCATCAATAGACTTCAGTTTGCAAATTAGTTCATTAATTTAAATATTAAACAGAGTGCAGCTAGACACCGCACCCTGTGGTCTTTAGGGACCAGTCTTTAGGGATCTAAACTTCGAGTAGCAGTTGTTATACCGAACCCTACAAATACGGTTATTAAGAAGACCATGAAACCAATTTAACATATTCGAATGAACACCCATATCTTATATATATACACTGCTGGCCACCCAAATTGCAACACCAAGAAAGACAAGAGATATCACAACAAAATTTATTTTGTAGATAACATGTTGACCAAGTATCAAATGATTAAGTTTATAGACTTCTGTGAAGTGTGGTTCCTGCCAAAATCAGTATCCAGAGTAGCCGCCATTGTTGGAGATCACCGCTGCCACACGCCTCGGCATTGATTCAAAGAAACTTTGGATGAGTTATTGGGGTACAGCAGACCAAGCAGCTTCCACACGTTGCCAAAGTTGATCTGCTGTGGCAGCTGGGGATGGAATCTGGTTCAATCGTAGAGCAACCATGGACCACATGTTTTCTATCGGCGAAAGATCCGGAGAGCGAAGCGGCCAGGGAAGCAATTCAATCTGGCGATTGACGACGAACCGTTGGACAATGCGTGCCACGTGTGGTCGCGCAATATCCCGTTAAAATATGGCTGTGGGCAAGCCCTGAAGGTAAGGAAGGACAACTGGCTCCAACACCTCGGAGATGTAGCGCTGGCTGTTTAAAGTACCGGCAATGCGTACTAGAGGTGTGCGAGAGTGATATCCAATACGGCCCCATACCATAATACCCGGTGCAGGACCAGTGTGGCGGTGCAGCTGTTCAGCATCCTCTCTTCACGGTGTCTCCAGACTCGAATGCGACCATCGTGGTGTTGCAGACAGAAGCGTGACTCGTCAGTAAAGACAATTTCATTCCATTCTGCCGTCCACATCCTTCTGTCATCGCACCATTGGCGGCGGAGACGTCTGTGGTTCTGCGTCAAGGGTAGACAAAGCAATGGACGTCTTGCGGACAGACCACTCTGATGTAAACGGCGTCGAATGGTACGCGCAGACACTGGATGATGCGTTACAGACTGCATGTGCTGAGCTATGGTTCGTGATGTGACTGAGCGATCCGTCACTGCCATGCGCACAATTTGCCTGTCATCACGTGAAGTGGTGCGCTGAGGTGGATGCGATCGAACACGCCGGTCCGTCGTACCCTTCTGCATCCAACGATCACATATCCGCATTACAGTTGTTTGGTTTCGTCCAACACGACTACCGATTTCCCTGAAAGATAATCCACAATCTCGGTAGGCCACTATCCTTCCTCTGTCGAACTCGGATAATTGATGAAAAGATGATGGCTGTTTTCGACGAGGCATAATTGATCGTTTTTTTGAAAAAACCACAAGAAAAACACAATTGCCGAACTTGAAATCGTCGAAATCTCCAAGCCTTAAATAGCGCTTTGAAGTGGGGCCACAGGCTCACGTGATGTGCGCCTGCGCTGAAATTCTAATCATTTGCATATCTCACCTCCGCTAATGCATGTTATAAATTTCATGTTATTTGCATGTTTCCTTCAGGGTGTTGCATTTACAGTGGCCAGCAGTGTATATATATATATATATATATATATATATATATATATATATATATATATATATATATATATATATTGTAAGCCTGTCTTATATCGGCATAAACTTTATTTAGATTGGATCTGATGGAAGAGTTGTTAGAAATATTGAGCTCCCGATTCAGCCCATCTCTCTTTTCAAAAAGTGGTTTCAACAAAGAAGAACCATACACAAGTAAAGGGGCAAATTTCTTTATCTTTCCCTCAGGAAGGTTATTTTCACATTTTTGATGATTAGATTCCTTAAGGACGGCCAATTATTATCAGAGATAAGACAGAAAGGCTTTGAAAAATTCCGGGATCGATAAATTTAGTAAAGACACCCTCTTTCAAAATAGTATCTCTTCTCTTTCAAAATAGTATAATTTTTCTCGATATACGTATGTACGTTGTTTGACTTTTCTTTAATTCAATCAAAATTTACATATGGTTACCGCCTATATTTTGCTTCTCTATTCAGGTACAGTTAGTATAAATGCCCGGAGTAACTGAGGAAGTATCCAAAGCCTCGTCGGTGTTTTAACTAAAAGAGGAATGCATAGACATGCCATTGTTACGGAAGACAAAAGTCTGCTATATTTAGCAATTCATTACTATCCTGTTTATTATTTGAGCATTCCGAGACTGAATGTTTGTTACTCAAGTCTCCCGGGGGAAAGGTATTAAGATTTGTTAAACTCAATAAGCAATCAGGCTGACTCTTCATTACGTGGGTGTACACAGTCAATATGTCCAAAGACTTACCTCTCCGTTGAACCGAAATCCCCTGCATTTACAGATCTCAGATGGAAATTGATGGATTATTAATACACTGATAGTTAACATCTCTAATATGACATGACAACCCCTTCCCCCTTCACCTTTATCTTGTCTGTCCCTTCGGTAAGTATGAAATTCCATAAGTATCAGGTTCAAGTTTTCCTTTTGTTTAGTCTCTTGAAGAACTATATGTAAGACTCTCACATAGTCTGAAAACAGACTCAATCCTAACTTTGGAAAATCCAGTACAGATGTGACTTTCTGTTAAAGGAATCAGGCAGACCGTTAAACATTCAATACAGACAAATGGTGCGGTGCACACTTCCCTAAGTGGAAAAAAGGGTCATTCGTTAGGAAAAGACCATCAAAGCACAAAGAGACAATGCAAGGCCCGGGGTGCCGGGCTGCCAAAAAGGAAACGCAGGCCTGGTGACCAGGTGACGAACTGCTGTGAGGAGATTGCATCAGACACATGAGAATGGAATATTCGAGAACGAGGAAAAATGTATAAATGAAGAAAAGACAATCAGACAGGACGTTTTTCAGACTGGATCATGATGAGAGATTGAGGTACGGGAGAGCGTAGGGAATAATGAGCAGACGTGAAGTCTAGATGAAATGTGATTATGAACCCGGCTCTCAATAATGTTATCAGCGTTCTTTGGAACGAACTTGTGTACGTTATTATTAGTCTAGATATTTATTTTATAATAAACGAGATGTAAAATAGACAATAATCTGTGTCTACATTAGTATTACGAGTTACTTATACCAACGGGTCCACGGCGATCCGGTTTACACTATAATTTGACACTTATGAGTATCTACATATTCCAAAATCTGGTCTGTTTTTATTCTAATGGCATTTAGAGATAAACCGTTAATATCACATTGGAAAATCCTAAGTTGCCGATACCTCGAGGGAGACTGTCCATAACTTACTGGGTCCTCTGCCTAAGCCCTCAACGCGTACCTGATTATCCTACGCTACGAACGATGCAGTATCTACAGCACAAGGAGACATGTATTTATGGATAAGGGAAGTAGGACAGCTTCTATTGGTACAAAGACCCACTGCACCCTGGACAGAAGACTGACTTAGCCCCGAATGTCTGTCAGCCTTTAGCAAAGGAAAATAGGATGGGTTGCACGCCTAGTGTGATCCCAACAAGAGACAATATGCTAACATGCTAGCACTATGCTCCAGTGACATTCTGCTCAGAGACAAACAACCTCCCCTCCCCCCCCTACAGCCATGATGTGGCAGCATAACAGTTTTGTAAGACCCGCAAGCATTAAAAACGGGAATGCCTGTATGGTTGAATCGAAAATGTTACCATCATTAAACTACTTTAAATAAATTAGAAAATCAATTCCATTTTCCGACTCACAAGTAACCATTCTAACAATTTCTACTTATTATCATATTTACATCCAATATCATCGCATGTAATTTGCCTATAAATATAATCATAAGACTTAATTACTCAGGGGCCTGAAGTAGAGCTATACCTTTAAGTCTCAAGCTATTTGAAATTAATTTTTTCTGTTACTGATTTTAAAAATGTTTCTGTCACCGATGATAATCGTGCATTTTCGTTTCATCTCAGTATTAATGCAGTTTTACGTTAGCACATCATGGGAACTAAATCTGAAGTCTCTTATCGATACCCTAAGCTAAGGTAAAAATCAAGCTGCCAAGCCTATAAAGGTATTTTATAAACAACATTTCGATAATTTCGTAAAGGATTTATTATATGAACTGAAATTTTATATCTGAAAGATGCAGTAACATATTAGTTTTCTAAACTAATATTTTAGAATTGTTTTCCTCGGTTTAGCACTGTATACGTTTTACATTACCGTTCTTACTGTTCTTACATTACTGTTCTTACTGTTCTTAAATTGCTGTTCTTACTGTTCTTACATTAATGTAGCAAGAATACTAGGATGCAAACAATTGACATTGGTTGATTTTACCCTATTCAGTTTGAAGTTGTGTCTGATTTTCTGAAAAAAGGAGAAGAAATCTAGAAAATGATGGAAAGGTTAACTTTGTTTCCCTTGATTTCACAAAAATTGTAACTCTAAAATAGTAAATAAATGGATCCCCAAAACATTTATTCTGTGATTTATTGTGAGAGACAGAGGAATAAATACTAGCTTTTACATATAAAATTTCTCTTTTTTTGCAATATTTGAAGATCTTTTTATTCGTTAATGTGTAAAACTTGATAAAATTATGTCCCTTAAAGTTAATATAATTGTAATATTTGTGAGTTACGTACAGATGGAAAATAAATTAATTCTGTGGCGTTATGGAAGATGTTGATATGGCAGAAAAATTCAATTTTATATTTTTTGTTGATACTTAAAATATAAAATTGAATTTTAAGTCAAACTTAAAATTGGTTCTTTAATTTGGCAAAAGCTGATAGTGTAATTATGAAATAACACTGAGTTATTCGTATTGGCAAATGCTGTTATGTATAAAAGAGGTATTACTTGGTCTCTAACTGAATATTTTAGTCCCTAATTGAAAATTTTCATTGAAGACAAGCTATACACTTGAGGTTAAATATGAGTATTAACTAAAGAAAAACATAACTGAGCGATTTTATATTTCACAACAAAAGTTACTTTTTTAATTTGCCGAAAGCACGAAAAAATGACATATCAACATCTGCCATAATTCCACAGAATTAAATAACGTCTTCTAGGTTTTATTACCTTAGACCAATATGAAAATATAAGTAATGTAAAAGTATGGTTTTAGGCAGTCCTCAGACTTCATGTTTTTAGGATAATCGGGAAACATTCAACACGATTTTACCAGAACTTAAAATCCCGAACGAAAATTATGTAAACTTTTTTTCTTGAAATGCCATTTTACTAATACCTTCCCTAGTGTGGAAATATTCTAGAGAATAATATTATAATTGTATATAATTGTTAAGATAGGGGGAAATATTTTTCAAAATCAAAACAAATAACTTTAAACAAGCACTCCAGTTTAACACAATAAAGTATGATATATCTATTATATTTTTTATTACGTAAAATTTCATAAGAAATAGTTACACTGTATTCTAAAAAAGTAAATCTGTGCTCGGTAGGATAAAATGCATCTCTTATCGGTTACAGTGTGACACATTATTATATGAATAGTCCTTTGGGAGATCAATTTCAATAAAATTTCTATCGTATAAAGAGAACTTATTTTTTCGCGTTTAAGAGTAACCATATTAATTTTTCCTCTCTTGTCTGTATTAGACATCTACTATCATATCTAAGGGGATGCACATAATTTATTTTCAGTAAATAGTAAAAAGGTACCTTACAGTGTTTAAAGTTCAATTGAGGCTAGTAATCTCATATCATGATGAAGTGGAAATAAATTTTGGCAGTTTTACAGCAACAAAAAGTTAATTTTTCTTTACAGGGTTTTTAACTACTAATATGAATAGTTCCATATGCCAAACAAGTAAAACTTAACTACTGAATCTCAAACGCAATGTACGAGGTGTGTGTGGTGTGGAAGTAAACTCGTTTATTCTCCTACTCCCTTGGTCTTTCTGTTCTTTAGATTACAGGAATTCTAACTTCCTGTGAAATTTGACTATAGGTAGTATTTATCACCTAAGCCCGTAGCCCATTAGCAAGTGTACGACACTTTTTATAGAAAATGCTGTTCTAGTTTTTCTATTCATTTCAGTGCACTTTCTGTTCTTTATATTCCAGGAATTCTAATTTCCTGGGAAATTTGACTATAGGTAGTATTCATCACATAAGTGAGCCCATAGCCCATTAGCAAGGGTACAACACTTTTGATAGTAAAAGCTGTTCAAGCTATTCTCTTCATTTCAGTGACTTCTTATCATTTATATTTTTTAGAAGAATACCATTTCGATAACGATAATGATAAACTGCATTGCGTTCCCGTTCATCTACATATCCGAAAGTGTGGCAAAAGGGAATACAGAAAAACACATCAACAATCCCATAGTAGGAACATGTTATGTAACGTGCTATGTTTAAGAAAAATTTTTGTTCCGGAATGAAAACGGCTTAGGGAAAATAAAAATATCTTGATGGCCCGTATTCTTTTCCCATTCAATTCATAGATTATGTAAGCGCCATTACGTGTTCCTGCATATGCATGAGTATATCATTTTAGTAAAACAGGGCTGATTGCGGATTATACGAAATATCCAAAGATTTTATTTTATTTGTGTAACCATTTTAAAAGTCATACATATGTATAACATATAAGCTTTAAATAAAATTATTCGAAAGTCTTGGATCGAAACTACACTTAAATTTATACGTTAGATTGTTGAACTAAATTCTTTCTTTTACCGTGTTAAATGTTTTCCTTTTAAAATTATGTCACCGTTTTGTTTGCTAAACATTCAGGGATCCTCATTAGCTGTACGACATATCCAAATACATCTTAAAAATCTAAAGTATATTTATTTCACATGATGTATCATATAAAAACGTAATTGGATATTTAAAAGCTTGAATATTTATTTGACATTTCACAAATTGAATTAAAGTTACATTTCCCAAGAGACATTTCTAAAATCAATATACTTTTGTTTGGGAAAATTCTTAAGTATCATTCGGGATCATAAAACTAGAATTTTAAACAATTCCATTAATCCCTATGTGCAAAGCTCAATCTAATATCATTCCTGAAATTAAAGTTATCTAGTATTGAAATGAAATTTCAAATATGAAATATAAATCAATTTATTCGTTTCCCTAAAGGTTTCTTTTGATTGAATTTACCAAATGTAAACACAAATCTTTAAGATTCTTGAAACATTCCAACTTAATCATTTTATCAAAATGACATTTCTCTTAAAATTCTAAGCCCTTAATGTAAATACCGTTTCAGTAGATTAGTGATTGCTAAATATTGTGTCGTTTTAACTAAAGTATGTAGTATAACGTTTATTTTGTTGCGAAGCAATTATTACATACCATACAAAGCCTGTCAAAATGTCTTTAGTATTTTAATAGGATGTTTTCCTTCCATTAATGGAATTTATTTGATCACTTTCAACGCATCAATTTTCATTTTAACACCATTGTAGGCTAACTTCACCCTAGATTCATGAATACATAAGTAGGTTTGTTCAGTTTCGTTATGGAAAAACTAGACTGCAATTTTAATTCTACAATTCTGTAGACCTTAAATTATTGCGTTCTCTGTCAATGGTCATCGGAGATTAACTGTCTTACATTTCTGTTCTTCAATCGTATCACGAAGTTACGTTAAATTTAATTAGCATATTTAAAAAGCATGGCGACAAATATATTCCGGAGAAATGTGTACTCTGTTTCAAGAATTACTATCTTAGTAACTTACCTAGAAAATTCAAATGCAAGCAGTAGCGATAAAAGTCTGACTCATTGATTTAAGATTGAAGAAAACTACTTTTATGTTTTTTTCCGAAAGATTGCGGGACTGTTTTCAACCCCTTCTGTACCAGTGGAACCACGTATGGTTCCATGGCCTGATTCTCCACAAACACCAATGGATCCACGTATGGATCCCCTGGTGACAAAACTGTAAATTAACTTTTTTATGTAATTTTTGCATAAATCGATGTAGATATCGTTATATTTCTATATGTATTGATTTAGATATCGTTATATTTCTATGTGTATCGATTTAGATATATATATATATATATATATATATATATATATATATATATATATATATATATATATATATATATATATATATATATATATATATATATATTTATATATATATATATATATATATATATATATATATATATATATATATATATATATATATATATATATATATATATATATATATATATATATATATATATATATATATTTAAATATCGATACATATATCTCTTCTTATTAATATGAATAAAAGCATCTCATTTATCTGAAATCTACTACTTGATATTTTTAATCGAAATGCCCTAAAAACTGGTTTTGCATGCAATCTTCATATATTATATATATAATAGCCATTGTCTCTGTATAACACTTCCGAGCTGTACTCATCTTTCAATTGAAGCCCTCAGTAAAGAAACGGCCGGTTAGGCCTAAGTTCAATTTCAGATGTGGATCAGAATTTGGTCTTACCTAAAAACTAATATCTTCTTCATCAAATCACGTTTGTTCAGCCTATTTTTCTATAAAACATTCAGGACTAAAACAAATTGGATGATTTTAGCTGTATATTTAACAGTTTTTAAAAATCTGTTTACTTTTGCGATGAATTCTGAAAGTAAACAAACTTGAATGTGAATGAATCAAGTAGCTCAAGTATTCATATCGCGTAGTGAGCTGTAAAAAAGTGGATGGCAGTCTGCTACTCCAATCGCATGAAAAACTAAATAAATAAAAAATAATGAAAGGGTTTGCTTTTACAAGGTGTGGATTAAATGCAATATTGTTAGATAATTCGAGATACTTTTTTCCATTATGACGTCATTATTAGTATTATGACGTCAAAATGACGGGTTACCTTCTAGTATATACGTATATATATGCTGGTACAGAAGGGGGTTAATCATTCACGAATTCTGAAATATTTTCGGTGCTGATTAGCCTACTAGTTGAGCTAGTAGGATAGGTAAATCGATAAAACACGAGAATCATAATCTTATGGTCGTGTACCCTCAGTGACGTCATCTCACGTGAAAGTCCCTAGTAACTATGTCGGGTCCCGTCCGGTGCATTCGAGTCTATTGATAGAAAAGGTCTCTGAAGACATTTCACCTTAAGTTAATGTGATGCAAATAACAAATAGGATGATAAAAAATGGTCATATCTCATGTTAATTAAAATATCGCCGCATATCAAAAATGCTCGCTGAAGTAGGATATTCTCTAGGAAATTGATAAAAGGCATATTAAGATCATGGACATTTCTTTAACACCTTTTATATCAAATATTTAAAGTCAAATTTTAAATGACTTTATGAATATTCATCACTGATGTTCACATTACTAAACAGGATTATAACTTGCATTCATTATTCACATTTCTTGATATATGTGTAACCATGTATTTACATTATAGAAACCGATGTCTGTGGAGTAATTAAAGAGGTTTTAAATAGTACTTTTAGTCAATATGGTATTAATGAGAACTACGATAATACAAATATCTCATAGTTTTATTTATATTGATAAAAATGTAATTGCATATTAGCATATGTGCAATAAAACGACTAATTTTCCATTAAAGAGTTAAGTCTTTCATTAATATTATAATGAATATTTCTTAAACATTAGTAATTTTTTTTATTCTTCAACTGTAATAGACTTTATAATGATGCATTATCTCCCAAAACACCAACACTGTTAACATTCATTATTCATATATATTAAATATGTGCAATTATTGAGCTATTGGGTTGGCCAAAAAGTTCGTTCGTTTTTCTTCAGTGAGATGGATCTATTAGTGCTTTGTTATCTTTAACGTTATTCGAAACAATTTTATTATACTGTATTTTGACAGCTTTTCATATTGAGTGCATTTTACAAAATCTTTTGAAAATCAGTAAATTTTTATGCAGCTATTTTCCTATTGAACACGGAAAATAATAAGCAATGTTTTTGATACATTATCCTTTATTATTTATAAAATAAAAACGCAACTAAAACACACAATAAAATATTTGTGCAGTGTATGGAGAAGGTGTTGCGAATGATAGAATGTATCAAAAGCTGTTTGCGAAGTTTCCTGATGGAGTTTTCTTGCTGGACAAAACTCCAACATCGCGTAGACAAATGTTGAAGTATAAAGCTATAAAATAGTAACATTAATTGAGGACAATCAACGTTATATCAAGCTTGAGATAGCCGATACATTCGAAATACCCAAATAAAATGTAAATAATTTACAATAGCTTGGTTTTATAAATCGTTTTGATGTTTGGGTTCCACATAAGTTACGTGAAAAAAATATTCTTGCCCGCATTTACGCATGTGATTCTCTATTTTAATTTAACTTAAACATTTCGTTTTTTAAACAAACTACGGCGGGCGATGAAAAGTGGATACTATACAATAATGTGGAAGGAAGAGGTTTTTTAAGCAAGCGAAATGGACCTCCAGTAACCAGAAGGGATCGAAACTTTTCCCAGTAAGAGAATTTTGTAAAGACCGAAATAAACGGATATCCCAAAGTGCAATGTTTCGTGAATACGACGAATTAATCAGAACTTCCCAGTCAAGTTATAACAGTTTTTGCCTGTTCATCAAAGACCTATCATTGATACTAAACCGCGGTTTTCATCCAAATAAGGTGATGCTCTTGTATAATGTAGAATTGGAAGAGAATCCTCTACTATGAGTTCCTGCCAGAAAACCAATTGGTCAATTCCACCAAGTACTGCTACCAGTTAGACGAACTGAAAGCACCACTCGACGAGAAGTGTTCGGAATAACTCAAAAGAAAACGCATAATTTTCCATCAAGATAACTGAAGGATAGGTCTTTGATGACCAGGCAAAAAATGTTACAGCTTGGCTAAGAAGTTCTGATTCATTCGTCTTGTTCACCAGACATTACACTTTAGGATATCCGTTTATTTCGGTCTTTACAATATTCTTTTACTGGAAATAATTTCGATCCCTTGTAAGACTGCAAAATGTACCTGGAACAGTCATTCATTCCAAAAGATAAAAAGTTTTTGGAGGGATGAATTATGAAGTTGCTTAAAAAATGGCATAAGATAATGGAACAAAACGGTGAATACGTTGTTCACTCAAGTTATTGGTGAAAATGAAAAACGTGTCATTTATATTTTCTTATAAACCAAACGAACTGTTTGGCTAACCCAATAGAAATTATATCTCTAGCAGCTGACAGCTATTGGTACAATAAAAATTTAGATTTTCAATCAATGGGAAATTGGTCACAATTAACAAACAAAATTCATAAATAAAGTACAGTTTTATTTATGTTGATCGAAATGCAGTGAAACATCAGAATATTTATCATATAAAGACAAAGGCACTAATAAATACGTAAACACTACATTATTTGTATTATTATCCTATATATCTCTTAAACAACATCTATCCCCTTCTTTTACTTGTCTTTATAATGACACATTATACATAGCCTTATTTAGATTCATCGTAAATATCCATCTTCATTAAACATGGGTATTTTTAAATTAATTATTCATATTTTTAGAAACGTTATGCCAATGATTTATGAAGTACCTAGTCGTGGAAAAAAGTATAAAATTATACTCTCGATCCATGTAATATTGATTAGAATTAGTAAAATATGATTGACTGATAATTTCAATAACGCATGTAAAAACACATCAAAATATATGCGATAGAGTGCCTAATTTTAGAATAAATGGATAAATCAGGTATTAACGTATCTATAAAACATATCTATTGTTACTCTAACGTACAACCATATGAGTAACTCTCTATATTTTCATAAATCTAATGCGTGAAAAAGCTAAAAATAATTTTTCAAATCTATATCTCATTTATTAAACAAATATTAACGACTCAGTTTTGCCAAAATGACTTCTGTTTTTTTTTCGTTTAATACTTGCACAGATTAACCTTCGTATTTTAACAAACGACAAATTTATGCTCCCTCCCCTACCACGAACCTTGAATTTTATACATCTTTAACTCTAGCGATGATAAAATGGTACTACCAGGGAATATTTAAAAAGGAAGTGCATTACGAAAGTCAAATCCGAGTATTAGCATCCTTTACTATGCAAATTAAGGAAAATTAGTATACAAACATGTAGTCTTTTAAAATAGTAGACAGTCTGCGTAAGAGGTAGAGTCATCTACGTGGAACAAAATTGTAGGATTAATGAGACGAGACTTCTAAATGCGGTCGTACGGCAAAGTTTGTAGAAAATATCTGGGAATGGATAGTTTCATTGCAGTATTTTACTTTTAACGCTGAGCGCATTTGCTTAGAAATGACGTTTCATTTGAAGCAAATTGAAGCAGATAGCTTCTGCGACTGGGAGTAGGAGAAAGCGAGAGCGGATGTAAAGTAATAAAAAATATGCATCTGCTGAAAACACATTTCATGAACGGAATGGTTTTGCACAATAGAAACACTTTTAAAACTCAGTCGAACCTTTGCAACGGTCTTTGTAAAATGAAGATTAACTATCATAGTTTAGTGATTATATATATATATTAGTGATTAGGTATGTTTATCTCATAGAATCAAACAAAAAAAAAACCTGCTGGTGGATGGAAAAAATGAAATTATTTTTTATTTCTAGAATACACCCACCTTTTTGTGGAGCCAGACATCTAAAATTAAAGCTAAATTCACCTCTTTTAATAAGTTATAATTTAACTAGTTGGTACCTGTCAAAACACAATAGCTAGATAGTAAATAAATGCACTAATACACAAATTATACTCAACACATCATTACCAAAATTTCAAAATCATAATAATGCACAGAAACAAATTAATGTGTTTAAGAGGCCTCGTGCTTAGTGAGTATCTAAAGCCAGATTTAAAAATGTCACTGACCATGCGCAGATAGCAATTTTTTAATTGTAAATTATCGCTAATTAAACAGCGCGAAATACACAATTTACATCAGGTTTAATCTTATATTTCACATACATAATTATCATTAAAATTAAAATGGCAGATAGAGATCTAGAGAGAATCCTCGGAATAAACGTGTTTATCATTAAAACATGTCCCTGAGCATGCGCAGAAACAGTGAGTTTCTAAACCCAGATTTAAAGATGTCACTGAGCATGCGCAGAAATCAATTTTTAAATTGTAAATTATCGCTAATTAATAGAAATTGCGGTTACAAAAACCAAATTTGACAAATCTACAGATTCCAATTTTTTCGTTTAAGACCAAAATGAAGTAAATGGATGCAGTAGTTTTCTCTCACGGATTGCCCAAAAAGTCGGCTTATCAACTGAAATATATAGATATATATGCATTCTGCTAAAAAACCCTCACTCGCAATTTTTTTATAATTTTTATAGTATGAAACTATACTACTTTTATTATGGTTGCTTAATGAAAGAAAAAAATGTTAGTATTACTATAATAGGGATATTCGAAGAAATTACCCGAATAAAATCCTTACCTTACGTTTCTCCCCTTTGACTCCACAGTAGTATTGATGACTATTTAAGCTAAACTAAATCGAAAATGCTATTCATAACTATTTCCAAATATGAGGAAATATAATTTGAAATCATTCAGTTATTTTAAGGTTAAAGTATCAACATTTTAATTCTCTGGCATCAATAACACATGCTCTGGTAAAACAATTAAATCTTAGTCTAACGTGAGGAGGTTTGCGTAACCACTTTAGCCGCATTTCCCTTAAGTATTTGTAAGCAAATAAATGCTGCCGTCTAGAACAAATATCCTAGATTGCTACTATGAAGTTCCTATTCCTTCTTATCACCTGCCCTCCTCTTAAGTCTTTAAGACTTGGCTTCATTAAGTATATTTTAGATGAACCCAATAGGATGTCAGGAAAGATTAAACATAAAACTGACGAGAGAAAACCAGAACTAAAAGCTATAAAATATACCCACTTCACTGTTTATTCAATAGATAAAACAGTATAAATATAAAAGGTACTAAAAATGAGGGAAAAACAAAATCTACAGCTTTGAAATCATCCCCGAGTTCGTGTATAGCATATTTTTTCAAAGTAAAAGGTACTTTGTCGGAAATATTGGGACCAATTTGACGGGTGATTTACTTCGAATTAATTTGTGTTCCTTTATGAACGATATCTAGAAGCATCTTGCATGATAGTGCGGCTATGTTAAGAATATTTTTATTATCTTTACGAAATTATCACACAAGGTAGACGAAGGCCTAGAGAAACTGGATATTATAACTAAAGTTCTCGCGTATGAAATAAATATCTGAAATTCAGGTCCTGAGAAATGGCATCTTCTGCAGTATGTCTCATACCGCAAAGGTCATTATGCTGGCTCTCCACGAAATTCAGCTCCTTCAACTGCCTGACGGTCCACAGGTTGCCATCTATACACTGAGAAATTCATGAAGTGGAAATGATGTTGCAATTCCCAGATATGTTTATTAGTGTTTGCATCAAAAGTAAAGGAAGATAATGATGCACCATATTGGTACACTGTTATCTCTAATTGGGAATAAGACGATTTTGATTCCCGAGATGGCTAACCCATTTTAGAAGTGTTGTTGTTGTTGTTGTTGTGTCTTATGCCCCTTGACCGACAGTATATCAGATCAAGTCCCGAAGGCTATGGGCGATGAAGGTGCGGCTCCTGTTTTGAATTAGCACCACAAAGGTCGGAGTCCGACTTGGCTAAATGACCGGTCCCGTAATTTTGAACCGAGTCAAGTGATGAGACTGGAAAACTTGACCCCTCACCTCCAGAGGTAAATTTGAGAACTTGGAGGACATTGTAGCCACGCCCTACTTTACATACCCCGGCCACCATTAGTGAACACGGCAGTAGATTTGCAGCGACGAGCATCGAACCAGGGACAATGAAGAAGTGAAGGAAAAACTTTCTCCAAGTGTACATGCTTGTAAGATGCAGCCAGTTGATTTATTGTTAAATAAAAACAATAATGCATAATTACTTCACTTTGCTTATTACAGGCCTGGCAGATATTTTTGCGTCTAAAGAAAACACGAATTTCTTTCAGATCTCCTTGCAATATCTAAGTGAGTTATTTCTTTACTTACTACATGAGTATAAAGCATAAACAGTACACACACACACACACATAATATATATATATATATATATATATATATATATATATATATATATATATATATATATATATATTCTTCGTAAGGTATTTATGTAAGTTAAATGAAATTAGGTACCTTCTCATATATTCTTTTTCTATGTTCTAGACGGAATGAAATGTATAAAAACTGAAAAATGAAATAATTAAATTCACATTAGGATAACGAATACATCCTGTTGCTTTAACAGAGTTTTCAATGAAAATATATTTAAATTAAGCAGGAATCATACATATTCAGATATTTCCTTTTTATACATTGTACTATATGTTATACACGTTTATTATATGGGATAAATGGGAAAACTTGATTTGATATGGAAAAGAACACTAAAAAATAAAATTGTTACACCAGAGGTTGCTATTTTGAAAGACTAATTATTAATTGTCATATTAAAGATGTGAAATCTTTATTGTTCTACTTGATTAATCCCGTTTTGCTATTTTTTTTATAATTCTTGGTATACAGGGTTATCAGGAAAGATTCATCAGATTACAAAATTTAATATTTTCCATAATTACAAACAGAAAATTATAATTAATATGTCATTATAAAGGAAAAATGTTAATTTTTTTCACAGGTGTTTGATATGACCTCCTTTACTCACTCGTATAATATCATTGCTATATGCCATTTCTTGCCAAACACGTTGTATTATTTCACTATTAACAGTTTGTAAAGCATCACAAATGGGTTGTTTAAGTTCGTGCAAACTTGTAAGCAAAGATGGTATGAACACGAATTCTTTGACATATCCCCAAACGATGAACACTAAATGCCAATCGACGAACCTCCAAATGACAATGGGACGGCGCACCATCTTGTTGAAAAATGAAATTTTTCAACAATGAAAAAAAAAGAATTTATTACAAACTGGAAATTTAACGTTTTTTATATACAATGACATATTAATTATAATTTTCTGTTTGTAATTATAGAAAATATTACATTTTGTATTCGGATTATTCTTTCCTCATAACCCAATATATCTAATTCAGGAACATATAATACCTTATTAAAACTGATAATATACAAATGTTTATTTTCCAAATTATTGTAAATTATTATTATATATTATATAATATAATTCTTACATTAATTGATTACGAATAGAAGACCTAGAATTATATAAAATAAAATATAGATAAAGATATCTGAGACTTATATATTGATAATATTTCTTATTTTGATACCTATTTAAAGTAAATATGTAAGGAATAAATATCAATGTAAGGAATCCATTTAATGACAGTGTTCCTCAATTTTATAAGTGTAATCAATAAATACAAATCAAAATGTTAGTAAGGGTTTACAACATTGGTGTAAAATAACACATTGGTGTAAAATAACACTGACATGTTCTCTAACCAAGAAAAAAACCCGTTATTTTTTACTACTCCGAATTCTAACAGATATCTTAAAATCTGCAGAGGCCTCAAATCCACCGTGTTAAGGAAAAGAGAGTGATTTTTCAAACTTCCAGGATTTCCATTCATCTTCCTGGCGCAGGTTTTGGAAGATGAATCTGCTTGTTTACGTTTATCACAGTGGCGATAGTGGCATGTTTTGAGCGCAGATTATTTATTACGGTGTCAAAGTTGCGAATATCTGGAGTCTTAAAATTTGCAGTAGCGTATTTCTAAAAACGTGATTTTCTAAAAACTCATTTCGCATATTTTAAATGGATGATGTTATTTTAAGAGAAGGAAATTGGCTTCGTTTCATATCAGATGCTTAGGACATTTGGTGATATTTTTGAAACTTTCGCCTATGTCATAAATATGTAGTTTTGAAAGGAAATAATTTTGAAACCCCGAATTTTGTGGAATTATTTTTTTTTTTTAGCTTCGAGATAAGATATTAATAAACCGCTTTCTATGCGAAATTTTGTAGGAAACATTTGAAAGTCAAATAGATAGAAAAGTTACAGGAGTGTTGTTACATAATGAAATGAAACATGCAACCATATTTTAATTATTAAATATTTCAGGATATTTTCGACAAGTCGTATGAACGCGGAATACTTTATAAAAATAAATTATGTTCCTCAGAATTCCTTGATATTTTAACATGATATAAACAACATAAGATAAAACTTTAGGATATCAATATGTTTTTTATATTTGTAGCATTTTAATATGATTCTTACATTAGTATGTTTTATATAAAATAATAATGGTTCAGATCGATTCATAAAGATTTACTAGCCTGACTGTAGCACAATGGATTACTCATTATTTATAGATGTTGAAGATATTAATAAAGGGTTTTTAGTCGCAATTTTGGTCCAAAAGCTTTTTATTTTTTATTTTTTCATCCCTAAGTTTAAGGACATATTACCAATCTAGAACTGATATCTGGAAATTAAACTGTTTGACGTGTTTTCTTCCTTTTTTTTGACTACCGAAAGATGGGACAGATATGAAATATTTATATAAACTCACCTTCGGTCTAAATTTAATGACGACTTATTGGCATTTCCTCTACTTAGCTGCCGTTAATATTTTTATCATTTTTGAAGAATTGATGTCGTTACCTTCAAATTTTAATTTCGTTGAATGTAGTTTTATTAATAACAACTTTCCAACACTTAAAAAAAACTTCGATATAGAGAAATCATCAACAAGTAAATAGTTTTATCTACAGTTTAAAGTATATTTGGAACATTTTTTTAAAATTTTTAATGCAGAAACCTGTGGATAAAATCCTTAGGTTTATATTTGGAACATAGAAAGCTACTAATGTTTAGGAAGAAAAATTCTATTTTTATGTAACAAATGTAAATTTATTTTACTATACTCGTCAAATGATGCTTTTGTCTTTCTATATACATAAGAAAAAATTTACTCACGTAATTGATTAAATTTACGTAATTGATTACAATCACGTAATTGATTAAAATCACGTAATTGATTAATAACATAATATTTTTATATACTATTTTCAATGAAAAGATAAAATAATGTGCATTAAAAGTGATAGTAAAATAAAAGCAGTTGTAAGCTCAGAGTTCTGATCACTAATAAAAGAGACACTGCTTTGCAATCAAATAGATAAATATATATATAACCCGCAACTTTTGAAATCGAAATTGAGAAGTATTGCATGTAAAATAACGAATGAAATAGCATTTGATAGTATTTTCCTCAACATCTAGCAAAGGATATGATGCACAAGAAACTTTTTAATTTTTTAAAAATTTATTACAGCAATAGCACTTAGACATACATCTACACACTATTATATGCTACTAAAATACAACAAGGAAACAAAACACAAAATGGCATAAAGAAATCTTGGAGCAGAAACAACAGCCTAATTGGGATGATATCCATTCGTCCTCATCAGTTCCCTGGCCTTCCAATATCTGACATAAAGTCAGTAACTTGATAATGCGGAGCACAGTGGCACAAGTAACTAAATTAGCTGAACATATCTTAAACAGTATATATATTTTTTAAGTTGATGAAAAATATTTGCATGATGATTTTAAAAGCCTCAACTTGATCTCACGTTTCAGAGCATAATTATTTCACACAGGGTTATCCCAGATATTGAACCAAAAAGCTTCTACTTTTTTGATGGAATACATTTTAAAGATATGCCTTAACGAATTAATTTCACATACTTTCCACCTTAAAAAGGCTTCCATTAACTTTATATTTATTTATTTATTTGATATTCGGAAACCACTATGTACATAAGAAGTCAACTCAAAATTTAAATATATGTATTTTTAAATTGAAAAACAACTTGGACTACCCTTGAATCTTTACTTGTGAGTCCATTTTACGGACCTTTTGCAAAAAATTGTCACAATCTTATTATTTTTTAGATTTTAAAGCAGCAGCTCCAAACAGACCCTAACAGACTATAATTACTTTTCCATCAAGCAATTTTTTAAAATTATTGTTATTAACAGTACGGTAACGTAATGCATTTGAGTTTGTCTAGTTTGAATGTAAAAATCCACAACTTAATTTCAGTAATGAAAACCTCATTCACGTACTTTTATAATTATTAGTTGCTTAGTCTTTATGAATCAAGGCACCTAATGATATTCAAAAATTTCTGAAAGCATAATATATTTCATTTATATTTTACTGTAAACAAATTCACGATTCTTAATACAACTAATAATTACATGAAACTTGTAAAGCACGCAAAACAGCAAAACGCTTAACGTTTCTGAATATCCATAATAAAAAGTATAGCAACTAATTTCGAACTCATAAACTTAGTCATTAGGTGGCGAAACATTAGTAGGGATTGTTTATATAGTGCTTTTATTTTTCGGTCATTAAAAAATCAATTGCAGTTCTAACTCAAAATTTAACGGTCTCAATAACTAAGTCTCTATAAAAATTTTCGTTACGGAATTATCAGTAGATGTTATCACTAGGGATACATAAATTTCGCATAAAAAATATCGATATTTCGCAACAAAAAATATAATATATAAAATTTCGCATTTATTTGCAAAAAGAAATAAATTAAAAAATTTCGTGTTTATCAGAAAAAAATTACAATTTTACTTACTTCGATAGGTAAGTATCACAATTCTGAGTTAAAAGTAGCGGTCTCCACATTATGTTTCTTAAGTCTTTGCCTTCTGTCATTAATTACTATAATGCACATACTAAAATAATCTCATCATCTACTCTGTTAATGGCACTATAGAAGCTTTGTATAGCTGCCTTTGCAAAGTTAAGGTAGCAACATTTCGTTGCAATTAAAATCTGTATAACATCAACAGTTGGTTGACTAACTTAAGAAGCAGAAATATCCTTGACTCTGGCGGTCAAGAGACGTTCTTAAATCTATTAAATTGCTCCATAAAATTTGATGGTTGATTTTTACAGTTAGATTTTTATGTTCGACTTCGGTTCGTACAAACTGTCCGGGTAAAATTCGGAGCAAATATGAAGGAGATATCTCAGTTATAAACCTCGGATGGTCGTAGTAAGCTATTATGTTCATAATTTATTACTATTATTACCTAAATTCGCTTAAAAAACCGTTTATCAAAGAGTTTTCGCCTAAAAGTAGTAAATAATATTTTTTGCATTTATTCGCTCATATTGGCAAATTTTGCATTTATTCGCATCTATTTCGTAAGTACGAAAATTGCGTATCCCTAGTTATCACATGTTTGTAATTTTCAGTTTCCAATAGGTTGCCCCTCTTTATGTATATTGATCACTTCAAGGAATTGAACTTTTTTTATGACATTTTATTTCTTTGAATTATTATAACATACATGTTTGTCAATGATTTATGCATGTATTAAAGTTTTGTATTTGTTTGCAATATGTTGGTTCCAGACCGATATTCAATATAGCTCAAAAATATTTCAGACATATGTCGAAAGACTTTAGTCACTTATACCAGATATATCTTAAAAAAATTTCTCTGCTTCTCAGTCGGTTCTGTAAAGTCGCGGGTGTAATTCAGAATTTTGAAGAATTGAGTATAATCCAGACTAATACAAGTGTTATATAAATCTCTCGCTGTATAAATGATGCCCCTTGGTTTAAAAAGTACACATTTTCACTTGAGAAGCAGTGTTGGCTTTTCATTGATGGATTTGATTAATCCCTCGTAGGGGAGAGGACATTCATAACTGTGTGACACGTTGCAGGGCAGCGCCTTAGATCCCGAATCCAATTTCGGGCTGAGAAAGAACTGAAACAGGAAATCATTTTGCTTTTAAAGGGAACGGACAGGGACAAAATTAGTTCCTTTCTTCCCATCCTGTACTAGTGTCATTCATCATTGATTTCTAAAGATGACCAGACATTTTCGAAATGAATGATATTCAACTTCCGAGCGAATCGGCAAGGAAGCTAAGAAATGCATTGAATGGCAATGTATTGAGTGTGGTACTGAAAGAGAGTGTCCTATTTTGTAAATACAAGAATATAATTTGTTTAGACATTGTAAAAATTTTACCAGTAGTTTAATGAGTAACTATTTTTTTATCTTCATGTTATTGCTAAAGCACATTTTTACGGGCACCCGGAATTCAAAATTTCCAAGAGAAGAACCTTTTTAACTGTTTGGTGTAATATAAAGAAGACAGCTTTGAGAACTAGATAATACAAACAACATGTTTCTATGATAATTAGATTTCCGATTCAATTGTCTAATGATGTATGTCTTTGGAAACCATTCTGTAGAAGAACTTTAAGTCAACTTTTCTCGGAATGGAATTTTCCCCGATCTTTCAATGTAATGGAATGTATCTAAATTTTGCTAAGACATTTCTATGAAATTTTGCACAGTATCCCGTTCTTCTATTTTCATTAAATTGTTTTCATGTCATTTTATTTTGGAGAATTATTTTTAAAAATGCTTCACTGATGCAAAAACTACTGTAAAAATTTTCTTTAAAGATATTTAAAAATTTAAAAAATAAAGTTTTAAAAAAATTTAAAGTTTTTTAGGTGCAAAAATAAAAAATTATATGCAATAAGAACTAGTGATTTAGCAGATATATTGAAAACTAAGCGTGGTTAAAAATTTTTAATTTGAAATCTCTTGAGAACAAAATTTCCCATTTATTTGGCTTTTTTTATATCCATAAAGATTTTTACATTAAAAACACATCTGAGTGACAGATATCCTTTCCATAAGCATATGAGCGGAATAAGAATTAAATTTGTACACTGGATTCTCTTAATTGATATTCAACCCTTCATATCCATTTGGGTCAATCAAAATTCCTGTTTATGATAAATTTAAGCTAATTTTGATATTTCACCCAAATTTTGTATTATCCAACAACGCATTCATAAATAATTTGTGTCATTTCTCATGCAGGAATTGGTATTAAATTATTACTAATCATTTAAAAATGAAAGTAAACAGACAGTGTGTTTAGAAATATCACTGGTGTTCTTTGTTATTGATGTAAAGAATCTCGAAATATTTCATTTTTTTATTAGTATAAAATCACATTTGCCAAGACAGAACCCTTTTTCACTGAAATTTTGTAATATTTCTTTAAGTAAATGATTCTTTTTTCAGCAAACAGATGGCAGCAATGAAATTTAAAATTAACTCATCTTTCCTCTAAACTTTGCAAACGAATATTATTTAAAAATATTTCTTAGCTTCTTGAAAAATTCCCTCATATTATCTACTGGGAAATTTTTCGATTCCTGAAAATACAATAGTTTAATGATCCTTTTCATACTGATGTGCTGAACGTTATAATAAAGAATCGTTTTAACTACGGTTCCGCACATGAAAAGTTAACAAAATTGTATTTCAGATATAAATTTCCATTGTGAGACATTTTTTTATCCTTTCTTACAGTAAAAATCTCTATTTTTATTATTTACTGTATACAACTATTGTTAATTAAGTTATTAATTATTAAAATAACGTTTTTTTCCAAATCATGTAATTACATATGCATTCAAGCGACCACGTACATTCATTTATGCGATGTAGGGAACTGTAATTATGAGCATGAATATATGTATTTATCTATGCACTGATCCGGAAGACAAAAGAAATAAAAAAATAAGTAATTGCCATTTCTTTGACTAAAATTGAATATTGGCAATTACGTTTCAAATGAAGCAAACTTACAAACTGACAAAAAGTTTGATCAAGAATAAATTCATTCTTTCAAAAATACTGCAATATGTTTACAGAACATTAAATTTAACAGCACAGCATATTCTTTTACAATCATTATTATACTTTAAGAAATTAATCATCCACAAATAATAATGATATCAACTGATTGTTCTCCCGATATAAGCTTTCATTTTCTATGAGTAATTATTTCCTTCGGACGGATTTCATTTTTCAATATTTTCATAAAAGTTTCTTTTTATTTACATTAATTAAAAGTACATATATTCCGGAATATTTTAGGTTAAATACTTTATCTTTCATTTCATAGGAAATCTTTTATTTTTTAATAATCATTTCTAACGATCTGTTCAATTTTTAGATGAAATCTAACCCTTGAACTTTCAATTATTTCAATCAATCATCAATGAAAATAATGTATTAATTTTCTTTTCTTTGCGCAAAACCTTATAATAAAATATGTATTAAAAAAATTCAAATACCAAAAGAAAAGTCTCTATTATGTTGTTTAGTATGATTTCAGGGCTATAGAAATGTATAGTATATAAAATTCAATTAATGACCAATTGTGTTTAGACCGGTTATGGGTACGTTAATTTCGTAGATCGGAAAGCTCTTGAATATGTTCAGAGGTTTGGGGGGAAGATAAGAGACCCCCAGATGTCGCTTTTGGGGGTGCTCCGTCAAAATTGAGGTGTCACCAGGTAGCAGGGCTTCGACACAACGGAGATCTGGGTTTTTCGATAACTCTATTGGATTAAGGGTTTATTTTTCGACAATATCTGAATATCTGAGTATTTCCCTTGTTCAAAATAATGCAAATTATTAATATTTCCTTCTTATTATAAGCATAATTTAACTATATTAAGAGAGTTTAATTAAAATAATACAGATTACATTGACATTAGCACGTGTTTGATTGTAAAATGTTACAAATGGAGATCATTTCGATTGAATCTGGACATATCATCCACTTGCAAAACGTTTGACAATATCAAAGATGGATTTGATAATCCCAAATATGAAATCTTATCACATTTCATGATCCATTTTACTATTTTACCTCATTCTTCTGAGTGTGTAGAAAGAGCTTTTTCGCAATTTACCACAACAAAAGAGACAAATTATCTTAAATCTGAAACCATAAAGATCGAATGGGGGCAAAACAGGCAATTAACGTATATCATCTAAACCAGTGCCCTACCGCCAACTAGTGGGTGATTCAAGCTTTCATGGAGGGCGTTGAGAGTTTTGTCTGTAGTACAAATTTTGTTTTTCTTCCATATATCCAATACATGGCTAATAACGTCGCGAGTATGACTTTTTAAAAACATTATTTTAGTAGTGCAAAGCAAAGTTAAGTAAGGAGGAAATTAAAAACATTATTTTGCTCCTTTCTTTTGAATTCCATCTCTAAACTTTGAATGTAGATAAGAATTCACCGGGCACTTCTCGAAGTATACTCGTGGACTAGGGAGCAAATAATGATCTCCCCAGCCAAAGGCACGAGTTTAATGGGCATAATGAGGTCTAATGGTTATAACCTTCCATCGTTCAACCTTCGAGTTGTATCTCTTACTTGGAAATTTAGAAACTCATTAAATTTAAATTATCTATGCATAAACATACCTAAAGTGTAAACAAAAAGATAAATTTAAGGACATAATTTTTAAAAAATATGCTATTGTAGCACCGGTGGGTGGTAAGGAAATTTTGCCATGGCTAATAACTATGGCTAATAACTACGCGAGTATGATTTTTTAAAAACATTATTTTGATCTTTACTTTTGAATTCCATCTCTAAACTTTGTATGTAGATAAGAATTCACCGGGGACTTCTCGAAGTATACTCATGGACTAGGAAGCAAATAATGAGCTTCCCTGCCAATGGCCTGAGTTTAATGGGCATAAGGAGGTCTAATGGTTATAACTTTCCATCGTTCTGCCGTCGAATTTTGTATCTTGGGAATTTAGAAACTCATTAAATTTAAATTATCTATGCATAAACATACCTAAAGTATAAACAAAAATATAAATTTAAGGCCATATTTTTTTACAAACTATGCTATTGTAGCACCGGTGGGTGGTAAGGAAATTTTACCATCAACAAAGATACAAAAGTAGGTGGTTGATATTAAAAGGTTAACGATCCCTGATCTAAACTGTCACACTAGGATACCTAAAACATAACTGAAAAACTGATCAGAAATATTATGTTATACATAATATGAAGTACGCATGAGAAAAAAAATGAAAGAAAGGCAGATCTTCAGAAAATTAATTTACCGGGGAATGCTGAAATAAATAAAATTGGAAATTAATTAAAATAACTTTAATTTAATTTCAAGTAATGTGGGGTCAGTTATTTTATTAATATAACTTAATATCTTAGTGGACTGTATAAGAATTCATTCACAAAAATATTTAATGGTCTTGTTTAAGTGCAACTAATCAATCTTCTTACTACTTTTAATAAAAGTAATACTGGAATGGCTTACCTTTAACATCATCTCAATAATACTCATCTGAATAATACTTTAATATATGTCTACACTGAAAAATTTAGTACCATGCTTGTATCCTTTGAATGCATTTAATAACTGACTGCATTTTGACGCATAACTCTTGAATTCATGACACACTGAGCAACCCTTCGGAATTAGGTTTTACAAAATGAATAATTGACTGCAAATTGTCACCACTTTGAACAATAATCTGCAGAAACAAAAAAAAAGAATAAACGGAATCGCATCCTATATAGTGATTTTTGAATTCTTACATGACACTACTTAGAATAGAATATACACCACAACAGATTAAACATTTCTTAGCCATTTTCTTGCCATTACTCAGAATTGAATGTGCAATAACAACAGAGTAAAAAAAAATACCTTGAAGTAAAAAAAGTTACATAGTGATGTCATCTACTGTTTGGAAATTTGTGTTAATGTTATCTCCTCTAGATGGCACTATATGCCAATGTAAGTTTAATATTTACTATGCTTTGTCTGACGTCACTTACTTACATTCGTGGCATGCAAGGGACAGTATGAGCTATGTAAGCGCTCATATTTAATAATTGGGTACTTTTCCGTTAGCCGGGCGCATTTGAGGTTCGTCCTATTAAGTATCGCCATTGGCGACTATGAAAAGTCGCCAACATAACAACCCTAGGAAATCAGTTTAATAGGTAATAGATGGACAAAATTTTTAAGAACCATTGTCACACACGAAACGTTGGAAGAAAATGATATATCAACGGGTATGAATCATGCGAGAGAACACGATTAAGTTCAGAGACCCAGCTATATAACCCGGAAATTCCCAGGAATAAAAATTGGAAACAAATTAACCACAAACTTTATTAGCTTTCTTCACTATCGCACAAAAGATTGAGCAGTTGCGATGAACCACCGTATGGCGACATGAAAAAACACTGAGGAACGGTAAGCCACCATTTGCAATCGTACAAGCTGAATTTCATAGGCGAGGACAAATAGAAGGTCGTTTTGAAGACATCTTTAAGGACATTAAAGATTTTTGGCCTCCTAACTAATTATTTACTTAAAGAACAAAATGAATGCTTTCTTATATATTTTGTTCGTTCACATACACGTATCACGGGAGTTACAATTAATTAAACAAAAGAGCCATATTTGGCGATATATAACTTGCGCCCGTCTAACGGAAAAGTACCAATAATTGTTTGAATACAAATGTATATATGTAAAATAAATAACTGTAAATTTTAGAAGATAGATGTTTTATTGATGCACCTTCTTCACTGATCCACGGATGAAAAATCTATTGACCAGAATCACAATTAGAATGTAAATTACAAACAATATGATGAATAAAATGAAACAATTATAATGAATTACTTAAAAATTAAGATAAAAATAGGAAGTCTTTTATGAAGACCGAACAAGTAATCTTTGAAAATATTGTGTATTACCCTAATTGTATACTTTCTATCATTTTTAATAAAAGCATAGATATTTTTAAAAATCTGTTTTTTTATTACAATTTTTTTTAGATGCAATTCACTGCATTTTACTCTCAGGGAACCCTGCTAGAGAGTAATGTTGACTCACCCGTATGCTGCTCGTAGATAAGATATTGTCAACGATTTACATGGTAGGTTGTGCGAATAACTCACAAGTGCATCTGCACAAAAAATAAGTAATGGGCAAGGAAGGATTGAAATACCAATTTGGGATTAACTTAAAAAATTGCATAACAGTATGTAATATCTTCCATAAAAAAAACAAAGAGCAACTGTGTGCTTATGCTCGCATAAATTAAGATCGTGCTGTGATACTAAATTATCAAATCGATCATATGTTGTGTATGAAGACGAGCATTGGATACTTGTGGTGTAAAGGATAATAACATGTATCATGTGTTTATATGCATGTAAGACTCGAAAGATAGTTTATCATTTTCCTAATATATAAAATTGTTATTCATGAAATGCGCCAATTTCAAGCTTCCATTTGAAAAGAATGAGGGATGATATTTTATATTTCATTCTGACAGTTTTTGAGCGTACTATTGTTAAAAGTCTAGGAAAAGATACATTCTGCGCATTTTCAAAATTCTACTATCACTGTATAAAACATAAGAAAAAACGTACCTGTGAATAGAATATCTATTTGAAAGATATTCATTCAAAAGGTCTGATAATTTAAAATCCTTTATTATATATTTTGATAGAGTGTATCATGTATGACAAGTATTGATTGCTTTTTTTGCTGACGCTGAATACAAGAAAAATGTCTTTTTAATCATGTGTTATTGTTATTCTATGATACATATATATCATATGTCTTTTGAACTATGGTAATACTTAGATACTGTACCTTATGTAATTAATTTATTTATTTGAGTTAAGTATTTATGGTATCTTAAGTAATTTATTTTAAAGTATTAACATATAATAATTTTTCTGTACTTGTAAAAATCACATATTTCATGATTTTAGCATTTTTTTATAACTTTTGTTTTTAATTTTATGCGTAAAGCTTTTGTGACCAAAAGCGTTTAAACATGTTACGAATTTAATTACTAATCAGAAGCAAATTATGGATCGAAATATTATAGGTAAATCTATGACATTATCTTTCATTCAAAAAGCATTTTTTATGGAATTAATGCTCCAAGTTAAATTTAAGATATTATATCTGCTTTAGGAAAAACAACCATTTCATGATTAACAAGAAATACGGTTCATTATTGCAATTAAATAAATATTTTCAGAATATTCTAAGATTTATGTAACAGAACATCTTTTCGGAACCTCTTACTTGTGAAACGTCAATAAAGGATTAATGGATAATACGAGAATTCTAATTAAAAATCTGACTTATGTCAATGTAAAGATACTTATTTAATATTAATAGCGAGAACAGTAATACATATTAAGCGTTATTTTTCCAATCAGTTTAAATAATTTTCGGTTAATAATGATCCATATGAAAGCAATTTATATGAGGATCAGCAGATGTATAATAGATATTCACTTAATTTATTAACATAGTTAATGAATAATTATAAGTCTAAAAATAGAAAGTCTCATAATTTTAATAAGTACTCAATTAACAGATGATTTCTTATTCGAAATAATGAGGGTGGATTTATGCAATATTCCTTACACTAGCTTTATTAACATCATTATTTTTCTATAATACGAGAATTCCTTCTTGAGCAGTGCAATTTACCAAAGACAAGACCTTTCATTAAAAAATATGATAAAAATTATGTATTTTAAGAGGGATATTTATATTTTATTACTGACATGCTCTATAACTTCTTTTAGATTAAGAAATTTTACTTTTTCTTCAAGTTGTTGAAGTCAGTTTGTTCAAAATCAGTAAAGGAATTTTTGAAAATTTACAGAACTTCATTTTATAGTTTAACTAGCGGCCCGTCCCGACTTTGTCCGGGTTGAACAAAATATTATACCAATAAATTTCCAGTTGATAGCCAATAAATTGTAAATCTTATTTTGCCTTAATTATAACCTAATAATACCTTAAATTAATTTTACGTTAGTTAATAATTAAAATAATTTTTTTAAAAGAAAAAGGCGTGCCGGAGAACGGCTAGGTTCGAACCGCTAGCGTCAGAACAGAAGCCCACCGCGATAGCACCAAGCTAAGGATCGTTGAAATCTTCGGAACAAAAAGCGGTAGAAGACAGTAGCGGAAACAATGGAGATTGTTAGGATTAAGCCCCTAACTTTATTTCTACTCATCAGATATACATGATATATAGCCTATGTCCATCTGGAATAATGTACCTTTCAAACAGTGAAAGAATTTTTCAAACAGGTACAGTGGTTCTAAAGATTATCCTCCACGTACAAAATCACTCTCTCTCTTTATATATAAGTATAGATAGCACCACGCTAAGGATCGTTGAAGACTTCGGCACAAAAAACGGTAGAGGACAGTAGCGGTAACAATGGAGATTGTTAGGATTTAGCCCCTAACTTTATTTCTACTGATCAGATATACATAATATATAGCCTATGCCCATCTGGAATAATGTACATTTCAAACAGTGAAAGAATTTTTCAAATAGGTACAGTGGTTCTGAAGATTACCCTCCACGTACAAAATCGCTCTCTCTTTATATATAAGTATAGATAGCACCACGCTAAGGATCGTTGAAGACTTCGGCCCAAACAGCGGTAGAGGACAGTAGCGGTAACAATGGAGATTGTTAGGATTAAGCCCCCATCTTTATTTCTACTGATCAGATATACATAATATATAGCCTATGTCCATCTGGAATAATGTACCTTTCAAACAGTGAAAAAAATTTTCAAGTAGGTGCAGTTGGTCTGGAGATTACCCTCCACGTACAAAATCGCTCTAACTTTATATATAAGTACAGATTTTTTAAAAGAAAAAGGCGTGCCGGAGAACGGCTAGGTTCGAACCACTATCGTCAGAATAGAAGCCCACCGCGATAGCACCACGCTAAGGATCGTTGAAGACTTCGGCACAAAAAGCGGTAGAGGACAGTAGCGGTAACAATGGAGATTGTTAGGATTAAGCCCCCATCTTTATTTCTACTGATCAGATATACATAATATATAGCCTATGTCCATCTGGAATAATGTACCTTTCAAACAGTGAAAGAATTTTTCAAATAGGTGCAGTGGTTCTGGAGATTACCCTCCACGTACAAAATCGCTCTCTCTTTATATATAAGTATAGATGATCAGATATACATAATATATAGCCTATGTCCATCTGGAATAAAGTACCTTTCAAACAGTGAAAGAACTTTTCAAATAGGTGCAGTGGTTCTGGAGATTACCCTCCACGTACAAAATCGCTCTCTCTTTATATATAAGTATAGATGATCAGATATACATAATATATAGCCTATGTCCATCTGGAATAATGTACCTTTCAAACAGTGAAAGAATTTTTCAAATAGGTGCAGTGGTTCTGGAGATTACCCTCCACGTACAAAATTGTCTCTCTTTATATATAAGTATAGATAGCACCACGCTAAGGATCGTTGAAGACTTCGGCACAAAAAGCGGTAGAGGACAGTAGCGGTAACAATGGAGATTGTTAGGATTAAGCCCCTAACTTTATTTCTACTGATCAGATATACATAATATATAGCCTATGTCCATCTGGAGTAATGTACCTTTCAAACAGTGAATTTTTCAAATAGGTGCAGTGGTTCTGGAGATTACCCTCCACGTACAAAATCGCTCTCTCTTTATATATAAGTATAGATTATAGAAGTATGGATACACATTGGTATCTCAAAATTAGAGTAAGAGATGAAATAAAAATACAAAAATAAAAAAAGGATTTTAAGTAAAGAATGTTTTTTTAATTATTTTAAGCACCTAAAATAATATTCAAATTAATATTACGTTACTTAATAATTATGTGCACGGCCGCCATCTTGGATTTTTTTTGCGCCAACTTGGCGATTTTACCGTGTTTTGAGGAGTGGAAAATTTCTCGCCAATGTGTTTTAAGCGGTGTTTTCAAAACGATGGACTTTGAATTTTTTTAGCTTTTTTAATAAAAACCACCTGTTTAAATTATGAAACTTAGAGAAATTTTTGAAAAATCATTTAAACGTTGGACTTAGATTTATTTTTGGGTTTTTGATAAAAACCACTTTTTTGAAAAAATCATTCTCAAATATTGGAAATTTTGGGTTTTTTCTTTTAGCTTTTTTAATAAAAACGACCTTTTTTAAATTGTGAAACTCAGAAATATTTTTGAAAAATCATTTAATCGTTGGACTGAGATTTTTTTTTTGTCATTTTTAATTAAAAACTACCTTTTCAAATTATGATCCATATGAAAAATTTCGTCAAATGAATTTTACTTACAGATAAAATTTCAATGCCATCTATTCATTTGCCCTAACTCTTTGACTAATAGCAATGAATCACCAAAATATTATGCCAATATATTGTTAATTAGAAACAAAAATACAGCATTTTCGTACCACCTAAATAACTTGCAATTTAAAAATTATCTAAAATTCAGCTTTGAAAAATGTAAAATAATTATGAACCCATAAATTTATGGTAAGTAACCAGATCCTCTTTTTTTTTTAGGGCATTGTGGTAATGAAATTTTACTTCAGATTTGACCTTAACCAAATATTTGGTGCATACAATAAAATCGGAACAAGGATTATTTGACCATTTATCCTGCTGTGTTGGAAATATGAAAAAAAAAAACCTTTTCCTAAACCAATAACTTAACCTTAACTAACTTTTTAACTTAGGTTCCTGGGGAGAGAGAAGTTGAACTTAAGTTATTTAAATTTATTTGTAATCCACTACAACTTGGAATTATAAAATATTTTAAAATATATTGTATTTAAAATGTATACTGTATTTTACATTTTACGAAAAAATGATGGCAGATAATTTTTACTTCAAATAAATGAAATGGTGTATCATTATAGTATACTAATTGACAATCGATAAACAAAATTAAAAGCAACTTAAATTTAATAAGTTAACGAAAAACTGATAATGGATTCAAAAATTTTCAACAAAAAGACTCTTAGTTTTAAAAATAATTTACTCTTTTGAGTATAGTCAATTTGACTCAGATTTCCAGGTCAAGTCCAAGATCTGACCTAAAATTTTTATACTGTAATTAAAAGATCACATCAGAAATACCTGTTTGATCTTAAAATTAGAGAATTTGACAATGGGTTATTTTTACCAGAAGGCAATAATTATCGCCATGCGAAATGCGCCAAACCCTGGCGGAAAAATTCAAGATGGCGGCCGTGCACACAAATCTAGAGTATCCCCCCTAACTTTATTTCTACTGATCAGATATACATAATATATAGCCTATGTCCATCTGGAATAATGTAACTTTCAAACGGTGAAAGAATTTTTTAAATAGGTGCAGTGGTTCCGGAGATTACCCTCCACGTATAAAATCGCTCTCTCTCTTTATATATAAGTATAGATGACATATTAGAGATATAGGTTTAAATGATTGAAATAGTGAACAGCAACAAATATTTCCTTAAAAAATAGATTCCTTGAAAAATAAATTATATGTCGTCTTTAGCATAGTACTTTTATTGACTTTATGAAGAAAATTTCGGATAGCTTCAAGCGCTAATATCAACAAAAAATAATCATTTTAGATTATGGGAGAGTTCATTTTTTATTTTCATGGTACTTTCTTTGAAAAACAAATTATTCCTTAGGAAAAAAATTCGCATTTTGTTACATGCAATAACAAACTTCATATAAAGGATGGTTTCAGTTACCCTAAAGCTCCTAGTCAAGCACATATAAAAAAACACATAAACACACACACACATATATATAGTGTGTGTGTGTGTGTATGTATTAGAGTGGGTGTATTCATGCATATTTATAGGTGCTGTACTTGAAAAGTTGTATGGATAATACTATCGCACCAAAGCATACGTCACCTTAAAATCTTCAAATTTTCAAGCCTGTTAATGACAGAAAAAGTTAATCAGGGCCGTCGTGCTTTTTTTCCAACTATTTTCATTTGTAAGATATCTAGTTAGCAACTGAAATTTTAAAATAAAATATAATGGCTTAAAAAAACTATTTGGACAGGAATTTCCAAGATAAGACTTAATCCTGTGCTTGTGTAATTATTCTTGATCTTTTATTTCCATTTTAAAGTGAAATTAAACGTTTAATGCTGTCTTATAAGATATGTCCATTATGTCGTGTTATATGATAATTCAGCAGTCATTACAATGGCTTAAATTGGATATAACTAATCTATAATTTAATTGATCACTTATTTCTTTTACGGATAAAAGGATATTTTAAGCTTTACATACGCTTTTTTGCTGCATATTCTTATCTAAAGAACAGTATATAGCATAACTTTGTGTCAAAACACAACCATAACTTAAATCACGTTTTTTTCTTGATAAAACTTTTTACTGAAACCTGGATATAAAACTAAGTAACCACTCTTTTAAGCAAAATTATGAATTTTGAGATATTTTTGATGCTGTAATGTATTTTTTAATAAAAATATTGTGAATTTTTAAAACTTTTACCATGTGAAATTGAATATACGCTTAAATATATAATAATATATTTAGCATCTCATATATCTAAGATTAAGCATTTATTACGCTAATGAATATTTAAATTTAGAGGATGAAAAAATGTATCCGATAAATGTACACTGAAATACTTTAAAAGTGTGTCACGATTAACTTTTAGCGTTTAAAAAGATTTCAATTTGTTGAAAACTTGTGGTTTGCTGGCTGGCATTTGATCATGAAATTCGCGTCCTTATCAAAGTGGAATGCTGCTTGAGTAGGCGTTGTGCATTTTGCCATCGCTTTCAATAAAGGCTGAAAGCTTTCCTTAAGAGGCATGTCAAAATGTGAGCTCTCAAGCTAAGTAAATACTTTAAGCAGATGATAAAGCTGAGGACCCATTGTGTAATATGAATGATTTGTGAATGTGCTTTGATTATTTATTTTATTTGCAGCAGTATGTGTTTAAGCATTTATTTATGATTTGACATAAAACAAGTGACGTGAGGTGATTATTTTTAGTTTGATGCAATGCATCCAATTTTATTTATTATAAATTAAAACTTTAGTTCAAAATAATATTCACAATGTTTTGTTAATATATTGATTTTTAAGATATACTAAATTATAGTACTATATTTGATTCATATAATCTTTTAAAATACTCCCTGCGTTTCGGAATAAAACCAATCTTGTTTCCAAGAACATTTAAGTAGTGTGAATCTCTATTAGAAAAAATAACTGACTATTAATATTTTTAATTATACAATGCTTATTTTCCATATAGTATTTGTTTAACATGTATTATTTTATTTATTTTAGACAAGCTATTTGTCTAAATTATTTATCATCATTTATCTACTAGGTAAAATAGAAAATACTTTTATACAAAATATTTTCTATATAAAAGTTTTTTTAAAGCCATTACATTTCTATTGAAAATGTTGAGAATGTCCCAACTTTGCATATGTGCTCATTCATGAATAAAGTTGAATAATAATAATCATAATATTTTCCGTCTATGGCTCGTTTCCTTTATCCTTGACACATTTGATCAACTATAGTGATCTTTCTGTAAATCTCCTCCTAAATACTAGACAAGCTGTTTGTCTAAATCCTTTATCATCCTTTATCTACTAGGTAAAAAAGAAAATATTTTTATACATACCCACAATTACTTTTATAAACCATTACATTTCTACTGAAAATGTTAAGAATGTCCCAAATTTGCATATGTGTCCATTCATGAATAAATTTGAATAATAATAATCAAAATGTTTTCCGTTCATGGCTCGTTTCCTTTATTCCTGACACATTTGATCAATTATAGTGATCTTTCTTTAAATCTCCTCCTCAATGCTTGATCATATTGATGCTCTCTTTTATAAATATCATATTTTATGTTTTAAAAATTTGTGATGAGAGAATGTATAGAGAATAGCTACTTCTACCCAGACTTGGGTGTATATAATTTGAAGTGGCACTCTAAATGAATTGGATACAAATACAGTTTATACATGAAACAAAGTTTATTTAATTCGTTGCACATATAGATTTTGCTTTACAACAATAAGCATACGTACTACTTGTACGGATATATAAATACAGCTTTCGAGAACAATATATTTTTCAATACTCACGAACAGTAAGTCAACCAGCAGTTCTGCCACCTAAACTTTGGGCCCCCTAAGCACAAGAGCAGGTTAACACTCGGAGCTGCTTACCTCGTAGCTCCCTCTCGCTTAACTATCAACTTTTTCTTTAATCAAGCTGCATGGTATTTTTACCAAGCGCGTATGCCAAAATTAGCATATCTCAAGCATCTTCTTTAATTTATTCACTCAAAAGTTCGATTTTTGTGAATGGAATCTTATGTATACCTTACAAATCTAACAACCATCGAAGAATGTTTCCTTCTTGTTTCAGATCTTTCTTCCTTTCGAACTTATTGGTGCCTGATATATAGAAAACAAATTAGTAAACCATACTGAGAAGTCCAGGATAAGAGCTAAACCTAGTTCAATGGCTTCTGGGTACCCTGAAGAAGGAACCTCAACAATCTTTCTTGTTTTGTGACCCCTCGTACTGGGGTGTTTTCCATGCTGTATTGTCATCGAATTAGTTATGGTTAAGATTAACTTTTTATTATTGTAGCTAGGGCCTGAATGGGATACTGCCGTGGCTCCTTTCAGATTGCAACTGAACACGACTTAGTAATACTCTACCAATTACATTAAGAGGATATACAATAAATAGAAAGGACAGATATAAATGGCCGGGTTTCGGGCTTGATTATATGTGAATAAATTGCTATTGGTCAAACTATCCAGTAACAAAGTAATACAGGAGCTTTGGCTTAGATGGCTTATTCTCCTGGACATTCAATTGTTCTGATCAACATAAAACACCCCGACTGTTCTATAATTAACATCAAAATGCTAGATGAAACTTGTAAAACCTAATGCGAACGTATAATAATGATTTGAGGTTTTAATTAAAAAATTCCTTCTTTGGATTCACCTGATCTTGATGAAAAGGGTCAACATTTGGAGGACTTATAAATCTTTTAATATCGATACTAACAGAATACTTTCGTATCGAAAATAAATAGCTTTGGTCCACACTACGGCAAGTTATCAGTTCTCAAACTACTGAATTTGGGAAACCATGAAGAGTAACACTAGCGATCACCATGTGCTCCTTTCCGCCTTATCTATGAATGTAGATAGAGTCCACTGATCAAAACACGAGATCCTGGAATCTTTGGAAAGCAGATAGGAAAAATTTTTCACAATTGTTAGATGAAGTTTGAGATTTCTCAACAACATCAAAGGATGGTAACGATCGACTGATTTTTTTAAGTACATCAATATTGCAGCAAAGAAGAATATTCTAAAAGGCAAATGCAAAATAGGAACGATATTTTTTTTAAATTATCCTGATTTTGATTCCATGATTATCGAGGGAGATAACTTGAATGAGCTTTTGAAGTTGAATAATGTGGAACAAAATAGAATACTGCTGTTCAAGATCACCTTGTGAGATTGTAACAAAAAGACAACCAGTATGCTTGCAAAGCATATTTCCAACAAAAATAAACTGAATTTAATTTTCAAATGAAAGGTAAAATCTTGAACAGATCTGCTTAAAAATTCCTCTTGAAGGTCAGGAAATACAAATATGGTAATTCTTTTTCCAGAGATATAACAAACCAAGAATTCGAAACTGACAGACAGTATACTCTAGCAAGTCATCAGTGATGACATGTTATTTAGAAAACTGATCAAACATTTCTGAGGGAAAGTTAAAGACCATGCAATAATAAGCATCAATATATCATGGAAAACAGGAAAATAGCCCAAAGAGTGAATACATTGATATTAGTTTCGATACTTAAACCAGGAACGACGGCTTCCGAATACAAGGATTATTGAACAATTAATGGAACTAGCAAACTGAATAAAATAGCAGGACACATTACATATTGTTGGATAATGAAGGAAATAATTGAGAGTAAAAGATTATTTTTTAAACGCACCTTGCAGAAAGACGCATGCTACAGAAGACCAACTTTTTTTACTTTTGTCAGTCAATCGTCGACGGTTTTCGAGATCTATAGAAAAATACTACAGTTTGGCTGCTTCATATGACTTCACCTTTTGACAACGCTTGAAAAAATATGCTAGTGCAAATTCCTTATGAGGGGTACGATATAGATCCACCTCCATGCAGTGTACCCTGGTCAACGTATTGTACGGCAAAGAGATCTATAATTTTTGGCATGCGGCTTTGATCACGAAGATTTGAGGGCTCGAACTGCTTCAAAAGTTGGAGGTATTTACAGCAAATTACCATACCAGACTGGCTCCGCCGCTAGGCGGTTGCAATTTTTAGACTCTATACACAGCATGACTGTTTGGATGGATACCTTTTTAAAATTGCTTTTCCGGACCCCTTCTGTACCCTTTGGGGGGACCACATTATTATGGATGGCCACCATATTTTTTACTGCAGAGCGCTCCGTGGGACTTCCTTGATCGAGTGGTACTGGGAGGCAATAAATCGAATGAGACAATGACTTTTTTTTCTATTTCGGTCTTTGTGTTGTTATTCATTATGCCAAGTTCTCTGCCATTGGAAATAAAAAATAAATTCCTTATGACCCCGGAATTAGAGGAAATGTCCTCATTTGGATCGCTGAATATTTTAAGGAGCAGGAATAAATATTAAAGGATAAATATTAATAAATATAAAGAGTGTACATAATATTAATGTGAATAAGAGATCGTAATTTCATTGATTCAGTCGTCTGTTAATGGTATATTACTTCAGAATATTTTTTTATTTAGAAATATTTGAAATATAAATAAATTATCTAATTTTAACCCATAACTGTTCCTAAAATTACCTTAATACTGTAAAATAGGTTTTAAACTTTGATATTGTATCATTTTATTTCGCTCCTTTGGATAAATTTTTAAGTCCACAATGAAATGAGTTCAATAGATTTAGAATATTCGATTATCTAAAGTATTGTTTTCTGTCTTAGATACTTTGATATTTATTATTTGTTTGGAATATATTTTATGTCAAAGAGCTATTGTATTAAGTATATACGAAATAAAACATAACTACATCTGTAGATTAATATCTTCTTTCACATATATGTCCTAAAAATTAGTTCTTGATCGAAAGACATGTTTGGTTCTTTACGAAGAATGTAAACAATGCAGTCGGACAAAGAAGAAAGGATTTCCCAGTAGAACGAATTCGGAAGCTTCTATTCTTAATCCAGTTTCTAAGATTCTTCCCATGCCGTAAGTAATCCATCTAATGATACACAGTTCCGAGGGATTATTCTGACCTTCATGTATGGGCCTAAGAAAAGCTTTACGTCTTTTCATATGACCGAGATTGCATTTTGCCTTCCTTACCGGAAATTTGTGCTTAGCCTAAGAATGTTTATAAAAGCAGATACGCTTTTCGAGTTATAAAAACATTAATCACCAAAGAAAAAAATAAATTTGCATTTGTCAAAAATTGTTTTCATCTAAGATAAATAATCAGAATAAATAAAATAAGTATTATTCCTTCTATATATAATTATATATGATATGATCTGTCATTCCGAGTGTGAAGAAAGCACATAAAAATGTTTCAAACTGAATAAAATATTTTACAGTAAATTTAAACATTCCTAATGATGAATGATGAAGTAAGTAAATAAGATTTATTCCAAGGAAAATATAATATTGCTATATAATTGGATGAGAAATAGAAACTTACATTTTAAGAGTATAAAATATTTCATCATGTATGCTTCCAAAAAATGATAAATTTATTTTTCATTTATTGGATATATGTATTGTTTACGGAGAGGATGTTTCCCTTATTATACTATTGTTTTCGATATTTACGTAAAAAATATAAGCCTTCTATTCGATTCTTAAAATTAAGTTTTAATACAAATCACTATGAACAGCTGTATTAAATATCTCGAGCCACTTTCTTCATAACTGCATTTAGTGACATCAAAAATTTTCGTTTCGTTTAAACAGTCGGCCTCACGTAGAAATATTAATTCAAAAATGGAAAAGAAACCACATATCATTTCATAAACAATAATAATTTCTTGCAATAAATTTTTCATATATAGGGTGTCCCAATAAGAACACAGGATTTAGTTTTTGAATTAAACACATTATTTATTTGAAAAGGGATAATATGTTTATTTCATTGCAAAGTACATATGTTTCTCTTATGTGAGGATAATGATATGGGTATGTTGAAACTATGAAAACAAAATTTGGGTTAAAAAGGGGGGGGGGAGATCTAACTTGAAATTGTAAAAAAATAGCAATTTAACTCCAAAGAATCTTTAGAAGTATGCAAAGGTCCTAGTATTACGTATATGGACTATTTTGCTAATAAAATGTGATATAAGTGTGCATGTGAAGTACCAGGAGCAAATTGCTTTACTTACATAGTTCTATAAATTTCAGTTTTATTGAGGTCCGTTAACCTTTTCCTTACGGGGTAAGATAGCATGTATCCCAATAATACGGGTCCTAGAATTAATATATATATATATATATATATATATATATATATATATATATATATATATATATATATATATATATATATATATATATATATATATATATGTGTGTGTGGGGGGGTGGGGGGTGGGGGGGTATATATATATATACTAGCATTATTGCCCGGCGTTGCCCGGGTAGATATATAGATATAAAATTTTTCATGCATTCCATCAAAAAAATACTGGGCTGCACCCCCGCTCTTCATGTTCATCTGGCCAGTTGTGTTTATTTGGGGAGCCAGGGCCAACGGTCATTCCCAACCCTCTTCCTCCCGCGCATTGGAATTTGACCCCTCCCGTCACCCCCAAACCATCTCTCTTAACGCAGCTGGTTGTGGTGAAAGGGCTCCACAGGTGATCGCACACCTCTTAGTGGCACAAAAATTATTAAAATATTAATTTAAAAAAAAACTAATTGAGCCCCAAATTTCGTTTTTCCTGATTTAAGTTTCTCGGGTCCTAAACATTAACTGTGCCGAATTTGGTCCCGGTGGGTGAAACAGTCTATGATTCTATAGCGGACAAACAAACAGACGAGCTCTTTTATATATATACAGTTGATATATAACCTACTTAAATGTCGTTCTTAATAAGGGGGTGTGAAATTTCCCGTTTCTACAGAAGGAATTGGAAAAATGGGACCCTTAAACTAAAGTTTTGTTGATGAGGCCGGTGTAAAAGTTGCCCATAGTACTCATTCTTGGGAGTTACAGGTACAACTTGACTTTTTAAAAAAATTCGTAGGTATGTTATCCACGGGAAACCCAAGACAGTCCCGATCCATTGCATTAGGTTCCATTTAATTGTCGGCATTCCCAAGAACTGCACTTTTAACGGTTTTTCGTAAACCATACTCATTAAGAGATGATAAATTACACGAAGAATAATTTGTAAAACGATATTATAGGTTCTAGTAATCTTTTCATAAATAAAGTAATCTGAAGGAGAGTAGTTTTAAGTATCGTAAACATACGGCCATAAATATGAGCTACCTTAATAAAGAATTATACTCCGTATCGGATAATCCTTAGCTATCATTAGAATTAAGGAGCTGAAAAGGGTTTATATTAATGCCCTAAAGAAAATCTTACATTCAATAAATGTTCCCTCTAATCTGCGGACTTGAGAGTGTACGCGCGAACGTAAGTGCTCCCGCTCACACAGTGGCGATTCATCTGTTAGATATTTCGACAGTTATATTACAACAGTATCGTAAGACTTGAAATTCGTTGCTTCCGAGAAAGTAAAGAGTGGTTCAATAAGGAATTCTCTGGAGCTATACTCTGAATTCTCTATTAAAAACAAATAATTTAAAGGATTTTTATTCCTTGTTGATATTTGTGGAACCTTCAATTGCTTCAAGAGAAAAAAAAATTCGACGTAGGTTTAGACTTTAGAGTAAGGAATTCGATAAAGTGTATACTAAAAATAGACTGGATATTTAACACTTGAATGGGCTTATGAGAATCAAAATCCAAAGTTCGAGTCTCACTTGGGAACGGAATTGATCCTGAAAGTGCTTACAATCGTTGGATTACGCTGACAGAAAGAATATAAAAAGATCTCGAAAAATTAGACCATTGTGTTTAGTTCAGAGTTTTATAACCACACACAAAATTAAGTACTCACCGTTCAACATATTTTGTACAATTCAAGTGAAAAATGTAATCGGTGGTATGGGAATTTTCAATTTTCATTGTAAATCTTCCCATTTCGTCAGTTACAATCATAGTACAATCATAGATCTGGCACCCTGTCCAAAATTTAACTTAAACTTTTAGTGTACTTTTGGTATGAGTTTTTATGAAAGGCGCAAAACCAATAGTCTGTTTTTTAGAACAACTATGCTGCGTATTTTTCCTAAGCATTTGGTAGATTGCCGGTAGTTGAAACAATAAAATTTCTGCACTGCGATCGGAATAACTTTGTACTAGATATTTGGGACGAAGGCAAGTCATCGCTCCCGCATCTTACGTGACAGTAAGCTAAGAAGAAATCCAGCTGAGGTCAGCCCCACTGTATCTCGATAATCGTTTTTGGCAGTGTGAAGTGATTAGTATAGACAGCATCAAGTGGACGTTCGTCTAACTGTCGAAAGTTATTTTAATCATAATAAAGTTTTTTTACCGGCAGCGCTTGCAACGCAACCGTCCCCGTCGTTAGGTTTGCTGTGTACAAATCCTACTGGATTCACTCACCTCAGTGTTAAACTATGGAGAAAATATGTCTACTATTTACACCTACGTAAGTGCTGATAATCAAATTAAAATGGTATTTTCAGGTAGACTGAATTTTTCTGCAGCTTGCAACATGATTCATTTTATAAATTTTAACAAAGGAATTTATGAGCGTTTGAAACACACTATACAATATTTTTTCCCCAGATAATTTAAATTTTAAAATATATAATTTAAAAAAACGAAAAATGCCCCAACGTGCGAAATTTCTACTTCTGTAACAATTTTAAAAATATCTATAAATCCAAACCGGCAATCACTGGACATATTTTCTCCATAGGTTAACATTGAGGTGAGCTAATCCAATAAGGTTAGAACACAGCAGTCTTCAGGTTGTGAATCACTTGCTTGTTCGTACTGACTAGGCCCCACCACAAGCGTTAATATTTACTGTACAAGTAAAGTGGGGCTGTAACTAAACGAGAGGGGCATAAAACTGAGATATCTTAAAACTTAAATCAAAAGTTTTAAAATTGAACAGTAGCAAAGAGTACCACATTATCATCGGATGAACATTGATAACATTTCTTGAAAGTTGTGTGAAAACCTTAGATTGTTGAATTTTTCACATGTTATCTAATCTTAATGCTTGATATTTAGTTGACCTTATTTAGTCTTACAACCATAATGGAATGGATAATAAATACTTTGTCATTTGAAGGATCAAATGGCATCCGACAGGTTGTAGAGTCATACTGCGCTATTTCCGAAATTCAGAGCTCCAAAGATATCAGGATCACGCAGCTAGAAAAAATATATATAAAAGGACTGCTTCTTACCGGTTCTTTCTTGTTTTATTCATATAGAAATAATTTCTGTACATAAATTAAATTTATGGAACTTTCAGAAGGAAAATAAACTAGGGGAAAATGAGTCTCATTTATATTATTTTTCCATGAAAGGGAACTAATTTCAAAGACTGCAAGCCCTTTGTACATCTTAAAATTTAATACTTAAATAATATCAACATAGAAAATCTCTCATAACAACAACTCTGATCACACAAATATGAGAAAATGAGATATTTTTCTAATGATATTAATGTATTGAAACATGAAACATCAAAAGCAAGATCCAGTTCTCTCTTTTCATTATTCCCTTAAATAGCACAGTGAAATTCGATCGAAAAGGTTTAAGGTTTGCTTTTTTCTTTTTCGTAATACAACAAACCAAATATCATTTGACAGCTTACTGAAGTAAAATTTAGATTTTATTTCATGCTTATAAATTAAATCACAAATTATTTAATGCTTCTCAATATTGCGAGAATGAGTAAGTTAAAAATATTTTTTTATATATATTAATGCCTCCTATTTACAAAGAATAAAACTTCTTTTTCGTCTATGACAATGTCAGTATGTTTGTTTATGTTGAATCTAATTTTTTGATTAACTATTACAGTATAACAAATTTAACACCAGAGAAACATCTGAATATAATTAAATGAAATTGTAAAAGACTTTTCGTTATAGCTAAGCAATAATTCGAATATTCTATACAACATGTTTAAAATATTTTTTTTTGTTTTGAAACCCGAAACCATTTTTCATATTTTGCCCTACTCTACAGTCGCATAAATTTTTACTTAATGTTTTCCTTACTGCATATGTTATGAATATTCTACGTATTAAAATGAACAATTCGATGTGCTTTATCATATTTGAACTGCTACATTGTTTATTGTAAACACTAAATTTTATAAAAAAATCAAAAATATATAAATATTTTAGTTTTTAGAGAATTTAAATGAAATATATTATAAAAAATAAAAATACCATAATTCATAAGCCTTAAATAAAACAAGGGATAAAAAAATTATATTTAAATTATTGACGGTAAAATTTCATATATCACCAAAACAATGTCATCCAAATCTTATATTTTATGCATTAATATACAGTAGAGTCAAATATTATATCAATGGTCGAATAAAATAATCAGATAAATAATATTAATATTTCATTGTTTAGCCTCACAGGTAATCATTTAGCTTTGCAAATGACAACTAACACGATTTTCTAAATTAATTAAACGCTACATAAAGTATGTATTACAAACATATTTGTAATTCGACTTTCTGTCACATTTAATTAATAATAATCATGTCATTGTAGCATTTTTTTTTTGTTTCAGCTTTAGTGAAAGCTCTTACGGGAGTTTTGATCATATTTGGTTCTGCTATTTCAAGATTGAATAATTATTAAAGGATTGCCCTACAATTAGTGTTTACTTTTCAAAAGAAATTTTTATTGGTTAATTAGATGATTTCAAAATATATTTTAAAATTTATTACTGAGTCATGGAATTTCAATTTCCCACGTTTCTTATACAGGGTTCGGCAGAATGGACTCCCACATTCCTGAAGGTGACTGGTAAGAGTTCGTGTGTGTGGGGAGGGGAGGGCGGCGTGGAAGGTGACGAGTGTTCGGGTGGAGTTCCTAGTTGTCGGCAGACACCATGAGTTGGTCCGGTGAGCTTTGAGGTTTCGTTATTGAAGACCTCTTTAAAAACGACGATTCTGTAACCACCACACAGAGGGCATTTAGAACACGCTTCGGCACAAAATTACCGTTCTTGATCGAAAAACAGTCTTCCAATGTGATGGAAACGTCAAAGTAGGTGTGCGTTACCAAGGAAACAAGTGGTCGTCCTCGGAACATTAGAACACCTGAAAAGGTTCAATGAGTCAGTAAGTCCGTTTTTCGTGAGGACGTTGCCATTCCCTCAGAGATGGCCAACAGAGTGATGGAAAACTTTAGAGAACGGTTTCGGCAATGCATCGCAAAAATTGTCGCCACCTGACTGATGTGTTTCTTGAAAATCTAGAGGGAAAAAACAGATTGTTAGTGCTTTTTAAAAATTTAAAACTATTCTTCTGTAAATTGTTTAGTTTGTGTTTTGTTACGCTTTGAAATGTGGGAGTCCATTCTGCAGCACACTGTATTAAGTGTAAAAAAAATAAATCAAACGTGAGCTGTCATAAACAAGGGTTAAAAGGATAAATTTATAGATTTTTATTTGTATCTAAAACATCATTGTCTAGAAAAAATCATGAAATTATTGTGTATCTATAAACAGAAATATTTGTGTTTCAGTAATTGGAATACATAACATCCTTATATCTCAAACTAAGGGGGTCCGGGACACATTTAAAACAAAAAAAAATTATTTATTGAGTTAAAATGTTGAATTTTTTTGTGTGGGTCAACCATATAATTTGCAAACAAAATCCCATCGTAAAATTTCTCAAAAAGTTTTTAAAAATTTTTAAAATTTTTAATTTTTAATAAAAGTGGGGTAATTTAAAATCTTTATAACTCGAAATATTATTTGTCGAATTTCAAAAAATTTTTCATTTAATTAAATAGAAATATATAAGTTTTAATTTTGATTCAGCATTTTTTTAAATACCGGGAGCGTCATAAATTCGTGCAAAGTTGAAAATTTCGTAATAAAAGAAATAATGCTAGGAAAAATTTTTTGTTTGCCAGAATTGGATCAGAGGGACATTGGATTTTTTTCTATGTAAAAAAAAGTATTTCCAAGAGTAACCGAAAGAGGGCGCTTTTACGTGACCACGTTAAGCCTGTATTGCAGGAAAGACAAGCGTTACCTGTTGTCACCTTCATGCAGGATGGTGCTCCGCCCCACATTTCACGTGATATCAAGACGTTCCTGTTGGAATCTTTCACTGAAGACTGAGTTCTATAAGTCGCGGTTAAAATGTTCAGTGGCCCACACGATCACCAGACTTGACCCCGGGAAATTTTTAGTTGGGGGGATACTTAAGGACTCATGTGAACCGGGGCTCCCCAGCCACTTTGGTGGAACTGAAAAATGTCATTCGACAGACAGTCGCAGCCATCGATGCTAAAATCCGCTGTAATGGGCTTAGTGACGCGCCTCACTTGCCTATTATCTTGTGCTGGTAGTAATGTTGAACATCTGTTACTTTAAAATAAATGCACAGTCTCATGTTATTGTGATCTGTTTGACTTTCTGTTTGAGTTTGCCTCATTTGCATAAAACGTCTCCGTATGATGTGTGAGCGCCCTCTTTCAGTTACTTTTGGAAACTTTTTTTTTACATGGAAAAAAGTCCAATGTCCCTCTGATCTTATTGGTGCAAACAGAAAAAGTTTCCGAGCATTACATCTTTTATTACGAATTTTTGAACTTTGCTTGAATTTATGACGCACCCGGTATTAATTTTTAAAGTAATTAAAAATATTTAGATTTAAAATTGCACAAAAAATTATGTAACTTATTTTTAAAAAATCATATTTTCAAAAGTAAATATTTTTTTGAAACTTACTGAATCAAAATTAAAGTAAAATAGTTGAAAAAGACATGTTCCAAGTTTCAACCATTTATCTTTAACGTTTTCTTGACTTATAAGAATTTAAAAACGAGAAATGGGGAAAAAACTTATGATGAAGAAAACGCACTTACAGGTTTAAACAACGATTGGCTACTATTAGAATGTTGCAAAAAAAAAAATATTAATTTATCCTGTTCTAATAAAGATAGAAAAATGATTAAACGTCATTTTAAGCGTAAAAGAGCAAAAAAAATGTTAATGCAATAATTTTCTTTTGAAAATTCGAGCAATTTTGTGTCCTGGACCCCCAAAATACTTCGAATATATTGAAATCAGCCTAAAGGAAAATGCTAAAAATGGGAATATGTTTTTGTGTAAGTTTCAATGTATACTGTTAAATAAGCGATAAAACTCTGTTCTTGAGAGATTTATATTAGCACTTTATATTCTCGCATCAGGCCCCAGAGGAAATTATTTAGAAGTACTGCACAATAATGCAATCTGTTAGAATGTAATTTTAATAATTAAGTCTGATTCTTTATAACGTTGTTATGAGTGCTGTAAATAAAACTATAATAATCCTGTTGGAATAAAATATGTTCATTTACTGAGTTTATGTCCTTATTCAGACAATTACGCATCATGTTTTATAAATGAACAATAAAATTAAGTTAGAACATACTTTTTTTTTAACTCAGAAAAATTTGTAAGCTAATCTCAGTGTTAAGAAACTTATTTATGCAGAAGTAATAGTTCAAAAGATCATGAAAATGAGTAATCTTTTCTTAAATTATTATTGGTGTGTTCTTTTTAATATATTTCTTTGCTCTTTGGATCTTAAAATGAAGTGTTTAACAGATTCAGCAGTAATGATTATTCTGATTAACCCAAAGTATCTGTAAGATAATTTGTTACACTAAAGTGTATTTTGCCCATTCGAAATAAGATTTTTTTAGTTTATTTTAACAAAAGAAGAAATTAAGTAATTTGGACAGCATAAATAAAAACATGTATTATTTTTTTATATTCCTTTATTAAAATTCAAGAATCATGCATTTTCGTTATTGGATCGGTTTTTAGTTTAACTCTTCATAGTCGTTATTCATAGTCTTCATAGTCGAATTTTTTCATAGTCGTTACGCTACAACGTTAGTGAAACCATTTCCTTATACATACATATTCTTATACACTAAATTTAATGTTTCAAGCAAATGAGACATTTTTTATTATTCAGGTTTTATTAGCTTGTCTACATAAACAATGAAACATTTCCGAAAATTTTATAATGATTGAAGCTAAAGGATTCTTCAGAAGGTGACATTTAATTTGTTCATTCACCTCAAAATGTTCTTATATATTGTCTACATCGGAGAAGATAACGAAAATTGAAACATTTTAATTCTAGAACTATTAAAAAGCACACTGATAAAATGACGTAGTTTATTAAAAATGTAAAATGCTTTAATGAATAAATCGTGGGCATGTGTAATGTGAAACGAGGCAATACGTATGAATTCATATGTATGGCAAATTTCTAGTTCTCAGGCCATTTCTGCGAAAAATGAAAAAGATAAAACTCAACTAGTGATGTTTATAACTGATTTTGAGAGGCAATTTTATTATGACGACCTGACATTTTTTTGCAAATCAGTTTGACGCTACGCTGTTGCTGTTAGAGAATGAGATTGGCATAAAAAGATATTCCTTAATGATTGTAAAGACAGCTGAAGTGTATTGCTTTTGGAAAAATTGCTAAAAATTGTTATTTAACGGAGACTGAATGATTGCGGGTACTAGGAACGGTGGAACGAGCATCAGTGAAACTGATTTACTTTAGAAGCTTAAGAGAGCTGCTGATGTTCATGTTTACAGGGTGTTATTAACCAAAAAATCGGGTCTCAACGTAAGTCATGTGGTCGTCACTTGCTATTGGGAGGTGAAAGTAGAATTTTCAAACTCGTTCCAGTCCAAAAGAAAGACAATAGTACTTCAAATTTCAAATACTCTTAATCAGGAACCAAATCCAAAGGTCTCCCAACGTACTATTGCTGCGCATTGCACCGAATCGGGTATGTTTGTGATGGCCTGTTCGAGTGCCTTTGCTGTCTGCAGATAACAGATCAGAGGTTTCCAGTTCCTACAGTTTCCAAATGTCTTCAGTTCACCGCACCAGTATATCAAAGAGCCCATGTGAAAGGGAATCGCAGCAAAATTGAGAGCAAAAGGTGGCCTAATGATGTAAAAGAAATGAATGAAAAATGCAATGTGGTCCAATTAATCACGTTTTCAGTTTCACCATCATGATGGCAGGTTGAGAATATAGAGAAAATAGCTCAAAAGACAGGACCCGAAGACTGTGCATTGCCACAGCACTTAGATCTGTGGAAAGCAATCTTATGGTTTGAGGGTTATTTTTCTGGCATTATGTGGGCTCTTTAATTCGTTTGTATAAAGAGGATTTTCGTTATAGTCTATGTGTAAAATATTTACGTTAAGTGCTGGCAATTATGAAATGTTATATAATTTAATCGCTATGATTCCTTAATGTTAACTTTGTTAGCTTGAGCTATAAGCAGGTTAGCTTGTTAAATAGAATAGCTTAATTTTTAGATGTTCCCCAATACGTGGGAGGTCTCTAGGGTTTGACCTTCACCATTTTGGTGTTCTCTGTAAATTCTTGCACGTGTTTCTTTATTGTCTGGGAACCCTCTTAAAATTAGTTACGTTTCATAGGAAACGCAGGTTCTTTTTTCAATATAATTGGATTTTTAAAGTACTACCGCCCTATTTAAAAAGGACCGGATATTTTCCCTTCCTTGGGGGTAGGATAATTGCTGCTTAAATCGCTGATTTGGACAGTGAGTGTAGACTTACCGTTCCCGTTTTCCCCGATAAGATCTGTCGGCGAGTTGTGTTTCGCTGCGTGGGAAAACTTTATTTCTTCTCTCTGGTAAGGGAGCAACATTAAATCAAATTAGGCTCCTTTATACGTCAACTTTGGCTAGGCCAATCAGCTGTCTGCGCTCCGCTTTCTCTCCTACTTGGCGTAGGTATAGGTATTTTTTGGCGGTGAATCGGCGTTTTCCTTCAACCGGGTATCTGCCCGACGTGTGCTCCTGGCGGTAACTTCCCGCTCTCGTCCGGTCGTTCGCTCGCGTCCTGCTGCTCTGCTGCGTTTCCCTTAGCGATAATTTAAGTTTGTTGCACCTCTTTCTTATCTTGTTCACTCCTGTCCAGAGGTAAAAATAAGATAATTCACTGAGCCATTTTTTTAGAGAGATAGTTGCCTCTTATATATTTTTGCGCTTAAGCACCCCGTCAGTTTTGGGCCTGTCAATTCTGAATCGAAGGGGGGGGGCTATCTTTTTATATGTTAATGATGCCATGTTAGCTATATAGTCTTCAGACTTTAGACCTGAACTGTCATCCTTATTTTGAGCTCAAGTTGACCCGAGCTCATCTTTTACTTTGTAAATAGTCGTTCATTTATATTCAATACTGGCTCTATGTTTACTGATACAGAATAAAAACCTTTATTTGCTAAAACCTTGACGTCGTATTTTGTCTACCAAGTTGTTTCCTTTAAGCTTACCCTAGATGATTTGACTGTAAAGTTCCTGAGGTTATTGTTCAGCGCATCCCACTTTGAGCATGTATCGAATCGGTCGTAAGTAAGTGTTTTATTTCAACCGAAGTACTGAGGAACCATTGAACTCTTCATATTCTTCCGAAACTTTTTTTTTGTTCACCGTTCTCACTGATAATTCTCCGGCTTCGTAAGGTACGGTGTTCTACAACTACTTCGATGATCCCTTGAACTTTTCTTTTGGTCACCAATTTCCCCAATTTATCTTCGGGACACTTCAAGAATTCTACAATTTAGATTTGATGCCTCAACTTCTATAAGACTGATTGGTGTTTTCCTCGTTAATATCATCTACAATAGAGACTGGTACCTCCTACCGTACAATATAAATTTTTTCAGCACAGGATGATGCCTTCCTTCCACATTTTTCTCCGTTGCAGTTTGGAATAACGTCTGAATTCCAAAAGGTATTTAAATATTATCGCTGACCATGTACATCCAGCAGAACAATTCTCTATGCCATAAAGCTCAGATTGCCCGTAGATAGTTTAAAGTGTAGGTCGGACACTTACCTTGATTATGTAGGCTCATAATCCCCAGATCCAAATCAAAACAAGCATTTGTGGAATGAAGTCGACAGTGGCGCAGACAGTTAGATCGAGAACCATAATATCTTAGAAAAGTGGAAATTGCAGTTCCTCTGATATGGTTTCAAACTGCACGAGGCACCTACCAACATCTCAAAGAGCCAAGTGAATGAGAATCGTAGCAGGTTCGAGAGGGATAGATGGTCCAGCGATGTATTTAGCAAGTGGTCATATTAAATTGGTCACTCTGAACACAAACTATGCCCTGAACTACTACGTACAAACTATGCGACTTAAATTAAATCCACTCCATGCGTGGTCACAGTATCCACTTAAAAGAAAGACTTTCGAGAGCAACATTAGAAATCCAGCACTGAAACCTCGCTAAAAGTGGGAATGAAAAACATAAATTATGATTCACAAAACAAATTGTAACATTTTGCCAATCCGCGTTCTACTAAACATTGTATCCTTTGAACTGAGAGGTAACGCACGTGCATAGGGACTTAAAATAATCTTTAAGATTTATGTGCTGTTTCTACCAAAAAAAAGGGGAAACGAAATATCCGACCGACAGTTGTATGGAACACATGCGACTTCGACAAACAGTAGTAAAGGGAAGATTCAGTAAAATAAATCCCTCTCCTCTTTATATATAAGTCATGTCATTCTATATCAGTATGTCTTTGTATATTATTGATGATTTGTATGACGTGGTGATACTGATATAACACACCAAGTTCTGTAAGGACGATAAGACTATGCGATCACAGTGATGACCATGGTTAGGAAGGTATATGTTTCTCTATAATCAAGGCAAGGAAAGTCCAAAGGCAAAATGCTGTCAAGGGTATCAAAGAATGTTTATAGGTAATATTCAGCCAGCAATATTTTTCTTTTCTGAATGGAACGGAATTGTGTCGTACAATGGCAAAGTAGAAATACTCTTATGTGGATTTGACATTTCTGTTTTGGTGGAATTTAACCAAAAATTCTTATGATCGTAATCACCTTTAAAACATTTGGGACATGCTTAGAAGAAATATTTGAGGCATAACCTTTTTTACAATTTGAATTCGCATTGGAATTACGTAATTTTCTGTTAAACTGGAAAATTTGGAATAAAACCAGTTGAGACACACAATTTATCTTATATCACACTGATTAAGATTGTTGTAAGCGTAGATATCATTTAACCTTGTCTAACTGGAAACTGTGTATTGTTTTGGACCGGGAACGAGTCGAAATCGTCCATGATATATTAATTTAATTATGTCCCGAAAACCGTAACTTAATTTCATAAACAGAGCGTAATTGGATAACAGCATCTTACCGTCGCATTGCGCCTTTAATCCTTTCTAAAATGCTTCTAATCAATAAGTCAATACTGAGCCTATAATTACTGTGATATAGTTAATATCATCACAGTTTCAATAACCATTGTAAATTAATCTTCCTGGATATAGTTGCATTATTACTATTAATTTCCTGTCTTTCAAGAGGGATGCACAAATGATTAAGAAAATTCTTCATTACATTTCATGCTCAATGGCAAAGCATCATTATCTTGCATCTGTGGTGACAGGACAGTTGGAATGCCGTTTATTGTACTCAGATTGTAATGACTGATGTTATTTATTGTGCGTGACTGCAGTATAATCTCTAACATATCTCTACTAATGATATGTGGCAAAAATCAATGTCGCGATGATTATTGTCATTGTGACAAACTTAATGAATAGTTTATTATTTTGTGCTTAACGTTCATTGTCTTCAATAATAGATGTAGATCATGTCTATTTTAAGTAACTTAAAATGATTTTAAAATGGCAGACAAAAATACTTTAGAAATTCAGATCTGGGACTTTCTGTAAATATATTTAATTTAGTAATTGTAAATCTTCCTATTAAGCATTTGCCCATTAATCATGTAATCCATACAAAAATGCTTATTATAATTTCCTTCAAAAATTATAATTTTTATCATATTATATATACTAATTATAATTGATATCAATCTATACAATATCTTCATATGTTAAAATTTCCTTCAGAATCAAAACTTTGATACTTTTTTTTACATATTGATCTCTGATTATACGCGTTAATATAATTTATGCACTTCTCGGTCCCTTCTAAGACCCTTTGAAATCAACAGTTGTACAAATTTTAAAAAGAAATAAATCCAAAACATACTTTTTCTTAGACTGTTTATTCATATTAATGAATCATAAATGTAATCAACCAGACAGACGTCGTATAACGTTCTCATGAGTTTAGGTGCATAACGGGTGAAACTTTAGTAATTCAAAACATTAAACCATCGAGGCGATTAAGATTCATTAAGAAATGTATATTCATATATTTTATGTTTCTAAAGGTTTCATTTCTGATCATTCAAATACTATCCAACATGGTATATAAGTTGTCGAATACAAAACAGCATAAATGTTGAATACAATTGCAAAACAGCAATAAAAATTTTGACCATAGAAATAACGTAAAGAAAAAAAAAAGAAAATTTATATGCATTATTTATGATCATTATTTATGTGCATTATTTATGATCATTTATCGGTATGTCTGACTAGTTCTTTCTCGTTACTCTTGTGTGTTGAAAAGTGTTTGAAGTGCTTTCTTAGGTTCTGTTTTGAAATAGCATAATACTGCAATTAATTCAGAATGCACTGAAGACATACAATAAATTAAATTTCCAAAAAGTCAAATTTATCAGATAAATAAAACATTATTAAAATTACGTTCAGATTTGTGATGAATTTCTGAAGGAAACATTTCATTATTTGGTTAAAATAGTTAGCGAAGGAGATGACAACAGTAAAGGAACAAGAAATAAGAGATGAATCGTTTCATTACTCCAAAAGGCCCTGTTAAAGACCAAAGCGAAAGGAAAGTAGCAAGTTTGTAGAAATCAAATTACAAAGAGTGGGGAAATTAGCAAATAAAGTTCCCCTTATATTTTTCTAATGATGAATAGAGGAAAAGAGTTAAAGCATTAAGATATGCTGTTTCTTTTTAGCAGTGCATAAAATTGCGATTGTATTGAAAATTCCATTAATGATTAGTTTTAAAATTTGTAAGAAAACAAACGAGACCAGCAATCCAAGCAATATTTAAAAATATCTAATTTATTAAAATTAGGGCAAGACTTCATTATTAAATTGTCTGCACTCAAGTGTACTTTCAAAGATAGATTTTGTTGATTTTTTATAATTTTAACTGCTAAAAACATTTTCTTTTCTTTTTCTTTATGTTAGAGGCACATAATTAAGCGATCTTGATAGACAGCAAGAGTTACATTCAGTGTCTAATGAACTGGCCGCATATCTATACTAATATATAAAGAGAGAGCAGATTTTGTACGTGGAGGGTAATCTCCGGAACCACTGCACCTATTTGAAAAATTATTTCACTGTTTGAAAGGTACATTATTCCAGATGGACATAGGCTATATATTATGTATATCTGATCAGTAGAAATAAAGTTAGGGGGGATACTCTAGATTTGTGTGCACGGCCGCCATCTTGGATTTTTCCGCCAGGGTTTGGCGCATTTCGCATGGCGATAATTATTGCGTTCTGGTAAAAATAACCCAATGTCAAATTCTCTAATTTTAAGATCAAACAGTTATTTCTGATATGATCTTTTAATTACAGTATAATAATTTTAGGTCAGATCTTGGCCTTGACCTGGAAATCTGAGTCAAATTGACTATACTCAAAAGAGTAAATTATTTTTAAAACTAAGAGTCTTTTTGTTGAAAATTTTTGAATCCATTATCAGTTTTTCGTTAACTTATTAAATTTAAGTTGCTTTTAATTTTGTTTATCGATTGTCAATTAGTATACTATAATGATACACCATTTCATTTATTTGAAGTAAAAATTATCTGCCATCATTTTTTCGTAAAATGTAAAATACAGTATACATTTTAAATACAATATATTTTAAAATATTTTATAATTCCAAGTTGTAGTGGATTACAAATAAATTTAAATAACTGAAGTTCAACTTCTCTCTCCCCAGGAACCTAAGTTAAAAAGTTAGTTAAGGTTAAGTTATTGGTTTAGGAAAAGGTTTTTTTTTTCTTATTTCCAACACAGCAGGATAAATGGTCAAATAATCCTTGTCCCGATTTTATTGTATGCACCAAATATTTGGTTAAGGTCAAATCTGAAGTGAAATTTTATCTGTAAGTAAAATTCACTTGACCAAATTTTTCATATGGATCATAATTTGAAAAGGTAGTTTTTAATTAAAAATGACAAAAAAAATCTCAGTCCAACGTTTAAATGATTTTTCAAAAACTTTTCTAAGTTTCATAATTTAAACAGGTGGTTTTTATTAAAAAAGCTAAAAAAAGTCCATCGTTTTGAAAACACCGCTTAAAACACATTGGCGAGAATTTTTCCACTCCTCAAAACACGATAAAATCGCCAAGTTGACGCAAAAAAATCCAAGATGGCGGACGTGCACACAATTATTAAGTAACGTAATATTAATTTGAATATTATTTTAGGTGCTTAAAATAATTAAAAAAACATTCTTTACTTAAAATCCTTTTTTTATTTTTGTATTTTTATTTCATCTCTTACTCTAATTTTGAGATACCAATATGTATCTATAAACGTTTGTCAATTGTAAACGTTTATATTGTAAACGTCCATATTGTAAACGTTTTGTCAATTAAACGTTTCTCCAAGTGACAAACGTTTAATCTATATCTATATATATATACTAGCGGCCCGTCCCGACTTTGTCCGGGTTGAACAAAGTATTATACCAATAAATTTCCAGTTGATAGCCAATAAATTGTAAATCTTTTTTTACCTTAATAATAACCTAAATAATACCTTAAATTAATTTTATGTTAGTTAATAATTAAAATAAATTTTTTAAAGAAAAAGGCATGCCGGAGAACGGCTAGGTTCGAACCGCTAGCGTCAGAACAGAAGCCCACCGCGATAGCACCACGATAAAGATCGTTGAAATCTTCGGAACAAAAAGAGGTAGAAGACAGTAGCGGAAACAATGGAGATTGTTAGGATTAAGCCCCTAACTTTATTTCTACTGATCAGATATACATAATATATAGCCTATGTCCATCTGGAATACTGTACCTTTCAAACAGTGAAAGAATTTTTCAAATAGGTACAGTGGTTCTGAAGATTACCCTCCACGTACAAATTCGCTCTCTCTTTATATATAAGTATAGATAGCACCACGCTAAGGATCGTTGAAGACTTCGGCACAAAAAGCGGTAGAGGACAGTAGCGGTAACAATGGAGATTGTTAGGATTAAGCCCCTAACTTTATTTCTACTGATCAGATATACATAATATATAGCCTATGTCCATCTGGAATACTGTACCTTTCAAACAGTGAAAGAATTTTTCAAATAGGTACAGTGGTTCTGAAGATTACCCTCCACGTACAAAATCGCTCTCTCTTTATATTTAAGTATAGATAAAACAGTTCCGTAACTGACTCATTCATTCACTGACTGACTGACTGACTGACATACAACGCACAGACCAAACCGCTGGACCTATTTTGTATGACGATTCTTCTAATAGTGTATGGGTGCATTAAGAAAGATTTTTCAAAACTTCTTCTTAGATTTTTTTAAATTAAATTTTTAAGCTGTTTTTTAAACTTTTTTTACGTTTGCATTTAAAATAATACATTGAGGGTTATAAAATTTATATCACGAGAAAGATCATAAAAAATCCTTCAAAATGAAATCTTTTTCGAATTTTTACCTCCATTTCCTGATTTTTCGTGAATTTTTAAAGATTAATTTTTAGAATTTAATTTATTAAATGCCGATCACGTGATTTCTTTTTCTGGTACTTTCAATAAATTTATCGTCACGTGCGTAACAACTAAATAGACAAAAAATATTTTTTTTTCTCTTTCTAATGCAGCAGAAGATTGGATATTATCCAAAAAAAAATGCATATCCCTTACGATTTTTTTATAAATATATATATATAGATAGATATATATTTTACATCAATTGTATACATTGATCATCGCGTTTATTATAAATATATATATTTATTTTTTGGCATAAATTGCATACGTTGACCGTTGTATTTAATTTGAATGTACTCCGTAGCGAAGCGCGGGTTTTCAGCTAGTCACTGATAAAATTAGCACCAACATTCACCTTCTCCTTTCTAGCATGGCGGACTCTAAATCAACTACTTTTCGGTAAATCCAGTCTCAAGTAGTTTTGTTCGGTAACAATCAGGCCGATATACTGGCAGATGAGGGCTGTTTAAAAGATTCACCCCTGTTTGATGATCTGACTGCATCAGAATTTCAATTCGTTTTTAAGACCAGGTTATACAGTTTTTGGAAAGAGCCTCCTGCTCATTACTGATATCCAGCGAAGCGCCCTCGTTTGGCTTTGCCCTTTGGTGATCAGAGAACAATTCAGACTGCACTAGCTCGTTTGCGGAGTGGCCTTACAAATAGTATGCGCTTTGAGAATTCTATCAAGGTTTTTCCCCTTGTTCCTGTTCTGCTGCTCCTGCGAATTCTTCCCATTTTGGAGACAGTTTAGGAATCCCTGTCAGCATGCTTGCTGAGGATCATGATGATGCTGCCACTCATCTATATATATATAAAACAGTTCCGTAATTGACTGACTGACTGACATACAACGCACAGACCAAACCACTGTACCTAAAGGGCTGAAATGTTGCATGTCAATTCTTCTTATGGTTTTGGGGTGCACTAAGAAAGATTTTTGAAAAATTATTCTTATATTTTTCTAAATTAAATTTTTAAGCTGTTTTTGTAACTTTTTTGGTACTTTAAATAAATTTATCGTCACTTGCATAACAACTAAATTTTTTTTCTTTCTAATTAAATCTTCTTAATTAAATCTTTTCATTTTTTTTCTTTCTAATGCAGCGGACGATTGGATTTATCCAAAAAAAAATTAAATATCCCTTACGATATATATATATATATATATATATATATATATATATATATATATATATATATATATATATATATATATATATATATATATATATATATATATATATTACATCAATCGTATACATTGATCGTCGCATTTATTATAAATATATATATTTTTTTTTCTTTTTGGCATTAATTGCATATATTGACCGTTGTATTTAATTTCAATGTACTCCGTAGCGAAGCGCGGGTTTTCAGCTAGTTTGCTCATAAGACGATGTCTTATGAGCAAACCAGGTCCATAAGACATCGTCTTATGGACCTGGTCTATCATTTCCCAGACCATGGGTCTTAGCAACAACAACATAATTAAGCAGCCACGTATTTCCTAAAATAAAAGTTTTGTTGCAAAGAAAAAGTTTCTCTATCAGTAGACAGACGGCAGCAGTCAAATCTGAAATGTGTCGTTTAAACTAAATGATTAATTTCCCCAAGAATTATAATTTAAAATAGCTCTAACCTTGTAACACAGGGATTGATTTTAAGAAAATTCTATTTGTTCTGAGATCTTTTATTTCTGGAAAACTGCGAAACCAAATTGATCTAAAAATGGCCGTATTTAGGATTCATAAATTTATCAGTTCTCGATAATTTTCTCGCAAAATACGGTAACTTCTTGGTAGTATTTTTGTTTTAATAAGGATTGAATGGTCTAACTTACCGAAGTTACAAAAAACAAATCCCTGTAATTTAATAACCGTTATTAGGATATTAACATTATGTGTTCTTTTTTACGTACTTCGAGTGATTTTAGAAATAGCCCCTACTTTAAATATGGCACCATTATGTACCTTTTCAGCTTTATGTAATTACAGACAAATAAAAAGGGATCTTAGTTTAATATCGATAAGAAAAACGTACAGTTAGGAATTAGAAACAATTTAAAAGTGATACATAAATTTCACAGTCAGATATTTTCAATAAAGCAATTTAGTACATTTAGTGTTTTTAACGGCAATTTAAAATCTTTTCCTTGACTTTAATAAGGTATCGGAAAATAACACTTTTCTTCGATTTCCCAGGTCTCAATTAAGAAAAAAGTGTCTTAAAGTACGAAAAGAACTTATCAAACGGACGTGTCCATAAACTGTTGGTAGGCGTGGCTTGTTCGCCATCGATCTTCATTCAATTAGAAAAGCTCTCTCTAAGTGTCAAGCAAGCTTGTAAGCACTACGTTTCAGATGAATACTTTGATTGTTTTGAGTTTTCGATAAGACTGAGTCGGAATTGTTTCTTTAAAGGGCTGGTAGAGGTTTGGATTGTTTATTCTCATTTTGAAGCGTCAGATTTATCCTCTTATGTTACATTTTGGCAGTTTTTGAAAGACTCTTAGTATTCATTCCATAACTAAATATTGATAATACATAGTTTGAGATGGTGTCAGGTTTTTTTGAATCATTTGATGCGGGAAAACTTCAGTTATTAGTAACCTATACACAATAATAATTTTCATAATACCAGCGACTAAGAAATAAAATTTCTGCTCTCATGCATGCATACCCTTGATTTAATCATTTTTTTTCCACATTCAGACACTCCACTGTGTTTAGACGTTGTTTCTTTTTTCCCTAAAATTGAAGTTATATTTAACCTTATTTGACGCATTTGGTACCTCATAATGTTCTTTTTACCTGTAACCGTAAAGAACTGATGTGTATGATTATACCTTCATGTTTTGTTCTGTAAACATATTTAACTTATAACTCACGATATTAAAATTAACATTTTATCATAAACTGTCATACTTTTTTTTTAATTTACGTACTTAGTATGGTTTAGTTTTCTGAGCTGAAAATATTTTTTTTCAATAAGACGGACCCTTTTTAGGGTATAATAATCAGGTAAATTATCTGATTGACAAAACTGCGAAGTTTAGTAGTGCAATAGAATGTGATAGTAGGTCTGAAGTAATTACCATTTTGATATTAATGCAGAAGAAACCTAGAAAACATTTACATTAGAATCTGACATTGAAAGTAATTGTAATTATGTTTACAGAGAGGACTGAATAGAAAATGACATTTTACCAACCTTAAAAAATAGTACACATGTTTCAACAGTAAATGCTGCATGGAGCATTAGTGAAGTAACATAATCATTTTTTTTGGTAATGGTCTTTTCTATCAGATTTCTCATAGAATAATTTTTTGTTTCTGGCTCTAAACAAAGATACCATATAACACCCATGCTGTAATTTGGAAATGGAAGAATTCACTAATTATGTAAAAGGTTCTTAATTTAATCATATGATGTAATTAACATAAAAATTGAAATGGATGGGTTATTAGCCAACTGATCATTTGCATTCAAAGTGCATTTAACTACTATTAATGATATGGTTCTACGTTGCTACATTTACAATGACACGGGTCAGGTTCATGCAAATTCATCTTTCAATCATTTTAACTTTTTTCTTCAGGTACTACCTAACGAAAATGTGCTCCTCGAAGTTAAAAAAATTTTGGACTACATTATTTCAAAATTTATGTCACAGACGATCATACACGACTGCCTATCATAAGTTCAGCATGAGTTTTTTAAGCATCTTAAGTACCCTTACTAAATGAGGAAGTCTAATTTCAATTAACCTTGAGCTGAATGGGGTTATATATATATATATATATATATATATTCTTGGGGTCGTATTCTTGTGATACATGCTATCCCACCCCGTAAAGAAAATGTTAATATCAGAAATCTGAATAAAATCACTTTAAAGTTTTAATGCTGTAGCTCTGTGTTCTTAATAAGTTAAATATTATTTATGATGTTTTTACTATTCGTTATTTAAAGAATTTTAAAAATAAGGAAATTCCCTAAATAAGCTGTGGTGTCCCTTCTCAGGGAATCCATCATTACCTCCATGAACTGAACACTACATTCACTCCTCCATGGAGAACGGCGTATTAACTGCAAACTGCTATTGCTCCAGCAGTAGTTGGTCGTCACCATGAAGTTGAAGATCTTATATCTTCACGGTCGTCACCTTCATACCGGGCGAGCATGTTTTTCCCCCATGTTTATCAAATTTGAAACTTTCTCGGAGCTACATTGCTTAGTTCGTAACTGGTTCAAAAATGTTGCGTTCAACACAAGTGGACTGTACAAGCTTGGTTAATAAAAACACTCACTAAAACCAGAGAAAATTTAATAACACTTAAAACTTCCTGCACTACAACACACAATAAAGTAGAATTGAAACAACCAGCGTTCACCTCTAGGTAAATCACACTCAATCTCGTTGAACATCAACTGCAAACACACTCAGCATAGCGGATAAATCACATACTGATTTCTCAAAAATCTACACATTAGCTGAAACGAACTCAAACTCTCGTTCTGTGTCGCCAACTACCTTAAGAATTACAAAACAATTGCATTAATACACAACATACATAATGAAGTACATACTTTGTACTGTAAACCTCGCTGTAACGGATCAAATAGTTTAATGTATCGTTAGACGTCAAATTTGTACATCGTCATGTTGTTAATTAAAGTGTTGTGGCTTATTCCTCGAGGTCTGCCCAAAGGCTAGACCAAGTCCAAGAGGTCGTAGACTCTCAAAAAGCCTTAAACGAAAAGACGTGCAGTATATAGGTCCTCATGCAGAAGCCCCATGCAGTTCAATATGTGGGCAAGTAATGCCGGTGCTGAAGCACATTTAGTGCAACTTTGAAAAGTCTTCTGCCCATTGATAAAAATAAGGCTCTCGATATGTCCATGCATGAAACTACTGATGGCGACCTGGACATCCCTGTCCCCTTTAATTGTGAAGGCACTACCAGGAGATTTCCCAGAATACCAGGAATGGGACGGAGGAGTCAACCATAATTTCTGGTTTGATATAATTATTTCTGAGCATATTTCGGAAAAGGTCAGGCCGACACCTGAGGTTGATGAACTAGCAACACTATCCTTTGTAAGATTGTCAGCGGTCTCGTTTCCATTTTAGTTTCCATTTTCTCGTTAATTGAAGTAATTTGTATAATATGGATAATAAATAGTGTGGATAAAATCATCCATATGCATAAAAAAAAAATTCTAAATTCTGCTAATATCATTTTCTAAATTTTGAGTTAATACTGAATTTGTAATCCTAGTAATCACAGTTCACCAGAGTGACAAAAATTCGTTAGAAAAAAAAATGAAAGTCTCTCTCATTATTAGACCCTAGCTTGCCTTTAAATTAACATAGCGAAATTGCTTCCAGAGTGGAGCTACAATTGTGAAAATACGGTAGTATTTAAATGAGTAGAAACTTTGTAAAACAAGTTTCGCTCAAATTGGGCTAAAAAAACAACTTTTTGTTGTTTTCAAAACTTCTTTCTTTTTAGGAAAAAAATTCCCTGACTAAGTAATTTCCTACTCTAGATTCATAAGTTTAGCAAAATGGAAGAATACTTTATTTGTAAAAGACAACAGGTCATTAAAGAGTGATGGCATGCATAATAATGTCACTCCTCAATTATTCACCGTTTAAACTCGTGAGAAAAGCATTTAATTTAAATCCCCCGAAATAATTCATTCCCATAATGATTTGATATAATTAAATAATATCAAATAAACTTTCCATTTGGTGTCATTTTGTAATTAACTATTCGTAACCTATGAATAAATAATGTTTCAGCAGTTGAATAGCATGTAGTACATATCATTTCTAGTATAAAGATTATGCCGTTATTTATTGACATAGATAGCCAAGAGCAAGTGTAGCTCTATGCAAGCCTTCGAGACTTGTCTTCATTCTTCAATTTTACTTTTAACTGTGAATGGTTTAAATATAGTTTTCTCAATATAAATAAATATAGTATCATTCTTCATTACGAAAAATGTTTCTTGGAAAAAATTTCTTTAATTAAGAAAGTGTTTATTTAGCAAACATCTCCACCTAGTGCTGGTAGGCGTGGCCAGTTTCGCCATCGATCTTTATCCAATTAGAAAAGCTCTCTTTAAATGTCAACTCAGGTTTGAAACAGGACTCAGGAATGACAAGCGTGAATGTCCCGTAAGACGGAGTTGAATGATTTTAAAATTTAAATAGAAATTCTCTTTTTCTTCATACTTTACAAAACAAAAATGTTTTCTAAAAGTTTTATACTTTTTAAAAGTCTATAGTTGGAAGTTTCAATACTTAATTTAAGGTTAAAAATGTTACTTCTTGTTCCTTGTATGAACCATGTTTCGAAGGGTTTTATTTTTTTTTTTTTGAGGGGGGTGATAAAACATAATGTGGGTAAAAATATAGAAGCTAATAGTTCATCTTTCTATGACTCTTGTCTATGTTTCAACAAGGATAAAAATATGTTGTAAATTGTATATACTTTTGTTAAGTAAATTTTATTAACTACTTTTCTTTAAAAAATATATTACACTTCATAAAAATTGTTAAAAATATATTTATTAATAATTAATGAAAATGTCATTGTAAGGTATAAAATGCATTGAGAAATCATAAAATATTAAGTGTTTACTACTTAAATCACGCTTAGGATTGCAGATACGGGTAGCCGGAGAAATTTATTGGAACAGAAAAACCGGTTCTAATAGTTGTAAAACCTGCTATACAGAAGTAGTTAATCTTAGATTAAAAGCACAAAATTATAATAGAGATAAGCAGTGTTACCCTGCTTCACAATTTATCACTATCTAGATGTTTGGAAGTCTTTATCTTAATCGGTTCCACAGAGTTAAATACTATATCCTCCTCAACCAATATCCTCCTGATGTGAAAAGACGAGTGTTTATTTACTTTCATTGATTAGTTTCATGTAAAATTTTCAAGAGAAATTTTCTTTCTTGTACTTAAAACTACAAGAAACAGCAAAAATAAATTGTATTTTGTGTTCTTTAACATTATGCAATTTAGTCTTCGACGAATTTCTAACATAGTGGCAAATTGAAAATAATGAAGAAATACATGAATTTCTCGAAATTAACTTAATGAGAAATTTTCAAATGTTATTATATTTTAAATATTTTAAACATTTGAATTGAAATAGGGAGTCTGGTGTTACATGAAAGATATTAGTGTCCAATACACTAATGTATATTTTTTATTTTATGATTTTTGTATTTTATTATTTTTCTGATATAGAACCACAAATATACATTCCCTGGGTACATTATAAATTTACATTTCCTTAAATTTTCTCTCCACTTTCTATATACAGATGACATTTTTTTAATGTAACTGCAAACATGACGCACAAATGGGTGGTGTTGATAAGTTAGATATGCCACGATTGATCGATGACAGAGACAGAAAATCAAAAAAGTGGTGGCTTAGGCTCTTTTTCGCTATGTTGGAAATAGCATGTGTAAATTAATACATAATACATACCGAAACACATGAATCAATCTCCCTGCTAGTGTACAAAAGTCGTGTAACACAAGGATTGCTTATGAAAGCAAAGACAGAACCTAAGGAAAAGGAAGACCGAGATCAACCATAAACGATGGCTCAAAATACGCTTCCAATTCTGTGCCTCAAAAAACAGAAGAAAAGAGATTTTTCAGTTTCAAATGACATACAGCTTCAAAATAATGGATGCCATTGGCCAACATTTCTGTCAAATCGAGATCTCTGCGAGCTTTGAGCACAAATTGCTCAAGTTTTTGAAAGTTCAATCAAAACTTTATTCAAAATGCAGCATAAGTATTTTTTTATGTGTACATTTAAAAAAAAAATGTTTTTTTTAATATAATCAAAGTTAAATTTTCATTATAGTATTTAAAATTGTTCTGCGTTTCAGAATAAATAATTATATAATTCTTTAAACATTCTGATTAATTTTCAAAGTTTGAAGATTTTTGCAACCCTATAATACTGGCGGTACTTTAAAGTACCACTTCAATTAACTAGTGGTAATTAATTAAATTTTAAGAAGGTGAGTAATTTTTTTACATTTATTTGTTAGTTAGTATTGAATTAACATAAATAAAAATTTATGTGAGTTTTCGTTTATTAATTCATAATGTGGTACATAAATGGTCGTGATTATCAATTCGATCCGAACCGAGTTAAAATCCGGTTTGTGGGTTGAAGAAATTTACTCGTTTCCTGACTTATCCCACATGTAATCCTGACTCATCCCACATGTAAATTTCTTTAAAAGGGGCTTCTAAGATTTACTTGGAATAGCCACTTTGGCGTACTCCCACTAGTGCTTTTGCAATTCTTAAAACTGTTTAGACGAAAGTAAGAATATTGAGCTTAACAATAAAATGGATAGCCGCACGTGGTTATAGTAAATGTAAGTACATTTTTACCCCCACGGGTCAATAAAATACTTTTTCTGTTTCAGGCCAAATTTGAGCGAAAAGACGTACATGCCTATGAGATAAAAGCATAGATATGTTATGTTTTATTCGCGCGTATCTAAAAAAAAACTTACATTAAAATAAATTAAACATAAATACCCTTTTTACATACTCAGTAAACTAAATTTTTTTATATTATACAAAAATATAGTTTTATGGTTCATGTCTTATACAAACCAGGGTAATACCTATTTCTGAATTTTTAGTCATGTTCTTGAATGCCTGATCACGCATGTTTATTTGTAGATAGGATTAACTTTTATATGGATTTTCGGACACGACTGTAATAAAGAGCAGCAATTGAAATTAATTTGGAACCATTGATTTCGTGATAACACAACACACGTTCACGGGCTATAATAGTCTAAAACATGACTGTAAGTAAAAACTTTATTTCATGTAAAATCTTGTACACAGCTCCTAATATATTTCGGAATTAAAAATCAAATTTTACTTCCTACTAGAGTCAGAAACAGGAAAATTTTGAATTATACACACAGACGAATTAGAAAATTCACTTATTTCCCATGGGTTCAAAATCAAATAACTGGTACATTTGAAAAGTCAAAGGAAATTCCAGGCTATAGCTACTCTGACGATAGAAAAGGGTAAATAAGAAACTTACGAAACTTTACATTAGGTGGAATAATTATAATCACTGATCAGCCGTTGCAAAACGTTTATTTGTCTCTAAAAATATTTTGAAATTCCTCTCCAGCAGTGAATAAAAAGAATACGCGTGTAGATGTCTCTGATACTGATTAGAAACCGTATTTATACGTACATCTATATGTATATGTTTCAAAAACTTCATTATTACAGCTGCAGAACATTTCACAACATACTTTAGGCAATGCATGAATTATATTGATTTAAATCTAATTTTTGCTTTATAATAAATATGAATTTTTCTGTTCATTTTTCAAGGATTGTTTAGCACCGAGGAGGCCTATTTTATTATACTTTGAAAATGAAAACTCTCCTTTTGTGCACTGATAACTTTGACATAGTCTGCAAAAATTATTTTTCTTGGGGGTCTGTGTTAAAGTATACCTTTGTACTATGAGCTAAGTTTTTGTCATATAATTTTTCATTCAATGATGACGCTTTTCTTATCCTAGGTTTAGCCTAATGTTGTCTGAAATCTCTAGTTGGAGTTCCTCCAAAACCCTCGAAAATTAACAGTATGATATAATCGAGTCATTCATAGTTCTCTCATGTACAGAATTTGTTGGTAGGGAAGAGTTCTTTTGGGTATATTTTAAATACACAAATTTTTTTTCGTCTATCAACAACAAACAAAGCTCTATTGGTCTGAACGGTCCCGAATGGCCTTTCTTTCAACAGTAGGGGGCTGGATAAACTAAAATTATTATCTTTTGTAGCTATGAATTGTAAATAATGTAAAAAATTGTTCTTTCTGCATTATATGTTGAGAGAGCGTAGTAGATAGTTATAGAGTAATTCTAAATATAATTATTAAATAAAAAGAAGCTGATTATATTTAATTAAATATTATTTAACTATCGTATACATATGCATGCACGAAATTTACGGTTTGTACATATAAATTATTTAAATTCTGACGGGTTGACATAAAAAAAATTGAAACCGGAACGTACAATCTATATTTTATACAGTATTTCCCTGTTGAGAAACGAAACATACATTTTTCTTAATTCCGAAAAGACAAGTTACAGCATTATATAACATCATAACAGACACGAATTCCCTTAATAGTTGCCATGTTCTGTGTATGAATCCGCCATGAACGCTTCCGGAGCGACCGCTTCATAAATATATCAGTCTATGGCATTAATTTTGTTTTATGAGTTAGGCTTAGCACGTGAAAAGGAAAGTTCAAAAAAATTATTTGCTATCAACGTAATATCGACTCAAATCAACATTATTTTGATTTTTAGACGACTGTAATAAACGGTTATGACAGTTTCAAAACCGCTCGCCACCGTTTAAAACTGTTCTCAGCATAAAATATCCTTTCATTGTAACGTATTTTCATTGTGATTTTCATATTCATTAGAGAATTTTCTCTTTTCCGCCATCTTCTGCGTTATCATAGTCTTTCAATTAAATTAGTAACAAGTATTAATTTTATATACTCGGAACTTGAAAATGTAAACACGAGAGAGCCATTCATCGTCGTTAATTTAAGAAAAATTGAATCAGAGAATCTTTTCCACAGTAAAACAGTTTTTATTATATTATTTTTTAATATATGTATTTATATTTTAACCATATAATATATATTTTTTAACCAGATACTACAATAATGTCAAATTTAGAATTTTCTGAAAGTTGCAAACTCGACGCATGCGTAGTGATATGTTCAAAAGTGTCATCATAGTAGCGTGCTTTTCAAACGAATACCTAACATAACCGCAAAATGTTCTTAAAATTTTAAAAGTGTTTAATTGTATTTCTAAATTGCCAACACACGTGGCTTTCATGTGCTCGCATGTGGCTTTCATGTGATTTTTCGTAAAGCATTCTATTACGATGATAGTGTTTTTAATTTATGTTTATTATTGTATTTTTAATATTACTTTTAATAGTACTTTTATAACGATTTGTTTTCTGTTTTCAATTTCTTATTTTTCATATTACTTTTAATAGTACTTTTACAAGGATTTCTGTTTTACTGTCAAGTTTTGACGGGTACTATCTAGTAAGTATATAATGCATGTATCTACCTATTCATAACAAATATATGCCTATACACACATATGTACACCTTACATCAGGACATCTTTCAGCGAAAGCTACGAAAGAAATATATACTACAGAGGAAAAACCGTATTATTGTTCAATACAATTCATGTATATAATTTATTTACTGAGACAATTCTCGCAGTTTTGGAGAACGTTAAACACAAAAAAAAAGCATAAAAACTACTGAAAAAAACTTAATACTGTAAAGGAAAAAAATATCTAAATGTCCATGATTACCGTTACTCAAGCCATTAGTCTCTACTCTCAGTTCGGACGGTCTGTCACAGCAAATGAATGCCCTTTCTGTGTTTCTGATGTGTTGACAGTTAGATTTATTCGCCAGATAATGTTTGACTGACACTTTCCTACTTTTGTGTCAGTTAGGGTTGAATTTGTTAGAGAATCCCCTTTATCCTAAAAAGGCGAAACTTTTGTCAGTTGTTTCGTATTTCTATACTTTGAAAATGCTATAAACATAGTATTATACAAAAGCTAGGAGAGAAAGAAATGTGGTATGAATAATATTGACTTTAGTAAAATTTCTGAAACTTTTGTTTTCTCTAATTGATAAATAGAGCTAGTAAATCATTGGATTTTCGTTCTTATACACTGTATTCCTTTAACTATCGATTTAAATGGGCGTGTGATTACTGAATGAGGTCCTGCGGCAAAATAAGACAGATGGCTTTTTAACTAAATGGGAGTATTTGCAACTCTTTGACAGTTGCTAATTATGAAAGTGATAGATACGTAAACCAATCACTTTTTTTGTGTTTGTGCAATAAATGGGCATTTATCTACGTCATTCTTCGAATTTCAGAAAATATACTTTTTCATTCTTTATTATACGGTTTGAAAGCTTTGCTAAATGGGATGAAAAATATTCGTTATGCGTCATATTAATACAGTAGCTGAAGTACCCGGCGTTGCCCGATTTTAAAAAAACAATATGCCTATGTTTTAATCTGAAATATCTTCTATATCTATACAAAATTTCAGCTCAATTGAAACAATACTTTTTCACTTATAAAGGAACAAACATAGGCCTATTCGAAATAATCAATAAATTTCACAGTTTCAATGAAACACGCTGATTTGTGAATAAAGTTCAATAACTCAAGTTCGATTTACGCAAATTGTGCATAAAATTGTACATAAATTCAAAAACAAAGTTAAATAAAGTTCTGTAATATTATACCAATAAATTTCCAGTTGATAGCCAATAAATTGTAAATCCTTTACCTTAAATGTCTAATAAAAAGCGTAGTTCCAAATGCAATTTTCTTCAGTAAAACCTTAAATGTTCAAAAATCCTTTTTGTATTTATCAATACCTCCTCCACTTGAATCTTTAAAATATTAAATGTTTTAATGATAAGAAATGAAAATGTAGTTTGGTGTGTTGCTATGGTTGCTTGACTATGGTTGACAAAGAAAATTCAAATGTTAAATGTTTTACTGATAATAAATGAAAATATTGTTTGATGTGTTGCTATGGTTACTTGACTATGGATGACAAAGAATAAATTGTAAAGGTGAAGCATCAGCTCAACATTTAGGCCCCTAACTTTCTTACTACTGATCAGATATACATAATATATAGCCTATGTCCATCTGGAATAATGTACCTTTCAAATAGTGCAAGAATTTTTCAAATAGGTGCAGTGGCTCCGGAGATTACCCTCCACATACAAAATCCCCTCTCTCTTTATATATTAGTATAGATTAGGTTTATTGCCAACCAATTTGTTTCCTATGAGAATCTCTTTCGGTCACGTTTGCTTCGTATACAAAATTTACGTTGGAAAAAACTTCCATCTCGCTACATGTATATGAAACAATGACTCGACCGGAAGCTTTCTACTCTTTAAGGCTTTTATGATTATCAATTTAAAAACATTTGCTAACTCTGTCTACTGTCGTCACGGCCTTGTAACCCAAAGTGTGTCGATCATATTATACACATCGTTTTTAAATTCATTTATTGATTCACAAAAACCTTGATCCAATTCGAACATCACCAAGTACAACATTTTCACCCTATTGGAGTGTTATTTTCGTTTCAATCAACTTTATGAGGACTTTTTTGCTAAAGACTTTCTCTTTTAATTTCTTCCAATAAAACTGATTTTCATGTACCTTTATTACACCACATTCAAATCCATTTCTTTCAGTCGGCTTAGCGAAAATCTCTCCATATTTTCGCTTTGTTGTATTCAGTTTAGGAAAATCTTATGTACTGCCTCTGAAACTCCTGTAAGTCGTGAACGACATGACTGCAATTCGACAAGCTTCTTTGTATAATCAGTGACAAGTCGCTGTTTTCAGCTTCTTAAACACAAAAAAATTATGAAATTAAGCAAAATCATCTTCGTTCGATTCCATAAGGTTTTTTTTGCGTTTTGTAACGTATTTATCAATAAAGAAAATAACACCTCTCTCCCGAAAATGTGCGGAGATAACGAATTGTGATAAGTACGACCATCGTATACGTTATCTGAAAAGATTGCCCAGAAGAATAAGCAACAAGAACGTTAAGGGGACTCACGACTCTTAAGTTGAGTAAATATGGCATATTTTCATTCATTTTAACTCTTTGTAACTATTTCAATTAACTCCCAATTTTTCCAAATTTTATGTATATGATAAATTGATATATTTATTTTAATAAACAAATTTTCAACTCTCAAAATAATTTTAAATAATTTTTTTAAATGCTTTAGATGTTTAGATATACCTTGTTTTTTTAAGCATTTTTATTGTATACTGGCTTACGCGCAGAACTATGAAATTAATTTTACACTTAAATGTATAATTCCTGTTTTATATTTAAAATAAATAATTCAAAACTGCTCAAAATATACTTAAAATTTCTTTAAATTTTTGCATTAATTTACCCCTGAAAAAAACAACAAAATGTGAAGTGATTGCAATAATTCTAGTTCGGGCGCAATAAAATTACATGGTTATACAATGATAAAAATTTAATGGAATTATGTTTCGTAGTTTTTGAGATATCAGTTGCGGAATGATGCAAAATTACATTTTGAGAAAAATGAGCTTAAAATTTTTCTTACCATAAACTTGATCAGTAATTAAATATTTAGAATACCAATATATCCGGAAGTAAGCAGAATATTTTCATGCGGTTTGCTTTATTTTGTTCAGAAATAATCAGGCTTTAACATTTATTTTTTTCAAAAAATCGAATGTTTTAAAGATTTAAGGGTAGTGAGTCCCCTTAAGTCGCTATTTCCTTCTTGTTGATTATATAATATAATAACAATGACCAAAAGTTCTCCTTTGTTCCTCCCCAAAAGCTTTTCTTATTAATTGTTACCATTTTCTCCAAATCACAAATATACCCAAAATGAACGAACATAATGATATACAATAGAAATATCGGAACCAAATCAATTATGAATTGTATACATTCGAAACTAAAACTGCAAGCGCAGTTTACCCCATACTTACACGTATTACCTCTTCTGCGTTTGAATTAGTCAGCTGAAGCTGAAACCATCCTTCACCATCGAACTATGCAACTTAGTGGAATTTTTTTAAACAAACATACGAGAATTCTTTGCACAAATTTCAACTCAATAATGCACTGATGTGTTTTTTTACAAGCTCACTGCAGTTGATTATTCAACTGAAATTTTCGTACATTGTTGTAAGTTCGAATTCATGAAAACAAATATCTTTACCCTAAAAACGATATTTTATGAATTAATTTGGCTTTCTAATTTTAAGGGGCAAAAAATTTGTGTATACTTTTTTTCTAAAAATTGCAATTTTTTGAAGAGGAATAATTCATAGTTTATGTACTTATGTAGTGCTGTATGTAATAAATTAAAAGTCACTCCTAACTTTACGTACTTCATAAAACTTTTGGTCATTGAGTAAGCTTTGCTACACTTCAATTGTGTCTTTCCATTAAAAAATATGAGTTACAATTGGATTTTATATCGATTACAACACAATATGGATGTCACTTTTGACACAAACACTGACTCACTATATTTCTAGATTGCACATCTATTGTCTCGCCTAGTATACTGTAATCATCGTAGTAAAGGCGAAAGTGGTAAGTCCTGAGGCACAAAAACGGATAAGTTAGGGATATTAGGAGAGAAAGTTTCTTACAAAATTTAAAGTGTAGCCCTGTGCGTCTTTGTGCCTGCTTCCCTTTGAGGATTTTAATTCCTCCACTTTGTCATCTATTCATTTCTTTCGTCTTAAGCTACCGGACTGTAAACATATGAACCTTTCGAGATTGTCAGTCTTACAATAGAAAATTGTAAAAAATAGGAATTAAAAATAAACAGTGTAAATATTTGCATATTGGGATAAGCTACAGCTACCAGTCTTTTTCTGGAACCCATATAAATACTCTAGTAATTTAAATATGCGAAATCATACTTATTCTCTTTGCAATTTTTTGACTTGCAGTGCTGTTTAAAAGAATTATGTAGTTCAAAATAACTATAAAAAAATTCCAGGTCGTCTCTTCTAACGAAACTACCGCGGGTTATTAACACTAGAACCGCGGAACTTTCGATATACCTAAAACCGCGGAGCGGGTCATTTTGACCCTAGATTGTAAACTTATAAAATATGCACAAGAGCTTAATTTATTTAACTAAAACATTTTATTTTTTAAATAATAATCAATATTTCTCAGAATTAACATTAACTACTTTATATAAATCAAGAGAAATTAACTTAATTTTTACAAAATTGTATTATTTAAAATTTTATGTCCTTGAGTATAATAACATGTCTCTTTAAAAAAATATGACATAAATTTCCTAATTTCAATGGAAAAACAGAGTATCTCTTTTTAATATGTTTAGGCATAAATTCAGAAAATTAAAAATTAAAAATTTTATCAGTTACTAAAAATTTTATCAGTACTTAGTTTTACAGATTATAAAATCGAATTTACTTTATGCATTTTGTACAAAACTGAGTAATAAGTTTTGTACATTTTCCACAGATGGGTGCTTTACATTTTGAACAGATATCTAGAGTTTAATTTTCACGTTTCGAAATGTGGCATCGGACTCGTTTACGCTTAATTTTTGGTTGTCCGTCGTTTTCATTGGTTAATTCACATGCTCATTTTGCCACCTTTTTATGTTAGAAGAGAACAAACTTTTCTCGCAATTCTTCAACCAAGTCTTGAATGAATTGCCGTCTACTAATAGATTTTCCAGTCACAGCTTTATATAAAACCCAGGCATTGATTGCAGCAAGGTCCAAAATATTACAAAAAAACCTGCACCGGCCACCTACGTGAAGCAGACTTGACTGTAAATTTCCTTGCCATTTGTTCAATCACGTCCACACCGTATTTAGTTGCGTTGTAGAAAGCGATTGTATCAGGTAGTTTTTTGGGGTTATCTGCAATTTCTACTTTTGGATGGAGACTACTTAGCAACAAAACGTTTTTATCTTTTTTACCTTGATAAACAGTTAGACTCATGTCTTTATGGGTTAGTACCGTAGTCGAATACAATGTGGATTTTAACATTTTTACAGAGACTAGCATCTCTCTTCATGAGCGTTTTACAGTTCCTACAAGGCTAGTGTTTTTGGATTTCAATGCCTCTGCAAGCTTCAGTGTCATGAAATAGTTGTTCGTAGTGACATTTCTACCTTTGTTCTCATATGGACTTATTAGTCGCAACACTACATGTTCAGAAAGAAAAACGTTGGATGGACTTTGGTTATCTTTTCCAACATACGGGAATCCATTTATCAGATATTTTGAGTCAAATCTGCAGCCAACCAGAACTTGATTCCACACTTATCTGGTTTGTTTGGCATCTATTGGATAAACCTACACCTAGCTTTTGTAGGAAATAACTGTTCATCTAGAGTTACATTAGGACCTGGTGTATAGTTTGTCTTTCAATTTTCCCTGAAACGATTCCAGACATCCGAAATAAGGGAAAATTTGTCAGTCTCTAGACGCTTTGATCCTGTTCATTTTATGTAGAAGCGTAAAAATCCCATTATTTCACGAAAGTGGTCTCTTGACATTGTATTTTGGAAAAATGGTGGTCCTCAGTTCTTTGACCACAAGCTATCCAGTTCAAGTCCTTTTGCACAATATATACCACGTGCATATAAAATTTATATAAAAGCATCTATTTCTTCTAATGTTATATTCCATTCTCCTTCCTGAATCTGCCGATGAGCTTCATCTTCAGTACATTTCTTTATGTGCTTCAATATCCATTCATCTATAAAAAGTGTCCAAGCACTTGAAGAACAGTTGTCGATAACTTTTCGTTTAGAATGTGGTGTTGGGCCCCCAACTTCTTTCAAAATATTACACTTTGATTTTCTTCCTCTATCGTTTGTTCCTAATTGAGCGACATTCCAAATTGTCCCATCTTTGCCATCTTCATTATTTCCAACTTTGAATGTTATTGTGGATTTCTTTTTAAAATTTCTTTGCGTGTGTGTATCTTTTCTTGGAATGTTTGATTTTTATTTTTTATCAGATAAATTATCATCAGTATTGCGATGAGAAAGACCAGGGATTGTTAGAGCATTGCCAGAGTCATCTTCACTTTAATTTTATTCATCCGAATCCAAATTTTATTCATTAGCAGGCAGGTATTCATCCTCACTACTCAAAATCGAATATTGAGAAACCTTTTTCCGAACCTTCTGAATCCTTTTCAGATAATTGTTTTAAATATTCTAAAGCTTCCTGAACATCAAGATTACGGCGTGGTGACATAGTTTTTATACATATACTAATTGCAGAATAAAAACAACTTCAAAAAGTCTTCTAAATATTCGCAGTAATTTTTCACTGCATTCGAACGTAGTTCGTGTTTCAAACCTAATATAATGACCTTGACTGAAAAACCTTCACTATTCCCCCTTCTGGTACAGTCCATTTAAGGAATTCTAGGGTGGGGTAGAAGTATTTTACAGTTACAGTTCGAAAAATTGCATCTGTTTTTCGTTATTTGCGCATTAACATTTCTTACGGGTCAAATTGACCCGCTCCGCGGTTCTAGGTATAAGTGTTAATAATCGGAAAAATATTTATGTTACGAATTTTTAAATTTGGCAAATTGTTGTTCACCTTAAAATATTAAAAGTCATAAAAGGAATTGTTTTTCCAATCGATACTTTTCGCGTGGTGATAAATTAAACATCGTTTTGGGTCAAATTGACCCGCTCCGCGGTTCTAGTGTTAACGTAGGATTACTTATCGCTGCTTATCTCTTTTGTATGTATATATGTATGAATGTGTTATGTATATATATATATATATATATATATATATATATATATATATATATATATATATATATATATATATATATATATATATGTATGTATGTATATCAAAATTTTGACGCATTTTGGTACTTTTCTGTTTAATTATTTACTGCTTGCCCAAGCGATACAGACTGGGTTTGGCACGCTGCCAGAATTATATTTCGTGACTCAGGACATCTGAAATTTTGCTCTCCTGAAGACCGTTATGGAGGAACGTAATCCTAAATTAAAATTTCTATGTATTCACCCATACAGTGAAATTTTGATATTTGGGATCTTTTTTCTGCAGTGAAAAAGTCTAAAATTAGAAAACTTGACAGTTTGATGATATAGTATTTATAAAATACGAGATTACCTACGAATTATAGGATACAGCATCTATTCTAAAAATAATTTGAAAAATCAATAGTTTAATTTGAATTTCCTATTTAAAATTATTAAAATAAAAGCAATATCTAAAATCAATTGTCTTTTTAAGGGAATGGAAATAAATTGAGTTTCAGAACAATAGAATTGTGACACAATGAAAATATTGAATTTTCATATTCATAATGCATTGTGATGATATTTAGGAAATACTGTCATTTATAATGACTTCAGATATAATGCAAAATATAATTCTTATTGAGATAACGCCCACAGTCATGATTTTTAATAAAGTTTGTTTTACGGGTGGAAAATATTATTTAATGTCATAGAAGATTTTAATTAAAACGTATACGTTAGATGGAAATATTTCCTTTGCAGTAAGATTCACACTGCAATTAAAGTTTAAAAATTACAAAAGCGATCCCCTTTTGTGTACCGGCAAAAAATAATGCATTGTTCAAATGAAATTGTTTCTGCATATTATGTAATTTAATAATAATTGAAGATCAGGTAATCTGAGAAATTGAAGGGATTACTTGTATCATAATATGGCATTAAATATTTGCATTAAATTCAAAAGAAGATGAAATTAAGTTTTAATTGTGTTGCAAGAAAACAAATATAACGCGTTCGTTACTATACTGATCGGGAAAATAATTTCATTTATTATAATTTATTTCAAAAATGTCCTTTTTTCAATATTTAAAATTTTTAATTACTAGTTTGTAGAGTTAGAAAATAAAATTCAGGTAGTCTCTTCTTACGAAACTACCGCGGGTTATTAATGTAGGATTACTTATCGTTGCTTACCTCTTTTGGATGTATGTATGAGTTATGTTTATATGTATCTATATTCATATGTACGTATGTATATACAGTGGAACCTCGCTTAACGAGCACCTCGCATAACGAGTATTTCGCATAAGGAGCAAAATAAATCATAAAAAAATGGCTCGCTTAACGAGCAACATTTCGCATAACGAGTGATGTGGAAGGAAGTCCCCTCTTCACGTCATTCGGATCTTCACGTCACCAGGATCATCAACGGCCGAAAAGTAAGTATTTAAGGGTAGTCATGGATGGTACGAGATGCAAATATCATGGGACTGGTGGATAACAACGATATTGAGGATCTTGTGGAAGAGCACAACCAAGAGCTGACCACCGAACAGCCAATAGAATTTCAGTGTCTTTCACAGCAAGCAGTTGTATAGGAGAGTTAGTCAGTGGAGAAGGACGCAGAAACAGCAAAGAAACTACCTTCTGGCACAATAAAGAAATGATGAAAGCATGGGAAACTGTTGCATCGTAAGTTTCAAAACATCACCCTGATAAGACGGTGGCTATGCACGCTATAAATTTATTCAATGACAATGCGGTGACACATTTTCAGCAAATTATGAAGCGCCGAGAAAAGCAATTGTCGCTAGATAGCTTTCTAGTAAAAAATTAGATATGTGTCATAAATTCGTAAATAATAAACTACATATGGATAATTTTGCTCCTTAAGAATGTATGTATAAGTAACTTTCTTTAAATAATAAACGTTACATCTAAAAAATTTTGAGTATTTTTTGGCATTGAACGCATTATCGTATTTTACATTAATTTATATGGGAAAAATTGCTTCGCTTAACGAGTGTTTCGTATTACGAGTAAGACTCTAGAACGAATTATGCTCGTTATGCGAGGTTCTACTGTATATACGTATGTATATATGTACGTATATATGTATGTATGTATGTATGTCAAATTTTTGACGCATTTTGGTACTATTCTGTTTAACTGTTTACTGCTTGTCCAAACGATAGAAACCGGGTTTGGCGCGCTACCCAAATTATAACTCGCGAGGTAAGGGCGGACGGGTTTAGAGTCTGAAATTTTGCTTTCCGGAGGACCCTTATGGAGGAACGTAATCGTACGTTGAAAATAACGTCCTTTATTAAATTCCAGAGAATTTTAGATTCAGGATCTGAACTGGATTTTGATTCAAATAAAATATAACATTTAGGTAAACTAATTATCAGAAAAATAATAGAAACAATAGGTATCATTCCATTTGCCTTACATGGATAGAAAATAAAAATTCTTGTAAGTGATTTTCCAGTCACCTCATTTTAAGGGAAATAAAAATCTTTAGAATGGAAATATCGATTTATATTAATATTACACCGAATCATTTCGTCTAGGTTTTGAAAGGTTAACGTCTCATGCTGTTTATAGAAGAGATCATCTCGCAAGAAGAAAGAGAAGTGCAGGAATTCAGAAATCTAAACTGTAAACTTGGTTCTGGTACTAATTGATCATTTCATGGAGTAGGGAATAAATCTTATAGATAGGGTAATGATCCGAGATTTAATATATTTTTTCATTTATGTACATTTTGTTAAAACCTCTCCCTCAAATGTGTGTTTATAGAAATGACGTTATACATATAAAAATACTTGAACAACTTGAATTAAAAAAAATTTAAATTGAAAGCACATTTGGGTATGATATATTTTCTGGTTCATTGGTATTTTTTATATATATTTTAATGTTTTGTGCTCAGAAAAGTTTTCAAAATAATGTGTGTTCAGTATTTTAGTAAAACCAGTTATAAAATTAATTATCCTTTAAAAGAAAACAAAAATATTAGAAAAAAAATTTGCTTTACTGAAAGTATTTTTAGAACACTCAGTTCAAATAGAAAATTCTGGAGAAGCAATTTAATGAAATTTGGTCAAATTAACCCTGTGAAAAATTTCCCAGATAACTTGCGTGGTGTTTTTGGTATAACCTTTAAAAGACGGAAACTCATAAATCGTTCTATACCTAGGTTATTAGAGTTATACTGCTGATATAAAGCAGAATCCACATAGAAGGTACAACATAAAATTTTTCTATATCACCATGAAACTCTCGTAGAAACATCCGCTTAGTGTTATTTTATTCCATAAGTTCTGTAATGTGTTTTGCGTCAAGAATTTGCTTTTATTGACAATTGGGTGTCTCTAACCCGCTAACTACAGATGTACCTGTTTATATTGAGCTTCAACGTGAGCTCAGTTCAGTTAAACAGCCATTGGTTTAGGGAGTTGTTTAGGTTGCATATTTTAAGCAAGTGAGTTAGACTCGCTGTAACTGGTCTATTTGTGTGGTGTAAAGTGTACCTCTAACTCAGTAACTATGCAAATTTAGACGTCAGTTACCGGTTAGTAATCTCATTTACAATTCCCCTATATACATACTTACTTGTGTGAAGGCCAGATATATTTGAAGGACCCGATTATTTCTTCCTGAAACTATACGTTATATATAAGTAGAAGATTTCTTCTTCATTTTTAATCACTTTCTATAATGGAATAGTATTTAACTAAACTATTCATAAGATTTTCACTGCGTAATACGAAGTTTAATCGGCATATACTAGTTTCGTCGAAAAACAAACATAATTTATGTGAACTGAATGTTGTCGTTATTTTTATAAACATATTTAAAACTAACATAACTTTAATACATTTTTGAAACAAACTTAAATTACATATACTTCATTTTCATTTATCCCCCCCCCCAAACTCTCTGTTGCGACACACGAGCATACATCGATTAAATAAACAAATAAATAAGGCTACCGATTACTTAGCGTCTTTTGTTAAAGGAATTCAACTTCTCATACTACCAGATATTTTGCTTATATTATACGTTGTTTCTGGCTAAAGGGGTCTAGGTACAAAAATTTCCTTTTTTAGAGCAAATTTTAGTTGCATTTAGTCGTCTTAGACTCTTGTTACCTCCCTCCAACAATGATATTAAAGATATTTCTTTTCATTAAACTTATTAAAAAACGTCAATGAAGTGAATGATCATGAAGATGATATCCATTTAAAATTTTTCCTATTTATGTAACTATAGTTGTTATATGTCCAATTACTTTACACTTGTTTGAATCATTTAATTGTAAGCTATATTATGTATAGAACATTAAATTTATAACATTTAATGTATATTTTCAGATGCATTTAGGAAACATTCTTTGAGTCAATTTTCCAGCTGTCAAAAACTTACGCAGATATTTAAGGATTTATTGAAATGCTAATGTGTAAGCACTGAAAAAGACTGGAGACGTGTATTATTTCCATCTAGCTTAAAGCAGAAAATAACATTAACATGAGATATCTTTGCAAAACATCTTGTTCATTCCACGGAAATGCTTTAAGAAATTGCTTTTCCCCGATGAAAAAAAGAGCGTTGAAGGACAAGACGATTCCCTGAGAGCAAATAAAACGATTCCCCATGAAAAGAAAGGCACGCTTGTGTCTTTAACAGCTCCTTCACTTCGTTTTATGTGCTGTGAAAGAGAGTCAGTTTTTTCTTCAAGATGGATTGCAAACATTCGTTTTAAACCTTTGAATTAAGTGAGGCTATCTCTGAAAGAGAGAAAGTTTAGCGTTGAAGTTTTGTTAAGTAACACTTATTTTAAATTTTTTTTTATGCTTCCTTTTTATTTTCCCAGTACTTCGGTCGAAAATTTCATTAGCATTCTTTAATTTCAGGACACCGGTATGTTTAACTGCGTCAGAGTCCCGGCAATTGTCGTGTTTAGTTCATTAAGTACATTGATTAATGAATGTAAACTAATTTAGCACTCTTAACCGTAAAAGCCATTATGCAAATCACACACACAAAAAAATGAAAATACTGTTTAATTTTCGCTTCGAAGAAAATTCATGAAATAATTATTTTTTCTTCATAAAAAGTTGCGAATAAATATTTTGCAACAAAAATTTGAAACACCTGGACTGTTGTAGTAAAAGACGAGAAAATTTTAGAAGTATTGAAAGGAATATCTTTCAGAAGAGAATATATTTAAGGGGTTTTAGAACATGGACATTGGCGAAGACCCTGTAACTTTGAATTCTGTAAACGTTATAAAGATGATGACATTGTAAAATGCATAGAAGTGCAAGATATAAAATACGCAAGATCTCCGATGGAAATTGTCTAAATGATAGAATAAGACTTTAACTCAATTCATTTAAAAATGCATATACCAGACACAAGAATGGAAGATACTTTAGACAGAGTCTTTGATGTCATTAGGGCAATAACTTGTTGCTAATTTGTTTCCCAGAGGGCAAACTAGTATTATAGAGAATCAGAGACACTGATTGACAGACTTACTAAACACGAGATTAAAAATAATAACTTCTGAAAGTATTTGAAGGAATGGTGGAAATTTTTATTTCAGAAACTGTTTAATGTAATTTGGAAAAAAATATCTTTTGTAAACTACGAATCTGCTAAGTACTTAACGTCAAAATTGAGTTTCGAACCTAGTTTAAGAAAATTCCCTTGTGGCATATGAATTTCAGAAGATGCTGAATAAAATTCCTTTGTTCTAAAATATGAATGTGTTTAAAGGTATGGTGGAAATTTATATTTCAGAAGACGTTTGATGAAATTTGAAAAAAAAAATTTGTAAACTACGATTCAGCTAAGTACTTAACGTCAAAAGTGAGTTTCGAACCTAGTTTAAGAAAATTCCACTGTGGCATATGAATTTCAGAAGATGCTGAATAAAATTTCTTTATTCTAAAAGGTTATTTATATCTAAATAAAATGCAATGAAGATTTTGAAATCAATTTTATATGCTCAAAATTACTTAATCAAAAATAGTAATCGAAAATGCTTAGGAGAAATTAATACAACTCTTATGATATAATTCCTGATTTAGTATTTGTAATGATGTTATATATCATTAGTAAAATACAGAGACAAATTTAATGAGGTCTTCAGATATAACTCTCACCAAATATCCTTTAAAAATTTGTAAGTAATTAAAAGCTTTTCTCTTATTTTCTTTCGCTTCAGTTCCCCAAAAGAAAGGAGTACTTAAATTTTATTCTAAATTTTTCTGAACCATAATAACGACATAACATATAATACCATTCATAAACATTCCTAAATTTAAATATATAAGAATTGCTAAAAATTTGTCAATTTATTTGAATAAATTTTAAAAAATATTATGAATATAAGGTACTTAAAAATACAGGGTGGTTATAATTAAAGTTCCACTTTGAAATGGTCATAAAAGGAAAAATACTGGACCAAATGTTATCAAACTTGGTAATAGTTTAAAGGGGGTCATGGGAACTTCTTTTCCACAAAAAAAGTTCAAAAACTTACCACCAGGGGGAATATGGTGCTGTATGCAATATTGTTACACGAAATAAGGGTCGGCATCTAACTTAACCTTTTGTAACACGAGCTTAACATTTTGTATACTCTTAAGAAACATTGACCTAAACAATATTACCATTTAAAGTGTGCGCATTCCGGAAATCGTTTTCTTACAAATCGCTGATTTGGGAATTTTGAAGCCTGAATTCGGTCCTAAGACATGAAGATATCGGTTTAAAACGTTTTTAATCCTTTCTAAAGCGAAACTGTTTATGGGGTTATGCTAAACCGCAATGGCTTGTAATTGGCTTCCGGCAGGAAGAAGCACAGGATTTATGCAGATGCGCTTTACACGTCATTAGATTTTCCAGATAAAAGTGAGCCTGTTTGTCAGAGGACTCGTTGTTACGAAAAGACAATGTCTCTAACCATGAAAGATCGTGATTTTCTCGTTAAATGTTATTATGGATGCGATAGCAATGAACGGCGTGCTTTGCAAAGGTATCATTCAGTACGAGGAATACGCCAAGGACAAATGACACCACAGGGTTTGAGGAAAATGATGGCAAAGTTTGAAGCCACGGGTTTGTGATCTGTTGCACCTAGGAGGGGACGGAAATCTGCTTCTGTGGAAACCGAGGAGGCTGTTGCATTAGTAGTAGATGAAGCAACAATGGAAAACACACATGGTATGGGCTGCGTACGGGCTGCTGCACGTCGAATGGACGTACCATGGAATACGTTGTACAAAATTGTCCATAAAGTGCTGCAGTTCTACGCATACAAAATCAAACATGGTCAAGAACTTAAACGTAACGATCCTGCTGCAAGAGAATCTTTCGCTTTGGAATTCCATGCATGGATGGAAATGGATGACCATTGGAAATAGAATATTTTGTGGACAGATGAGGCCCATTTTTACCTAAATGGTGATGTTAACACCCATAACTGCAGGATTTGGGCCAAACAAACTCCTTATGTTATCTAACCAGTTCCATTGCATTTTCCTAAAGTCACCATTTGGTGTGGTATGACAGCTAGTTTCATAATTGGTCCATTTTTCTTTGAAGAGCAGTCGACAGCTGAACCTGTTACATGCACTTTGACTGCAGCTCGTTTAGAGTCAATGTTAAAACGTTTCTTGATACCTGAACTCCAGCAATGGGGCATTTTAGATACCATGATTTTTATGCAGGATGGGGCCCCACCGAACATTGGTACATGTGCCACACTGTTACTCAAGCAACATTTCACGAATGAACGGATTATAGGCCGAAACTTCCCCACTAAATGGCCACTCCGGTCACCAGACCTCAACCCCTGCGATTTATGGATATGGGATTAGTTCAAAAGCAATCTTTATGGTAATAATCTAAAGAATTATTCGGAATTGAAAGATGCGATACCCCGCCATATCCGTAACATTTCTCCTGATATGCTAAGAGCTACTGTTGAGAATGCAGTAATGGGATTTAACTTGCTTTCGGAAAATGGTGGACGCCACATTAAACATGCTTTGTAACACGTTTCAGAAACGATTAAACACATTTTAAACCGATGTCTTCATGTCTTATTTCGTTTAACAATATTGCATACAGTGCCAAATCTCCCCCTGGTGAGTTTATTAATTTTTTTTTTGGCGGAAAAGAAATTCCCATGACCTCCTTTAAACTATTACCAAGTTTGATAACATTTGGTACTCTAGTTTTCCTGTTATGACCATTTCAAAGTGGAACTTTAATTATAACCACCCTGTATATCACATTTTATGTTTCATATTATTAATTATTGTTATTTAAATTTCGGGCCCGATAATAATTCCTATAAGTGATTGATAATATGATGCTAAATTCGTATAAAGTATCTAAATTTCTATTACATTGAAATTTTCTCAATTAACGATTATTGCTTGAAATATTAATTCTTTTTTTTTCTTTTGAGCATTTTTTCTTATAGAAATCAAGTATTTAAACAAAACTGAAACATCGCAGAAATTGTCTGTCAGAAAAAAGGACAGCAGGTAATAACTTCCTGGTTTTACATATTGACATTTTATCCCACACTTGAAAAAAATGGGAGGCGCGGAATTTAAACTTTAAACTTGCTGATTACCGGAGGTCTATGTTGTACTAAAAAATCATCTAAAATTTCTTGAACCCGAGAAATAAAAATCATATAACTTCTTAAATCATATGGTATGATAACACTAATTTCTATTTTCTTGTTTGCTCCCATAAAAGATAGCTACCGAAAAATTTTTGAATAGCGATTTCCCTATCTATTTCGAATGGAATATGTGACATTTTTTAAAAGAATTCTTAACTTCAATAAAGGACTTTTAAGTTATACAATACTATATAATTATAATACATTGTATAAAAGAACACATTTCCAATTTTTCTGTAAGAATACATGTGTTTAAATTCGGTATGAAGTAATTAATTCTGAGAGTTAATTTATTTTAGCTAAAAGTGCACAGTAAAAGTTTGTTTTCATGTGAAAGTTTACACACGTTATTAATGTGTAAAAATAAATATAATTATTTATATTGATCAAAACATAAGAAAGAATGCCGTCTTTTTTAACGAAAATATTCAATTTTCATTTATGAATGGAATACCATTATGGATATAATAGATGATGAATTAATATGGATACTAATATTTGTTAATTCATTTCATGTTATGAGTATGGGGTTATTTTTTCGCTTACCTGTCACGGTGTCTTTCAAATTTCGATTTTTTGAAGGTCGGAGTTTCATTCTTTTACTTCTGAAATTAAATTCCCAGAAGCTGTATGTTTTTTCGTTATTTTAATCTCCTAATAATAATCTATCACATTTCTAAAGGAAAATCGGATTAAATAACTTAATTGACTACTCTAGAAACTGTCTGTGTTTCACAGAAAAGTTCGCAAAAGGATTAACTGATAGGTCTGCAGCTCATCACGATAAAACGACAGACATAATTTATTTGGAGTTTCCAAATTTCACGCAAATTGCTGCCTAGTACGCGAGGTATGTCATTTTTTTCTATAGTAATTCCATTTTATATATCTACAGCCATTAAAAAAATGGGGATAAACAGAGCTTGTTTGAGGTTAGTTAAAGAATTATTAAATATTTTATATGAGTTTGAATACACCACGTTAAATCTCTATATTCGCAAGTCACTGCGGTCTTGAAATTTCGTCGCAAATTTAGAGTTAAAAACCTGTAAGTTTGTAAGTGTATTTTTCAATAGGAATATACGATATATATATATATATATATATATATATACTAGCATTATTGCCCGGCGTTGCCCGGGTGGATATATAGATATACAATTTTTCATGCATTCCATCATAAAAATACTGGGCTGCACCCCCCCCCCCCCACGATCTTCATGTTCATCTGGCCAGACAGAATGCGATTAGCGCGTTTCTACTGAAATGATATACCCAGTATTTTCTTGATGGAAAGCATGAAAAATTTTATATCTATATATCTACCCGGGCAATCATTCTTTAAAAATAATTTCATTAATTTTCTTATGCCTAAATTTAACTAATAGACTAATAGTTCGGTATGAAAGTTATGTGTCGTTATGTTTCTCTGTTTAAAGAGCTTTTCCTCCCACTGCTTAAAAAAACCCCAAAATTGTAAAATATTTATCTTATATGATTTGACGGAATAAGTAATTCAATACGGAATAAGTATTTCCCGGAATAAGAAATTTCTTTTTTTCCCAAATTTTATTAAGTTCTATTAGTTTGAACGCCAGTGTCTAAAATTGTCTAAAGCCGCGATTCTCAACCTTTTTAGACTCACGACTCCACAAAACGTAAGAAAAATAAAATAAACACTTCGCCCTCCCCCCCGTCACCCCCAGACCAACTCTCAAACTACCCCAGATCACCCCTGAACAAACATCTTTTCCCCCGCGTATCGAATTTGGCTGGGTGTGGTAAAGAGGCTGTATCCACATTTAAGAGGTGCGCTTAGGGGCACAAAAATCACTAAAAAATTAATTTAAAAACGCTAATTGAGCCCCAAATTTCGTTTTTCCTAATTTAAGTTTCTCGGGTCCTAAACATTAATTGTGCCAAATTTGGTCCCGGTGGGTGAAACAGTCTATGATTCTATAGCGGACAAACAAACAGACAATTCTTATATATATATATATATATATATATATATACACTCATGGACAAAAAAATTAGCGCACCAAGAAATAATTGCGGGATCGTAACGAAACTTGCAATGAAAGTACATGTCGGGGAGAAATGCAAATGATTAGAAATGCAGCGTGATTGCGTATTACGTATAGCCGGTAGAGGGCGTTGAACATCGTACTCTGTGGATTATAAAACAGGTAACCAAAGCTAGTTTGAGTGTGCTGAATCATTTACAAAGGAAGAGCTGAGATAGACATGCCATTACGCCATGTTCGAAGACAATATAAGCAGTTGTCGCAGTTTGAGAGGGGGAGAATCGTCGGGATGATGGAAGCTGGGTGGTCAGCTAGGCGAGTAGCTCTTCAATTAGGCCGCTCTGATTGTGTTGTGAGGAGGTGTGGGGACCAGTGGACCCGAGAGATGTCATGTACAAGAAGACCAGGCTCAGGACGCCCTCGACAGACCAGTCGTCGAGAAGACCGCCACATCGTAAGAAATGCACGCGTACAGCCAACTGCTTCATCGGCCGCCATCCAGGCACAGGTAGCACCTTCTCTAGGGACCTCTGTGTCTTCTTGAACCATACGAAGGCGACTGGCTGAAGGACAGTTGGTATCGCGGCGCCCATTACGTGTGCTGCCCTTGACGCCCACCCATCGACGCCTCCGTTTGGAGTTTTGCCGCGCACGAGGAAACTGGACTGCAGCGGAATGGAACCAGGTCGTCTTTAGCGACGAATCCAGATTCAATCTCGGCAGTGATGACAATCGTGTTCGTGTGTGGAGAGCTTCAATCTTGCCTTTGCTGTACAGCGACATATCGCTCCCACAGCTGGTGTGATGGTATGGGGTGCCATTGCCTACAATACACAGTAACCCCTAGTATTGTTCCGTGGCACCATGACAGCCCAGCGGTATGTTCATGAAATCCTGCAACCACATGTGTTGCCACTCATGCAACGGCTCCCAGGAGCCATTTTTCAACAAGACTATGCTCGGCCTCATACGGCAAGGGTTTCACAAAACTGTCTCCGCACTGTTACTATCCTTCCTTGGCCTGCCCGATCCCAAGATTTGTCTCCAATCGAGCATATCTGGGATCATTTGGGACGACGAGTTGGGCATCCCACGAGTTTGAACGAACTAGAGGCAAGGTTACAGCAAATATGGAACGAAATGTCTCAGGATATCATACAGAACTTGTATGACTCAATGCCCGATCGTATCGCATCGTGCATTCGCGCTAGAGGGGGTCTAACGGAGTATTAACTCCTCCGTTCTTTTGCCTTTTTCTCTGAAATAAATTATCCTTTTTCTTTGATTTTCTTATCATTTACTTATATCAAAGTAGTCATTACGTATGTAAAATTTCGTTTCATTTTGATGACTCCTTCTTGGTGCGCTAATTTTTTTGTCCATGAGTATATATATATATATATATATATATATATATATATATATATATATATATATATATATATATATATATATATATATATATATATATATATATATATATATATATATATACATATATATATATACATATATATATATACATATATATATATATATATACATACATATATATATATATATATATATATATATATATATATATATATATATATATATATATATATATACATATATATATATACATATATATATATACATATATATATATATATATATATATATATATATATATATATATATATATATATATATATATATATATATATATGTACATATATATATACATATATATATATATATATATATATATATATATATATATATATATATATATATATATATATATATATATATATATATATATATATATTTATTTATTTATTTAAATATATATAGAAACTATCTCGAGTTAAACGGATAATGCCACAAACCCTGTTCACATAGAACCCGTCAGAGTCAGCGTTACTTGTATTGACATACTTTAAACCAATCACAGGCCTTAACAATTTCGTGACTAATCATTTGGAGGTTTGTAATTGTTCAAATATATTTCAATACGAGTAACGAAAAAGCTTACGGATTCTATGTGAATAGGCCAATACTAATAATGCAAACCAGATTTTATAAATAAACTAGACGTGTATGTACAGCTAAACGACCGAAGAGAAATATGTCCCAGATTTAATTATCAGGCAGTAGACGCACGAGTGAAGAGTTTTGCACGTTCATCCCTGAAAGAAAATTGTCCACTGAGTAATTGAAATCTTGCAGTAACTTTTACGTAACATCTTCATCCAAAAGTACTTTACCACAGTGTTGGACGATTGAAAATTCCTGGCGTTGAAATTTCACTTATCTCAGAGTGAAACAGTTAAGTGAGGAATCTTTACTTGTTTTTGCACTTCTTTAGATTCGACCGTAACACTTTCGACAGTAAATTCTTTAGAGTGGTACATCGGGCAGTGAGGTTTATAAAGGACAAACAATCAAATATGAAAATGACTCGCAAAACAAATGCTCGAACCAGAATTTGTTGAACGTCAACCAAAAAATCTTATCGTTATTTGAATATTCTTGCCATTCATCAGAATCAGTCTTGGGCAATATTATAAATAATAAATACTATTGCCTTTGATACTATTGTGTACACGAGAGTGCTGCCATCTTCAAAGAATGGAGATGTAAGAGAGGTGAGGAGGAAATAAGGATGTAATGATAACATGGTCACCACATACATAGTTGCTTCTATTCAATTATTTAATTCGAATTAAATTAAACACCAAAACACGTGATACAAAATTAAACACCAAAAAGAATCAAAACCTCATTTGAATGAGCATAAATTGAACAATTATGACCCTCAAATCGTACAGTGGTTTGAGACGAAATAGATGATACGGTCGTGTGAGATCCGACACAATCTCATTTTTGATGAGGTTTTTGGTAGAAATAAGTACACAATAAGCATTTTTGTTGTACAATAACATTTATTAATAATATTTTACACGAAATAAAACGCTTTTTGTAGAAAAATAACCAACGAATTGAAATTTTGTTAAACAAAGAAAATATCTTAGGCATTTACATAGAATTTTGTATATATACTGACATTTTTGGCCCTAAATTCGGAATAAAAATTTAAAAAATCTAAATTAAAATTAAAAATAAAAGAAGGACTAGTGTTCATTAATAATTCTTTTCAACAAAGAAACTCGTATTTACTTATTTCTATATTAGTAGGGTGGTCTTGTACGTGTATTTGGTAGGGTTCCTTGTCAACTCGATCTCTTGCAAGGACAGGAGGGGGAAGACACACCCTTGGGTCGGATCCAACCCCCAATGTACCGAGTGAGGGTTAAGCACTCTTTTATAATTCGGTAAATGAGTGTCGTTTTGTAAGGCCATAGAAAGTCCGAGAGATGGCACCACCATATTTTGAAATTGTTGGCACTCTCACATATAGGATGCTGTAAAAGCACACACGTCATATCATAGATAGAATCGACACATAATCTGGGATTAACAGCCATTGCAGATAGTCGGTTACTGATTCTGTTCACACAGTGGAAAGAAACGGGTTCCGCGTGTAATAAAACATTATATTCTAAGAGGTAAACCAAATTTCCAGGCATGATAAATATTGTGGTGCGCCTTCCTTTGCTTAGATTGATTTAAAAGTCTTTGTTGATTTCCGTTGCGACCGAAAGAGGAAAGTGATGCAGTACACTCCAGTCTCCCTGCGGAATTCGGTAAGCCAGAAATTATCGAAAAAATCCATGATACAGTGATTGTCATCAAGAATTTCTAAAAAGTTCCTGGTTAACATACCTTAAATTCAGTAGAACTAATTAAAGCATGTTGAAGTTTCTGGAAAGTATAATACTGTAGGTAAATAACAAAAATATTCACAACGAACACGAAGTTAAAATCAATTATAACTTACAAATCAATACGACAGACATCATAATGGATATTCAAATAAATGGCACATTTTATCTCGCATCGTAATACATCATTGTTACATATATATACCGCTACATACCTGCATTCTAAAATTTCCAAAAGTATCATCTTACATTTACATTACATCTGTAAATATATGATGTTACCAATTACATTCAGTTGGTTTGTCCATGATTTGGATTAAGTATCACGCCATACAATCACTGATTTCAAGGTAATCCGGATTATATACAGTTAAGAAGTTGGAAGAAAGAGTTTAGTAAGTGCAAATAACGGGATGGAGCTTTAGATACTTAAATAAGGACAACAATGACGAAGGACAGACAATTAAAAGGGAGTGAGATTTCTTAGAGTGTTAGAATCTCATTACAACGCACACATAATATTTTGCATTGATATTTCTGCATGAGAAAGCCTAAAACGCCTAAATCGTGGGTGACGCGTTTGCAAGCAATCGATCAAAACCGAGAATGAGTGAACACCTGGAAGAACATTTGGATCCGTTTCAAAGAAATGCAGGTGAAATTTGTCGTCGTTTCGTAACAGTTGATGAAACATAAATGCATCACTACCAGCCAGCAACGAAAGGACAGTCAAAACAATCTGCTGAAGCAGATGAATCTTCACCAAAGAAAGTTCAAACGGTTCCATCAACAGGAAATGTTTTGGCCTATTTTTTTTTTATTTTAACGCCCATGGTATAATATTTATTAACTACTTCGTTAAGTCAAAAACGCTCATCGGAGAGTATTATGTATTGTATCGTTAAAAATAGTGAAATTAAGAAAAAAAATAATCATATTTAGAGGGAAAAAAAGGGCGTTTTTTCCATCATAATGGTCTGGTTCATTCATCTGCGAAATAGGAGATGATATATGATGTGTGAAAAAAATCTCGCAAGACAGAAATTTGAATCAAATTCCAAAGTCATTATTAAAAAAAAGACTTTTATTTTGCAGATTTGGATAAATCTTATTTTACGGAGGGGATAAAAAAAACTCGAAAATCGTTGAATGAAATTATTGATCTTTAAGGAGATTATGTAGACAAAAATATGAAAAAAACGCTTTAAAAAATAACATTTTGCACGGACTTAACAAAATGACTTCGTAAGATAAGAAGATGTAAATAGAATTAATAATTATCCTTAATTTACACAAATTATGAGAAGTGGAAAACATATATTATTAATTTTCCTTTATTAAATATCTGATTCATCAATTTAAGTTTCGTTACAACCTAATTTTTTTTTTCGTACTTGATAAAAGTAAGAATATTTTAGTATGTCTGTGTCTTTATCATTATCGAAAGCAATGATATAAAAAAACTTAATAACGAGCTTTAAAAGACCAGCTAATTTCCTATTGATTTTCAGTAATTAAGTAAAGCCGTTCCTTTGAATTTATACTTTTTGTCAGTGGAACTATTTTTCTAGAGAATTAGGATGTTTTCAAATTGTTTGTTCTTTGTTTTTTCATGAGATAAAACCATTAGTATAAAATTTGACCTAAGGACAAAAAGGGGTAACTATTCTATTTGACTCGGGAAATGACCTCAAAGAATTAAAAAGAATATATATTTTTTTTAATTATAAACCAGAGTGTTTAAACTAGAGAATGCATAAATTTATTTATATAGAAGAATCTTTATTTAAATAAAATATCTTATAATATTAATAAAATTAATTCTATATAAGTTTTAAATTGATTAATATTGCTAAAGCGTATAAGATTGTTTTTTTCATGAAAGCGTTTAGTTATTTGTCAGAGAAACAAACATTTTCGTAATGCGAGTCAGTGTTACTATTTGTCGAACACAACGCAATCTTATATCTACTCTCGGAGTTTTAATCATCTGGTCAAAAGTAACTAGTATAAGATACACAGGATAAAATAATGGTAGATAACGAGACCATTAGACATAACAGGGGAATGGTTAATGAACGTCCAGTCTCCGCTAAACTTTTTCCCTCGTGTATAACGTTTAGGTCATAAAATCTTATACATACTGAAGATACAACCCGGCAAAAAAATAAACTACTTTGTCTCCGGTTGCTTTGCCCTCGAATTGCAAACTAACGAAATTTTATTATGTTATCATGAACCGTAGAAATTATTTTACCATCTATATATTTAAGTTGCTAAGACGACTTTTTGGGCAGTCCGTGAGAGAAAATTACTGTATCATTTTACTTTATTTTAGTCTTAAACGAAAGATTGTAATCTGTAAATTTGTCAAATTTGGTTTCTGTAACCGCAATTTCTACTAATTATCACTAATTTTCTATTAAAAATTGATTTCTGCGCATGCTTAGTGGCATGTTTCAATCTGTCTTTAGATATTCACTGTTTCTGCGTATGCTCAGTGACAGGTTTTATTGATTAACACGTTTATTCTGAGGAGTCTCTCTAGATATCTCTCTGCCATTTTTATTTTTAAAATTATTATGTTTGTGAAATATAAGATTAAACCTGACGGAAATTGTTTATTTCGCGCTGTTTGATTAGCGATAATTTACAATAATAAAAAAAATTGCTTTCTGCGCATGCTCAGTGACATTTTTAAATCTGACTTTAGATACTCACTAAGCACGAGGCCGCTTAAACACATTAATTTGTTTCAGCGCATTATTATGATTTTCAACATTTGGCAATGATGTGTTGAGTATAATTTGTGTATTAATACATTTATTTACTATCTAGCCGTCATGTTTTGACTGGTATCAACTAGTTTTTTATTACATCTTTAAAAATGTAAAAATGTAAGACTGTAATTAGAGGAGTACAAAGGTGGTAATCTACAAATCAAAAGACCACATAGTTATTTTGCAAAATGGAAAGTGCTCAGTTGGTAAATCAAAATAAAATACTAGTCAGAAGAAATCTGATGCATGGCTGAACTTGACAAAAATCTTTAATGACACACAAAAACAACATCAAAAAACATATAGAGAAATTTAGGGTTTAAACACCCAATCAATAATACGAGTATAGAACTTGTTCGCCCATAGGAATACTTATTCCATAACAAAATCTAAATCAAATATATTTTAGGTTGAGAGGGTATGATATTATCTCACTCAAGCAGTGCCACCAAACGTCCTCTAACATTATTTAAACACAGTAGCGCCACCTAAACTGAAACTTTTTCAACAGTTATCCATCGTATTTAACAGTATTCAGATAGATTTCAGCAGACAGGTTTGATTCTCAAGACTAATGCCTGGATGTTAATATTTTAGGCACAAAGCTACATCGTCAATTTAATTCAAATCATAAATTTAATTGAAAATGCTTATATTGTTTAAATATTACACTTGTAACACTCAAACTTTATAAATATTTACATATATATGTATTCAATATATCTGATTACATTTGGCTTTTTTTTTAGTGGCGCTTGCTGTAATTACATTTCGAGGGAAATTCTCTGTAGATAAGTATTTATATATGTGCATGCAAACACATTTGTACGCGTATATGAAAGCAAGCAGATATACAGAAAGAAGTTGAAACTGTATTTAAAAAAAACTTGACGATAAATCAAATAAAGAATTAAAAAAGAAATTTAGATAGATAATATGTATTTACAAACATTTTCGACATTATCATTAAACGGTGGAATATTTCTGAATGATAAGGCATTCGCTCGGGACAAATTTCTAGTAAATGATAAAATATCCCAAGCTAGAAAAAAAAGCTACAATTTGCACACTGTTCATGCACCAAAACTGCTGCAGACGAATATTTTTAAATATTGCCTAAGTGATTTATACTTTTCTATGTTACATAAGATTTCTTAGCTACAGTATTTTGAAATTCAGTAGATTGGGATATTTGCTATTCAACAGTAAAATTATATATATATATATATATATATATATATATATATATATATATATATATATATATATATATATATATATATATATATATATATAAACTAGTGCACCTGCCTAATATCGTGTCCCCACGAGCACCCAGAGGTGCTGAAACACGAAGTGAAATGGGATCGCCTAATGTCTGAAGGTATCCTAGAGGCAATTCACACCAAAAATTCTGCAGGGCAGTCCAGAAGTCCATAAAAGTGCGTGGGGTTGGAGATATATTCTGAACAGCACGTTGCAAGGCATCTCAGATATGCTTAATAAAGTCCACGTTTGGGAATTTAGGGGGCCAATGTAAGTGTCTAAAATCTGAAGAGTGATCCTGGAGCCACTCAGTAGCAACCTCAACGTGAGGGGAGTGTCGCATTGTCCTGCTGGAATTCTCCAAGTCCGTCGGAATGCACAATAGACATGAATAGGTGTGCATGATCGGACAGAGGGTGCTTATGTATCCGTCACATAGTCGTCTCTAGATGTATCAGAGATCTCATATCACACTAACTGCACAGGCCCCATACCACCACAGAGACTCCATAGCTTGAACAGTCCCCTGTTGATATGTATGGTCCATGGATTCATTAGGTTGTCTCCATACCCGTACACATCCATCAGACCGATACAATTGGAAACGAGAGTCGTCAGGCCAGGCAACGTGCTTCCAGTAATCAGCAGTCCAATGGAGGTGTTGGCGGGCCCTGCAAGCTGTAAAGCTCTGTGCCGTACAATCAACAACGGTACACGAATGGGCATGAAGCTCCGAAAGCCCATATCAATGACGGTATGTTGAACAGCTCACACGCTGACACTTGTTGATGTCCCAGCATTGAAATCCGAAGCAATTCGAGGAAGTGTTGCACGTCTACCTCGTTTAAGGCTTCTCGCCAGTCGTCGATGGCCCCGTTCATTCAAGGTCTTTTTTCCGGTCACACCGCTGTTTGAGATTTGATGTTTTACCGGATGTCTGATATTCTCAGAACACTCGTAAAATGGGCGCCTACGAAAATCCAAATTGCATCGCTACCTTGCAGATTCTATGTCTCATCTCTCATGCGCTTCCTATAGAGCCACGTTCAAAGTCATATAAATCGTGATAACCTGACATTGTAACTGATGGAACAAATCTAACAACTTCGCCAGATTGTCTGACTGTTGTCTTATATATGCAATGCCGACCGTATCGCTTTACGCTGATCGGTTGCATATCTCCGCTATTTGCATACGCTCGCCTGTACCAGGTTTTTGGGCTCTTCAGTATATATGTATGTGTATATATATATATATATATATATATATATATATATATATATATATATATATATATATATATATATATATATATATATATATATATATATATATATATATATATATGTATGTATGTATGTATATATATATATATATATATATATATATATATATATATATATATATATATGTATGTATATATATATATATATATATATATATATATATATATATATATATATATATATATATATATATATATAGTAATCGTTTGTCAAAATCTTAATGCTTATTACTGAAACAAAGAAATTTGCCATATTGGACATGGACCAGGTTATGGCCGAATCGCTAGGGTGCTGGCATTCGGTTCAGATCCTGTGGGTTCGAGTCTCACTGTTGGTATGGATGTTTGCAGACATTCGGAATCGGCTTTAAAGTGTAGGTCCCGGTTAAATTAGCCCTCGTGTAGCAAAACTTTGACCGTAGTGCTCCTAACCAAACCATATTTGATATGCACACAAAAAATTATTATCATGCATATATATTGATCTTTAAATATTAACTATTGCTATTTTTGAAATTTTGCATTTTTCTTGTCTCGCATTTCCCTGTTTTGATGTTTCTATAAATGAACTATTCTGCAGGTGAAGAGACAAATACTTTTTTCTAAATCCAGCAATCTTTTACTTCTAAGAAACTTCTGATATATTAAATAGCTCAACTGTGGATTTTAATGAAACTGTCCGACAACAGTTTTTATGGTTTATTTTTAATTTTCATTGGAATTAGTTCTTGTACTAATTTTGAAAATTTTATGCAATTGTCATCTGTCTAGTATGAAGCATACTTGAAGTAGGTCCATACTGTTCCAGTTATATATTTTTTATATTAACTTTCATCTATATTTTTAAATAAGAGAATTCCTCTCATCTTCAGTATATGTGTGCACACTCCTTTTAACTGCCTGAAAATGAATTTTCCATTTCCCAGTCAAATAATTTATCTTCCTTTCAGTCGACATTAATGGAATCTTAGCTCAAATTATTTATTGCTGTAAATAACTAAAAGCTTCACGAAAGTCTTTTCATTCTTGAATAGAATTTATATGCCTGAATTTATTTGTAGTCGTTTTATATTTGTATTTTTATAAACTTGTTCGTAACAAACCTTTATACTGAAAATGTCAAATTCAGTCTCAAAACTTACAAATGAAAATGAAAAGCACTACTCGTATATATCCCAGACATGACATATTCTAAATCACGAATTTTACGTGTTTTTTATCCAGAATACCTCGGTACCGGCTACAAATTCACTCATATTGCACTAATTCACACTTTATTTTCTGTCCGTTTATCTCTAACTTTCAAAGAAAGATTGCTTATGAATAAGGCACCAGATAAGGGGATATTATATTTTAAATCTCTATATATAAAACAGTTCCGTAACTGACTTACTGACATATAACGCACAAACCAAACCACTGGACCTAAAGGGCTGAAATTTTGCATGGCGATTCGTCTTATAGTGTAGGGGTGCACTAAGAAAGATTTTTGAAAAATTCTTCTTTAATTTTTAAATTAAATTTTAAGCTGTTTTTGTAACATTTTTTAAAGTTTGCATTCAAAATAAAAATTTGAGACTTATAAAATTTATATCACGAGAAATATAATAAAATTTCCTTTAAAATGAAACCTTTTTTGACTCTTTACCTCCATTTTCTGATTTTTAGTAAATTTTTAAAGATAAATTTTCAGAATTTAATTTATTAAATGCTGATCACGTGGTTTCTTTTCATTTTGTTATACTTTAATTTAATTTTGAGTCACGGGCATAATAACGAAATAAATTGACAAAAGAATATTAAAATAAGTTAAAAGATAAAATTTAACCACTAGACTAATTGAGATGGAAGTTTTTTAAGAATTTAATTCAAATTTGTATGTTTTATGGATATTAAACATAAAAATTAATTGCATATATTAACCGTTGTATTTAATTTGAATAACTCCTTCTACATTATTTTGTCTATAAAAATATCCGTTACGATTTTTTTATAAATATATATATTTTTTGGCATTAATTGCATACATTGACCATTGTATTTAATTTGAATAATTTCTTCTATATTATTTTGCTATAAAAATATCTGTTACGATTTTTTATAGATATATTTTTTTGGGTATTAATTGCATAAATTATCGTTGTATTTATTATAAATATTGTTTTTTTGGCATTAATTGCATACATTGACCATTGTGTTTAATTTGAATGTACTCCGTAGCGAAGCACGGGTATTCAGCTAGTTAATACATAAATTTCTTTTAACTCAAAAGCAATTTATTCCTGGTACAAAAGTTTGCCAGCCCAACATTTCTTGTCCAATATATTCCAGTGGTGGAAGATATCTATAAAAGCCTTAAAATATTTTTCAAATGTAATCCAAACTGACAAATATTATTACTATAAATATTAGGGGGAAAGTGATTTTTTTTATCTAGTAAATTTAGGTACACTTCATGTAAAACAATGAAAAAATTGAGAATACAGGTTACAGAAATTAATGAAATTTCGGCACAAGTCACGAAAGCTTAAGATGCTTTAAAACTAAGTTTTAACCTTGAAATAGTGTCTAACAAATCCTTTTGTACCCTTGGAAAGAATAGAGCTAAATTTTCTAAACATTTCAGCTCTTCCATTTAAACAGGGTGTTTATTCTGAAAAGGAGAAAAATGCTTTTCGTTCTTGTAAAAATTCGTATTTTGCAAAAGATTTTTAACAGGGCATTACACGTCGAAAGACATAAAATCTCCCTGTTTTATTAAACTCGGATTTTGGACTATTCCTGTTTTTTCCTTCTTTTTAATCTGTGTAGAGTCGAAAAGTTTTCACCTTCTTCCTTTTGTTTGTATTTTATAGTTATAAGAATAGTTTTGAAAGCATATATATTCGATAGAATTCAAAAATTCTCAGAGAGGTGAAAAGGATATATGTCATAAAAAGCAGTTGCTTTGGCTACATGTCAGGTTTATTTCCGACTTCTTTTCTGACAGTTTGTTTTAAATATGTTGCTCCATACTTTAATACAATTGCCTCCCTGACTTTAATTTTACTTATTTCTCTAACACTGAATTACCGACTCAATAACGAGATGTATTGCATTTAAATAAACAACATTTTATTTGCCTCTTGTACTCAGTATCTTTAAAACTTTAGCAAATTTGCCCATTTGTTGTGCATTGGTTATGCCATAAGCAACAAGCTGAAATAATCATGATTAAAAATATGTGTAAAATATAGTGAAAATTGTTTGAATTTTATATCTTTAATATTTTAAAATTTCATGTTACTAACTTTATCTGATAAGCACTTTACAGAAAATTTTAAGGGATTCTTAACATATTTTGTAATGAAACTTCTCACCGCAAATACTCTCAGCAACTATAAAGCCATTTTTTTCATTTAAAAACGTTTTTTTGCAGTTCAAAATATTCGAAGGTACCAAGCTGCATACAAGTTTTACGGAAACTTCATCTGCTTTACTACTGCATTTATTAGTTTTTTTTAATATTATATTTATGGTAAAAAAAAATCAAGTTTATTGGAATATCAATATTAGAAATGAACATAGAACAATTTTTAAATATTTTCAAGCCTGGAGAAAAAAATTATAAGTAAGGAATTGGAATTCGAAAGAAGGCTTAGGTATATATTTTGTTAGCTCAAATATGACGTATTATATGAAAACTTACCATTATGGATGGGTGATATAAATATAAGTGTAGTGTGACCGTGGTGTCGAGTGGTCATTTCCGTTCTTTCCTTCAAATGAAGATGCAGATGTCACACGGAAAACGTTTATTTAACTTGACACACCATATACATGAAAATATAAATTGCAATATTTACACACACGTAAAGCTGTATGGTACTCTAGACAATTCGCTGAAAGTGTTTCTGTCTCGCTGAGAATCTTCACAGAAGGCCGTTGCAACGTCTCTTGCCTAACTTGCTGAACGTGCTACCTCTAGCTCTTCCAAATCTCAAGTGCCTCAATCTCTTGCCTTGGCCTTCAATCGTCGGGGTCGAACCTGTCTGTCCTACGTACAACGATGTCCCGCAATCTCTACTTAGGGAACTATCTCCCCTTTCCACGAATGGGGGCGTACATTAATTGCGTGAGGCGATTTTGGCGATTTTTCGACCCCCTCCCCCCCCCCCCCCCCCCCCAATCTCACGTGAGATTTTTCAAAATGCGTATTTTTAGTGTAAATACGTTAATCTGTGCTTGATTGCGTTGGATTTATTTTAAAAAAAACATAATTTGCTTAATTATTTTTATTTAAGACTAGTTAAGACTAGTATTTAAGATTTTTAAGAACGTAGTCTAGAATCACAGTGAGAAAATCGAACAATAAAATACTTAAATAGGAACTACTAAAATTCGTAAAAGAATATTCATTCTAATTCTGTCCACGGGGACTCATGTGTGGTCTCAAGAGTGACTACTGGAACTATTGTGTAGGATTTAGTCATATTTTAGCGTAGAAACATGTTTTACTTAATATAACCCAGTTTTCTCGCAATTTTACACTGTTTCTTGCCGAAGAAAAATTACGTGATATTTGCCCTCTCCCCCTCGTGAGACTGGGTGAGATTCAACTCGACTACCCCCCCCCCCTAATAGCCTCACGTAATTAATGGACGCCCCCAATCACATAGGAGTCGGTGGTAGCCTCTTTCTCCCTTTTGCACTTATGTGTTTTGCACCTGTGTTCCATACACTAGTCACGGGTAACCAGTAATGTAAATAATTAAGTTTACAACAATACTATCTGGGTATTAACTAAAACTTCGTCGAAGTTTACACAATAAAATGGCTCAAATCACTTCATAAAAAATAACTATTACACAGGAACGTGTCTTATTCCATCTCTCACTGTCTCATTTTACAAACGGAATAAAAATCGTTTTCATTAGGAAAACAGTGTAGCCAGTTTTAATCTGAGAAAAAAATATTTCAGAAATCAACAAAACCACTGAGTCAGGAGTTCACAGTACATGCTGCTACAGACAAAACGCTCCTACATGGCCTGTATTGTTCATCACTATTTCTACAACACAGTATTAGCCTTTAGCTAAAGGAGCCTGATACTACAATACGTAATTCTTATTTAGCATGACTCATATACTTATCTAGATGTTTCGAAAGACTCCAGTTTCACAAAATTTTAACAATTTGTTAAATATATGCCGTTATATTAAATACTCCAATAAAAATCCTAAAACAATTCACTCCTACTTCTTTTTACTTCGTACATTTTTAAATTCAGATAAATTATAAAATTTTTCAAACCTTACCTTTCTTTGAACATATACGCTTGCATTACCTTCATTGTAATTAATAGCTGAATTTCATTTTTGTATGTTATTTGCATTATCCAAAATTGAAAGTTTTCAGATACAGCATAGTTCTACGAAATATTTCCATTAATCAGCTATTTTTACTAAATTTATGAATTATTTATTTGGTTGTGAAAGATAACATAGAGACATGTACGATCATAATAATTAATAGATTAAAACTTAATGATATTTACAGCGTATATATACATATATATATATATATATATATATATATATATATATATATATATATATATATATATATATATATATATATATAAGCTAAACTCATAGCGCAACAGTCCGTTGTGGACCAGGGCCGGTAGTGCCCATCTCCGCTTTCTCAGTAAAGTGGTCAACCTGATGTGGGACCTTCCCCCCCACACCCTTCCCCGAGTTTAGTTCCCAAGCATGCTTGGTCCTCATTTTATCTACCCACTCAAGGGATGTAAGGCTGAGTCGACCTTGCCTAGTCGCAGGATATATATATATATATATATATATATATATATATATATATATATATATATATATATATATATATATATATATATATATATATATATGTATATATATGTAATATAAGGAGCACGGGCCGACGAAGGAAGGCCTGAGTGGTATTTCTTTTTGAGGTAAAGATGGATGACTTGTCGCCCGGCCGTGCATCACATATGTTTAATTTTCTTTCCCGCTTTTCATCTCACCCTCGGACACATAAAACACCACAACGTCAATTTAACTACATCTTTTATTTTTTAAATACACGATACAACTTCTCGTGACAGTTACAAAATCCGAAAAGCGTACATGTACGTGATCCCAAACCTTATATAAACTTATCTCGTCATGTGATCGTAGTAAGGTTTAATTGGTTAAAAGTTAGGAAAAGGCGTGACAAATGCGCTAAAGCGTTTAATTTTCTACCCACGCCACGCAAGTTTAGTTTTCGATTAACAGGCAGCCATTTAATTTTTTCTCTAGAGGTTATTAGAACTTAGAATCAAAAGCGAAATTAGTTTCGAACGCCGCAGGGAATTTAGAATAATGTTAGATTTTAAAATGGAATTTAACGCGAATGCCCAAAGGGAATTACCTGTTTCAAGGAATTAAAAAAGGGTTTGTAATTTGGAATAGTAAAGTGAGGAATTAATAGTTTTTAAATGTTAAGATTGTTGAATTAAGAAATTACTAGTTTTTAATATATATATATATATATATATATATATATATATATATATATATATATATATATATATATATGGTAAGTTAGAGCTTTTAGTATTCTAATTTAAATATCATAACTAAGTTCGAATAAAATGTGTTTAGTTGTAGCTCTTAATAAATACATTCAATAGTGAAGACTAATATTAAGTTATCATTTAAATAGCCATTGAATATTTCTCGCTATAACATTTTATGTAATGTAGCACAGATTTCAGTTTAATGCTAACAAACTATTATTTTGAGACTTAAGTGTAAAAGCACCTTAAGTCTATGAGTTTGGACATTTAGCTTTGAACGAACTGGTTCACATACACCTATTGCTGTGAATACATTTTATCAAGAACAATAATAAGAAATTTAAATAAATTATCAAAATTAATCTATAGCTAAACTATTAAAGCAGAAATTTCCATGAGAGAAAACAATTATTAAAATTTTGATTCTGTAATCCCACGTGAATTTCGATTTTCGTCTTGACTTAGTCAATCTACATGCACTATATTAATACTATAACTCATTGTCTAAAATATAATTAATATAAACGAAATTAACTAATATAATTGTTTCCGAAATCCAACTTGGAATACAATATTCGTCTGGATATTTCAGTATATATATAGAAATATATAGATATTCTTACTCAATAACTAATAGTTATACTTTAATTAAGGACTCATTGGATATTTTCTAAAGCAGTGCTAACGAAAATGAATATTGGTATTTAAATTTAAGAACCATTTTCTTTATACAATGGTTATTAATATTAAATTTTAAATTAACTCACTATTCTTAGAAAAGAAATTACTCCTGTTTAAATGAATAATGTTAATGGAAAAGTTCAATTAAATACATGGGCTTATTTTTATGTTAGAAAAAACACATTATGAGAATTTTTTTGAAATTTTCGGTAGAGTAGGATAAGGGAATTTAATTAACTTTTTCAAAGTTAAAGTAAAAAATTTTTCAGTGTATTAACACGTTGTATTTTTAAATGGCTTCAGTCAAGTGTCACGTCGTTTCGCTCAGCACAGTGACAAATTAACCTCTCATGGCGCTCTTGCGATGTTAAGAACATCTTGAATACCATTCTTCATAGCAAACCTATTTTAATTTATACAGTATGGTTCCGTTTTCAACTATGCATACTACAGTGTTTTATCAGAAATCGTTAAACTATTAAAAAAATTAATGCATTTTACAGAAGGTATCGAAATCCCCGAATATTGTATTCTCAAATCAGGAAATTCTTTGTAAACATATTGAAGGAATTTATTTTGAAACCTAGAAAAAAGAGACTTTTAGACTTCTTACTTTCATAATTTGCAGTTAAAATGTCGCTTTTTCCAAACAGTAATAAGAAATTAGATATTTCTGCAGGTAGAATTAACATTACGAGTTACATTTCATTTAAAAGATAATAAATTGCTCTGCTGTATTATAAACTTCTTTTTGCGCTAAAACAAAATGATCTGATTATATCCGATATGATAGCGCTGTTTTTGCAAGTACACGAAGAAAAATTAAACGAATATGTCATAGATAAATATATAGGCACAAATGTTGACCGAACGAACTATTATTATATTTTTCTATTTTTTTCCTGACGTGTCATGTCTCATTTGGCATAAAGTCATTTACATACTAATTATATGTAAATCAAGCTAATTAATGATCCAGAACGTAAATATTTAATCTGAAGGTGAAGAAACAGTAACGTGTTTCATGTTTAATTTGGTATAATAATTATTTATAATATTTTTTTAAATTTCACTTCATAAATGACAAAAAAAATTCTGAAAGTGCCCTATAGAATCATGTGATCATAGATGAATCCAAATTCGTTTTTTTCCTGGCAGTATAATAGTTATGTGCCAGGCATAAAATTAATACAATTATGTGACCTTAAAAGACAATAAAGCAGAAACGAAACATATCACTTTAATAACTGTTCTTTTGTTTTACATTCCCAACATCTTAAAAAGTTTGTTTTTAATGTAACGATTATTACGTGTATATCCCCTCAGAGATTAAAAGGTTAATGGAATTCGTTATAATTGGATTTTTGAATGAAATTATATATTCCATATGTAAGATTTTTAAGAATTGTTTACAATTTCACCTTAGAAAAGTAGTTCTATTCATTACCCAGTCACTTTTATGCATATTATGTAAACTAAATATGAATAGTCATCACTACTGCATATGATAACAGTAAATTTTACTGAATAGCGGTTTCCCTCTTGATATTAATGAATGCTTTGTATAATACTTTATACATCTTTAAAATGAATTCCACTTTATACCAATTGATTGCAGCTTTCATACTTGAGTCCTTTTGTAGGTCAAAATAGTTTATAATACGATATATGTTTAATCAATACTCAGATAAGGAATAGTTACATAGACATTTCTTTTATGTATAAAACCTTATATAAAAGTCTGAAATTATTTAAAGGAAGAAATTTGCTTCTACAAAATCTTGTATTTTGTTAAATGATGAATTTAAAAGAATAATTTAAATAATTTTCGTTTTTCGAATCTCTATATACTATATACATACATACATTATATATATATATATATATATATATATATATATATATATATATATATATATATATGTGTTATTCAGAGTAAGTAAAGTTAATAAAGGAACTTCTTACAAAATTTTTAAACTCTCGTCCAAGTGATGGACTAATTAAAACTACGAAAAAGTGCAATGATGGACTTTGGAACTGCAATATGTCTGCAAAGATATTAAAAAGATAATTAAAAAAATTCATTTCAATATAATGACAAAAACTTCTCTTTTTCACACCGTAATAAAATTTTAAATTTTTAAATTATTCTCCCATGCTTAATCACAATACTACGTAAAATCACGTCTTCATTCATTTATATCGGAATATATACTAATCAAGTCAAAAATCATCAGACCCTTCAGCTGTAGTCATCTGTCAGTTAGATGTACTGTTTTCTGCGCGCTCAGGGAGAGAGTGCAATGCCTTTGTCGTGGAAAGTTTGACCTTCATCAGACAGTTAATTTTGCTGCTGTTTCTCAGTGAACATAGACGCGCCACTCTTCGTTTGCACCAAATAGGAGGAGCGCTGTGTAATCCGGGTATTTTGATCCGAAAACTTGCCAGGAGCCAAAATCTATCAAAGTCTTTCATAACAATGTAGGGGGCAGGGTTTTGAAGGTGCGGCTCATTTTTAATTGCCTAGCATAAATAGTTAAAAGCTATTCAAAGTTACGGATAAAATAGTAACAATAAATGATGTGAGAGAACTTAGAGAATCTTAGAGACTTCCACCTATTACCCCTGTTCCATGCCACCAATAATTTTCATTTTTCCCGTCGGCAGATGGAAATTGCCACATACAGTTCATCGTTACTAAAAAGAGGCAAATATATGGCGTCTTTTTCTATTGTTTGCCCTTGCGACTTATTGACGACCATGGTAAACGCTAGTAATATTATCATCCATAGAAGAAAGCACACACACAAACACAAAGCTATATATATATATATATATATATATATATATATATATATATATATATATATATATATATATATATATATATATATATATATATATATATATATATATATATATATATATAAATACACACACTGCTGGCCATCAAAATTTCAAAACCAGGAAGGAAAGAAAATAACAAAACTTAACTTATTGTACGTGTACAGCAGGGGTGTGTCAAACTTGCGGCCCACGACGAACTTTTTGCGGCCCGGCCAATATATAGGAATATATATAATATCCGTCCAATATATTGGCCAATATATTGGAGAACAGATGTCAAGTGTCAGAACGTAAACATTAAATTTTCCTGTTCTTTTATATATGTTTATTATAATGTATTATTTAAAACCAACCTTCGTTTCTATTAATATTGATGTTTTTGCGGCCCACCTATAGTTAAATCTTGTTTGTTTGGCCCAAGTTAGACTTTGAGTTTGACACCCCTGATGTACAGCATAGTATATGAGGAAACGTGATTAAATTTGTAGGCAATTTGGCGGTATACAGGGTCCGAGATTAGTACACACAGATACCGCCTATAGCAGCTAAAACGGCTCTAACCCGGTGAGGCCTCAACTCGAACTGGGCTTGGATGACAGATACGGGCAAGTTTTTCCATGCTGATTCAATAGTATACCACACTTCATCAACCGTAGTAGCTGGAGAGCTGTGGCGAATCAGCCTCTCAGCAACCCATGATCAGATGTTTTCAGTGGGTGAAAGACCTGGAGAACGTGCTGGCCAGGGCAACAGTCGAACACCCTCTGTGTCTAGGAAGGTCACTACACGCAACATGCGGTTTTGAGTTATCTTGTTGAAAGATGACTTCTCCGAAGCCTCGAAGGTAGGGCACAGCCACAAGTTTTAAGATTTGAGAAATGTAACACTGGCTGTTCCGATTACCGAAGTCGCGAACAAGAGCTGTTCGAGTCGTGTACCAAACGACTGCACCTACCATCACACCAGGTGCAGGGCCCGTATGACGATATCGAGTGAAAGCAGTCCACGTGCGTTCTCCTCGGTACCTCCAGACACATATACGTCCATCATGATGCTGCACCGAGAACAGGGACTCGTCTGAAATGATGACGTGGTGCCACTCCCGTATCCAATTTTGTCGTTGGGAGCACCACTGTCGCCGCGCGACTCTATGCTGCAGTGTCAAGGGAAACCGCAGTAATGGTCACCATGCAGACCGTCCGTGCTGCTCCAGGCGTTATCGCACTGTCCGTGCGGCTACTTGTCATACCGCAAACAAGCCAATTTCTGGACCCCAGGTCCGTGATGTGGCTGTAAAATCCTGCAAGGCCGATCTGACAGCATGTCTGTTATCTCGGGCGTTAGTGGCGGGAGGCCGTTTGCGGGATCCTGCATGGAGCTCAGTATGACCCCGCCCCCCTTAACCCATCTTTTTCATATTCCTATGACAGTCATTTGATTCCGACCAATGGGAGTAGAGATATTCCGGAAGGATAAACCACACTCTCGATAGGCCAAGATCCTGCTGTCGAATTCCTACACATGCTGGTAGCCATTTATACGAGACATAACACGTTCTTCTCACAAACAACCAACATCTAAATGCGATTTCCGAATGAGAAACTGCTATTCTGCTGCGTAACTTTCCTTTTTCACAGAGTTTGAGATGTGTTTCTCCCTCCTGCGACTTTCGATTGCGCTTAAATGCTAATCATTTGCACATCCCAACATCTTCTTCATTTCATTCACTTTTGACGTTTTTAATCATCCCTCCTTCATGGTTTTTCAATTTTAATTGCCAAAAGTGGATATATATTGATTATAAAAACAGCATCTGATGCCTAAGAATAAATTAAGATTTTTACATTTGGATATTTTATCTTACATCCCCGCTCTCCCCACAGACATCTTAAGGACACGTAATGATTTTATGGAAGAAACAAATATCGGGTTACCAGAACAACCAATTACTTTCAAGATAGTCCTTATTCATTCAAACAGGATATTTACTAACAAATGAAGATTCTACAAACAGTCAATGCAAGTAATTTTAATTATCTGTCTTCTACTTTAGGATTTTTGGCAATACAATAACGTCATATCATATACGTCATATCATATAATCATATACAATAACGTTAAATATTTAACATTACTTGTGAAATTACATTAAAAAAAGAACGACTTTTTTAGAACTATGAACAAACTATAACACAAGTACAATAGCACATATGATTATTGCCGTAATTAACATACTGAACAATATTACTTTTAAACTGAGAATTTCGTACATTTCCTGGATGGTCCGTTTAGAAAAACGTTGGCCGAGATTCATGGTAAGAAGACCAGGGTTTATTCTTAGTTTACAGAAAAACGATCGCTACATAACACAATCACTGTAAAGAACGATAATGGTGTTCCAATAAAAGTTATTAAAATACTATTTTATGAGTAAAAGTCAGCAACGTCCAATGGGAAGTCAAAAGGAAAAAATACAATTTACAAGAGTACCTTCTGTGTAGCTTGCTACAGTGAGAAAGGGGGAGATATATGATAAGAATTACATTAAATTATACAGAATTTCTCGTATCATCGGCATTGTACAAGGATTCATTTGAACTTCGCTTCCAGTGGGAGGCTGTCTCACCCACGCACGGCCATGCTTATTATGTAAAAGCTTCTATAGTGATAGAATGTATAGATTTATCTGTAGCTAGCTTGCATTCACACACAAGTGCATGGTTATATATGTATCATTAATGACAATAATTTCTCTATTTCCTCTATATATATATATATATATATATATTGGATAGTTTTAGTTTACTTGTTAATTTTTACTACATTTATGTACAGATACCACTGCTCAAATGTATGATTTACGCTTTTAAAAACGCTGCGATTAATCATACTTATTTATAATTCTGAAGGAGAAAACTAAAGCAAAAAAAAAAAAAAAATAAGAAATAAAATAATGAAGATTTCTATTTACTATACTGACATGAAAACTCATCATGCGCTAAATTTCGAGAAGTTTTCTCTTATTTTAACTAGTACGTGATAAATAATTAAGGACATTCTCATAAAAAAAACACGTGTCTATATATCTAGAACACAGAGTCATTATCCATAAATTGCTTTAGACTGCGAATTATCACACGCCCACGATATAATTCCATTACAGCTATTGCGATTTTTTGAAATTTTAAGCTTATTCTTTCAGTTTTAAGAAATTTACCGCTAAAGACGATATCACTCATTCTTCAAGAAAGCAGATTTTTTTCTTTATCTTGTGATGAACGTCTTGAAATTACATCGGAATTCTGACTAAAAGGAAAAAAACACTGCCCGAACTCAAATATAGTAACTCAAAAATATTGCGTTCCCTGTATTCACGCTAATTAAACTCAGAATGAGAGATTTTAACGGCAAACATGAGACGAAGATTGAAACCAGAACTCTCAATTTCCCACTTGTGAAAGAATACTTTTTTTTTGTTTTTGCCTGCATTTCGTATTTAAAGAAAGAGTGTGTGGGAATCAACAGCGTCGTTGTTTTGTAATTCAACTGTGTATGTGCTTCAAACAGACGCTAACGAACGTAATTTGTTGTCTTTAACGTAACACGATTATCTGTTATGGCGAAATACACATTCCGGAGTAATTACGCGATATTTAGAAATGCGTATATCTCTTATTTAAATTGTATCTTTTAGGTTTCAATAAAAGCGTACGCGTAAAATGTTTTACTAGCAATCTTCTTACATTTAATTAGCTCTCCAGTGCTTTACTTCATATATTTTCCATTCAATTGTATTCATAAATTTTAAAATTAGTTTTCTTTGATTTTTGATTTATTGCAGACAAAACATTAATTTAGGCCTAATAGAGCAAATGTAAACACACACACGCACATATATCTATATCTACATCTATATCTATATCTATCTATCTATCTATCTATCTATCTCTCTCTCTCTCTCTCTCTATACATATATATATATATATATATATAACTTACAAAAACAGCTGTTTAATTTTTTTTTTAAATCTAAGAAGAATTTTTCAAAAATCTTTCTTAGTGCACCCCTACACTATAACAAGAATCGCCATTCAAAATTTCAATCCTTTAGGTCCAGCGTTTTGGTCTGTGCGTTATCTGTCTGTCTGTCAGTCAGTCACGGAACTGTTATATATATATATATATATATATATATATATATATATATATATAAAGTTGCATTATTTTTAAATTTTATTTAACCATAACTTAATAAATCTTATTACCTTCTTTCATGACTATGTAATAGATTCTTACAAGATATAGCAAAATCGTTCTCGCGGTATTAAATGAAGACCTTATTTGAATAGTAAGCCAACTCCACTTTAAAAAAATAAAGTTAACCTCACTTTCATGTTCATACAAGTCATTTCTATCTTATTTTAAAACTCGTACATCTCCAGCTTATTTCTGCTGCCAACAGAGGACACAAAAAATCAGAGTTCAGCAGTCATTTTTCATCACTCATTAGACTTTAAGGAGCTGTATCTCAAAATGGACAAAAATGGAGTTGAACCACTATTGAAATAAGGCCTTCAAATATAAACCATGAAAATTTCACAATTTTAAAAAACTTGATCATATCAGACATTTCCAAATATCACAGTAGAGAATTAATATAATATCACGCGTTCAAAATAATGTTTAATTATTCCTCATTTTTTAATTTCCTCGATTTATTAAACAAAATGTTCATAACGTACATATTTTCCCTTTCCTTAAGTATATAACAAGAAGTGGTCTTAGTTTAGAATAGCTTTTTTAATCTGACATTCCGAAACATATCCATAATAACATTAAGTTAACCTCTTATAGAAAAGTTTCTATTTTACGGATATACTAGCCGAAAACCCGTACTTCGCTACGGAGTACATTCAAATTAAATACAGCGGTAAATGTACGCAATTCATGCCAAATGTATATATGTATATATATATTATATGATAAATACGACGATCAATGTATACAATTGATGTAAAATATTTATATATATATTTATAAGAAAATCGTAAAGGATAATTTTATAGATAAAATAATGTTGAAGAAAATATTCAAATTAAATCTAATATAAAGAATACTAAAGAATATAGTACAGTTAATATAGTACAGTTTGTAGAACATTTATTTTACTGTATTTTAATATTTTTTTGGATAATGTCCAATCGTCTGCCGCATTAGCAAGGAAAACAAATGTTTTTTGTTTATTTAGTTGTTATGCACGTGACGATAAATTTATTGAAAGTACCAGAAAAAAGAAATCACGTGATCGGCATTTAATAAATTAAATTCTAAAAATTAATCTTTAAAAAAATCAGGAAATGGAGGTAAAGATTCGAAAAAAATTTCACTTTAAAGGATTTTTTATGATCTTTCTCGTGATATAAATTTTATAACCCTCAAAGTATTATTTTAAATGCAAACGTAAAAAAAGTTAAAAAAACAGCTTAAAAATTTAATTTAAAAAAATCTAAGAAGAATATTTGAAAAATCTTTCTTAGTGCACCCCTGCACTATAAGAAGAATCGCCATGCAAAATTTCAACCCTTTAGGTTCAGCGGTTTGGTCTGTGCGTTGTATGTCAGTCAGTCAGTGAATGAATGAATGAATGTGTCAGTTACGGAACTGTTTCATATATATAGATTGTGAAAACATACTTTAAAAACAGTACTAAGCCATAAACCCAGACTCTTTGACAAATAAAAAAAACGAATTTTTTAAGTTCTTTTCTTTTAAGAATCAATATGAATATATTCTTAATCCTTAAGATAGCTGCATACAGAAATATATAAATAATTAAAATAGTTTTACTCATTACCAACGCAAAAAAAAGATAACAAATACTTATATATAGAAGAAATAAGGACTGGACTATATAAGCTTAACGGTTGTGAAATTTCTGAAAATATCTGAAACAGGATCTTGTATACAAAGAAGATCTTAAGGTCCGAGGTTACTTTTAAAGATAACCCACTGTTTCCATTGTGCATACATAACTTACCTTTCTATTTCTATATCTTATCTCTATCCTACACTTACACATTTACACACATACACACACATATATACTTACACACACACACACACACACACATATATATATATATATATATATATATATATATATATATGGGGGAAGTATGTGGCGGGGTGTATGTATACTGATTTTGTTTTAAAAATGTATAGACATTGGGTGATTTTCTATTCAGTTTAAATACTTTAAACTTTCAGATTTTCAATATTTTTTGTCCAATTATACCTGATGAGAGAAATAAACTTTATAAATTTTTAAATAGGCTACTGTGTTTCAAAAAATAGGTACTTTATAAAACAATTAATCTTCTTACGTGGTAATCTTAATATTTTCGCGCATGAAGTAATAAGCAATTTATGTTTCTGGAGGATGAACTACCTTTATGTACTTTATTATCGACCCCCCCAATAAACTTTAATAGGTGTTTTGAAATTTCAAGTAGATGTAAGCAAAAGAAGCATGCCGATTATGTGATGATGTAACAGATATAGTGATGATAAATAATTCATAATTATAAGTTGTTAAAGTACACTCAGTAAGATGTAAACATATATATGAAATAATTTATGATCTGAACCGCACACTAATATATTAAATTAAAGCTTATAAATAACAGTTACGACAAAGTAACTTATAATGCATTTATAGCATATTTCAGTTGGAGTAACTTACATAATTTCAAATTCTGGTAAAATAATCATTCGCATGAATAAATAGTGGAAATCTGCATACTAAGGAAACATAAGTTGTATTAATTCCATTAGATTATAAAATGCGCATGAAAATGCATTCAACTGACGTTTTCATTAAATCAACTCTGATCGCTTTACTGAACTTTTGTGTTACTTGAACCATAAATGTGATATAGTAAGTTTAATCTCAACCGTTGAAAGTATACGATTTCCAGTGTTGAACTGTATCATGCTGGCAGAAGTTAGAAAAATAACTTAATTGTACAAACATTAAGTTTTTCGTTTTTTTAATAATGTTCATTCGAAACTGTATTTAGCAGCTCTAAGGATAGTTGTCACCATATTTCGATAAATTCCTAACGTGTCTCCGCTGCATCCTGTTTGAATAACGTATACCTTACGATTAGGCGTTAAAAGTAAATTTCAATTTCAAGAAAAGATTAAATATATTGTCGCGTTTCTCATTCTAATGTGTGAATAACGATTCCAGATAACAGCGCCATAATTTTATACTCTTGAAATCTGGAACAGGTCTCAGATACAACAAATAGTCACATTAAACTACAATGTAGTTCAGAAAAAGGAATTCAGATTTGATACAAAACACATAGGCACATTAAGGGGCCAAAATCTAACACAGGACATCTTTGAACATCAAATTGAGAAATGAATGGAACTACAGGCCAACAGAATATCAGGTGTAACTATGTCACGTGGGCCCCGTCCTTCAATAAATGTTTCGCATAGTGAATGGACCGAAGTCCGGTGGCGTAGTGGTTAAGAGCGCCAAGCTGCCACACCACAGGTCCAGGGTTCGACCCTGTGACTGGGCAAGGTCGACTCATGTTTTTCATCCCTTCAGTGGGTCGATAAAAGGAGGACCATACATGCTTGGTAACTATGGGTTTCCGTCGTCAGGTTGACCACCTGACCGAGACATACTGTATGGCACCCCCAACCCCACGGTCATGAAGGCGAAGATGGCCAACGCAGGCCTTGGTCAATAGTGTTGAAAAGCAACTCGGATTGTTGTGCCATGAGTTAGTTAGTGAACGGATCATGGAAAGTTGAAAGATGATTGGTTAGTAGAGAGATAGGGAAAGAGGTATTTGGATCCGAGAGTTTACCGGAACAAAACTTATCGATTCGCATATTTGCATTTGTTACATTTTAGTTTGTTCTTGAAATGGAAAATTCCAAAACACGATTACCATGCCACATAAGTAAAATTTTATTGGTTAGCCAGACACCTTAAAAAGTCGCAAGATTTGTCGCCAAGCTTGCCCAAAATTCTCAAAATTATGGACAGAGGTCGATTATTGAAATCTAACACGCAATGGCAGTTAATAAACGGCATTTTACACATTTATTATTCCTATCTCTTCAATTGTTTTAAGGTATGATTAGTTTTTCCTAAAAAACCTATACTAACAAACCATTTAACTATTTCACATGTCTTTTAAACATATACAGCCACATAATGTGAAACTATAAGCTTAACATTTTGGCTTAACGTACTCTAATATCTGCGACTACATTGCACAATTTAGACACTATATGACAGGATTGATATAGGCAAACTAATAGTCCCCATATATTCAAAATTTTGATGGACGACACTTGAGAATAGCAAGTGTCTCATGCGATGGTGCAGAATGTACCCCAGTCTGTCATCAGTGTGAATATCCACCAGCGTTCTGCACTGAGAGGCTGTGTGCATTGTGAATCGCTTAGAGTATGGCGTCATTGTCGGGTGGCATCTTAATTTCAGGATAAGAGCAATCTTTGAGAATTATTTATTTCCCAAAAATTATTCAGCGGCCCAGTTGTCAGGTGTTATAATAAAAATACGAATGTATACATAAATAATCTCATAAATGTTAAATGTTTATAAGCGTAGATTGGCGTAGTTTAGCTAAGAGTTCCCTTTCGAATTTACACTAATTAATACTTTAAAATTATAAATATTACAAAATAATATGTTTTAGACAAAATAATCTGTTTGATGTACATATTACAAAATAATATGTTTGATATTATGATTGATTTCTGCGCATGCTGATTGGCATGTTTAAATCTGAATTTAGTTACTCACTAAGCACGAGGCCGCATAAACACATTAATTTGTTTCAGTGCATTATTATGATTTTCAAAATTTGGCAATGATGTATTGAGTATAATTTGTGTATTAATACATTTATTTACTATCTAGCCGTCATGTTTTGACGGGTATCAACTAGTATATATATATATATATATATATATATATATATATATATATATATATATATATATTATATAGGCCGTCAAATAGGGATGGCCGGCTAGAGAAGTTTCATGTATGTATGTATGTATGTATGTATGTAGGTGTGTGTGTGTGTGTACGGATGGATCGATGGCTTCGGTAATTTTACTTAAAGAAGAATGTAGAGGTAGATAGAGATTTCGTCACTGAGTCGACGAAGAAATCAAAAAATTAAGGGGAAGGGATCTTTTCACTAAATTGAAAAATATTGAGAAAGGAATTCCACATTGAGTATTTATTTGGAAACTTTGTAAATTAAATTCATATTTTATATAATTTATCATTTCTCAGTTCAAACTGCAATTTTTGTAGAATGTAATAATTCGGGGAGAATATTTTATTTCCCAATTAGGAAGTTCAGAAATAAAATAGGCAAAAAGAAACAGTAACGGAGAGTATCTATTCATATTTTAAAAATTTAAACTGTAAAATAGAAGAATGGTGATTTTTTTAGTTGTGTAATATCAATACTGGAATTTAAAAGACTTCATATCGCAGATAGTTTATGTATTGTTTTTTTTTTTTTTGTAGTGAACACATGCAGTAACAATTTTGAAAGAAATAGGAAAATGCATTACTGCACACAAAATCCAAACACTGTGACGAAATAACTTTTTATTCCTGTTGTAGTCCTAATAATGTACTTTCACAAATGTGTTTGTGAAGTTCTTTTCATTTGCATAATTTTAGTCATTCTGAATTTTTTTAAAAATATCATTATAAAAGCAAAAATATGTAATTTCATCAATATGATAAATTTCCATGCATTCCCATCTTTCGAGAAAAGTGCTCCGGAAATTACATTTTTAGAAGAAAAATAAATAAATTACTAATGAATAAATGTGTAAAGTACGTATTATATATAAGTTGTATTTCCATTAATCTTTTTCTGGATTAAAACTTTTTTTTCCAATTTAACAACTATTTAATGTAATAAATTTTTAACAATAACGATAAATGATATCGTATGCTTTATTTTTTAAGTTCGCGGTTATTTAATACATATACTTCATAAAATATGTCGTCCATTACGTAAATTTTTACTTACATTTTCTGTTTTAATAACAATTTCTCCTTGGTTTGTGATGAAAATATATCAATGTTTTCATGAAATATCAGATAATATTTCTAGTTGTTTTCATTTCTCACACATTTCATTGAATCTTTGTTATAAAATATCCTGTTGTGTATTATTTTCCTGCGGAAGACTAGTATTAGAAATATACGCATATTCGCTTACTATCTTTCTGGCACTTTTTTCAGGGAAAGAAGCATATCTTCCAACCGAGACATTTAATCCTTTTTTCTTCCTCATCTGAGGACATTTATGGGATAAATTCTTTCCATATAACCCACCCCCATTTCTTTTCTAAGTTAATAATGTTTTTTATTTAGTACCGCTCATATCTCAGATCTAAGAAGTTAAGTAGTTACATTAACATGATCTTGCCGTCTATAATTTTCTAAAATAAAGGATTTCAGAAAACGATTCATGTAGCATCAGTTTATTTTCATAGAATTAAAAAATAGTGACAGTTAAATTAAATATAAGAGTTTAAATACAAATACATCATGTTAAAAATGTGTTTCATTTTCTTAAAGAAATAAGATATTCCGGGAAAATAGCTTATTAAAATAATAATTTTCTAAAATAAAGTATTTCAGAAAAGCGATACATGTAGCATCAGTTTTTTGCTCATAGAATTAAAAAATAGTGACAGTTAAATGAAATATAAGTGATTAAATACAATTACATCATGTTAAAAATCTGTTTCTTTTTTTAAAGAATTAAGATATTCCGAAAAAATAATTTATTAAATCAATGAGTTTCTACAATAAAGGATTTCAGAAAAACGATTCATGTCGCATCAGTTTTTTTCATAGAATTAGAAAATAGTGACGATTAAATTAAATATAAGTGATTGATGTTAAAAATATGTTTAATTTTTTTAAAGAATTAAGATATTCCGAAAAAAAAACTATTTCTTAAAACAATCATTTTTATAAAGGATTTCAAATAAAATTATCCCCATCTCATTAGTTTTTTTATGCATAGAATTAAAAAATAGTGATCATTAAATTAGGTAATGGTAATTAAATACAAGTACATCATGTTAAAAGTATGTTTAATATTTTTTAATTAAGATATTTCGAAAAATATTATTTATTTAAACCATAATTTTTTAAAATAAAGGATTTCAGAAACATATTAATGTCCCACAGTTTTTTTCATAGAATTAAAAAATAGTGACTATTCAATTGAGTAATGGTACATAAATACAAGTACATCATATTAAAAATGTTTCCTTTTTTTTAGAATTAAGGTATTCCGAAAAAAATTATTTATTAAAACCATAATTTTCGAAAATAAAGGATTTTATAAACATGATTCATGTCCCATCAGTTTTTTTTCATAGAATTAAAAAATAGTTACTATTAAATTGAATAATAGTAATTAAATACAAGTACATCATGTTAAAAATTTGCTTAATCTTTTTTCTTAAGAATTAAGATATTCCGAAAAATCAATTAAATTTTCAAATAGTTTTCTTTTCTTAACAACAATATGCAATATCACTAAAAATACATAATTTAGTGAGGTTTCTTATTTTATTGGGTATTGTTGCATGCGTTATTTAGAACATTCAGTTTATATAGAACAGAAATGTACAACATAATTGAGAATTTTGCATTTATGCCAATTTACGTCAGTAAAGAGTGCAAAAATTTCAGCGAACTATCCTGAACATGAAAAGATATAAATAATGAGTTATTAGAAGAAATGAAAATAGAGTGTTCTAAAAAAATACCGATAAAAGTTATTTTTATATATTTGTAAAAAAAATTAATTTAATAAGCCGAAAGTTAAACAAACTATTGTAGCTTTAAATTCTGCGTGTATTGACGTTTTGAAAACATGCTATAATTCCTACCACGATATTACTTTTGCACAGGACTGTCCTACTGTCTAAGTCAGTGGTTCTCGACCTTTCCACTGTCGAGAGCACATCGAATTTTTCAGAATAGAATGGCGGGCGTAATATATGGTTTTAAAGTAGGATTATGTTCCTCCATAACGGTCCTCCGGAAAGCAAAATTTCAAATGTCCTGCGTCGCGAGTTATAATTTTGGCAGCGCGCCAAACTCGGTATGCGTCGCTTGGGCAAACAGTAAACAGATAAACAGAAAAGTACCAAAATGCTTCAAAATTTTGACTGACAAACACACACACACACACATATATATATATATATATATATATATATATATATATATATATATATATATATATATATATATATATATATATATATATATATATATATATATATATATATATATATACCGGGTGGCCATAATTAAACTGACAGTGCTCACAGTGTTTTGTAGTGCGATCTATTTGCGAGAATGACACCACATTTTGTAGGAAGATTAAACAAGACGGGGGACGAAGGATTCCGCGAAAAAATAAATTAGTTCCAAAAGTCACCGCTAGGGGAATATTTGGCACTGTGTAATAGAAAATAGAGTGTTAACAAATGCAAATTAATACGGAATAAAATTACCTTTTATTATGCACATTTTCTAATTTAGTTCAAGTGCAATATGGCAACACTTTTAAAAAAGCGTAAAATCTACATAAAAACCGATAAAGTCTCGTGATCTGCAATATCACGTACGCTGAGCAGAAGAAGTTCTTTATTCAAATTTCACATTACATCCATTGGCACAGTGCCAGCTGCTTGGGTTTTAAAAAGCAATGTGTTACGTTTCGAATCAATCGGATTGAAAGTTTATGTGCAATGTCTCCTTCTTTAGTCGAGCGTGCGTTACTGGTGAAATTCTTTTACCTCAACCAGTGCAACGCGTCAACCGCTCTTCGTGCTTTTAGAACGCACAAAAAAATGCGTAAAGGTAACGGTCCTGTGTCAGTTAATGGGCCAAAAGCAATGGATGCGACGTTTGAAAAAACAGGTTCTCTGAAGGTTCAGTCAGGCAGAGGACGAAAACCTGTACCACAGGATACAATCGAAGCAGTTGCCATGGCGATTGTCGACAGAGGACCAGACAATATTGCTGCCACCTCTAGCGCTCGTGGATTAGCTCGGAATATGGATATGCCTTACAGTACGGTATGGAAAATCTTACGAAAGATTATCAATTTCTATTCGTACAAGATCAGCCGTGTACAGGAGTTACTGTACCCCGACCATGATAAACGATTGACTTTTGCTCTCACCTTTCTTGCCAGAATGGAGGTGGATGATGCTTGGCCGTGGAAAATTTTATGGGGAGACGAGGCCCACTTTTACCTGCATGGAACTGTGAATACCCAGAACTGCCGAATTTGGGATGACAAATGACCACATGCAGTCACAGAAATTCCCTTACATTCACCAAAGATAACTGTTTGGTGTGGGTTCACAGCGAAATTTATCGTAGGTCCATTCTTCTATGAGAACATTACCCCGACAGGACCGGAAACCTGTTCTGTTACCGGAGAGAAATATCGCCACATGTTGAACAGCAGGAAAATAAAAGGTAATTTCCGTATATTGAATAAAAGGTAATTTCCGTATTGATTTGCATTTGTTAACACTCTATTTTCTATTACACAGCGCCAAATATTCCCCTAGCGGTGACTTTTGGAACTAATTTATTTTTTCGCGGAATCCTTCGTCCCCCGTCTTGTTTAATCTTCCTACAAAATGTGGCGTCATTCTCGCAAATAGATCGCGCTACAGAACACTGTGAGCATTGTCAGTTTAATTATGGCCACCCGGTATATATATATATATATATACATACGTACGTATATACGTATAGATACATATTGTTCCGTTATCCCTTCGTTCGATAGGATTGAATAAAATCTCTTCAGAAAATGCACACAAACTAAAATTTATTATTCTGTAAATTCTTCAGACGCATACACAAATTCAAACAGAAAACACGTAACAACTGTCTTTTATACAGCAGAAAACTTTAAAAATGCAAGTCAGGATAACAGAATCTTCAATAAAATACACGCCTAACGCACTTTCAATATATTCAATTCTGGGCAGAAAAGAGCACTGAGTTCTAATTCCAATACCAGGTATATTTATAGACTTCCAAAGGGCCCTCTATCGGTCAATCAGCTAGATATCACTAAAGATTCCAGAAAGGTGTAGAAGGTTGGCAATCATTTGGGGAACAAAATAAATCACCAAATCCATCGCCAATTTGGCGATAACTCTCATATTTGGCGAGATTACCATAGACACGTATAATTCGTAACAATATATATATATATATATATATATATATATATATATATATATATATATATATAACACATACATACATACATATCAAAGACGTATGCAACGAAAAGTAATCCTACGTTAATAACCCGCGGTAGTTTCGTTAGAAGAGACTACCTGAAATTTTTTGTATCACCGATGATCTTTATTTGTGTAATAGAAATATTTTTTATTCAGCAGTACGTTTACAATCTTCTAATAGATTTTTAATGATTGTGTTTTGAAAAATAATAAAAAAAGAAGAAACATAAATAAAATTTTGATTATATTATCTCTCGGTGGCATGATCAACCCGACGAATGATGGGCAGGGTGCTGTTGGTGGCGTGTTGTCCGTGTTCTACAAATTTTTTACTTAAAGCAGTAAATGGTAAAATATGCAAAAGAAATTTTAAAATAAAGTCTGGTTCATTCCAACACTTTCACGGGGTCACAAGGTTGAGAACCACTGATCCTGGCAGATGTTTGACTAAACCTCAAAATAACTTTGAAATTCCCATTCTGGTATTGATTAATTTACTATTAGCGTAAAATTGCACTGGTAAATACTTAAAATATCTTTTAATGTATGTAATGTAAAAGTTTTATGCTTAAAATATGCCGTATGAGAAGAAATGTTTCGTAAATATTTCGTTCAAAGGTAGAAATAAATTACTTTTTATATATAAAATGCGTTTACTGTTTTGGAGTTGGAATGTTATTTGTTTTGACCTTCATATCGCAATACATGAATGGGAAAAACATTCCTGGATATACAAAAACTCTTTGTAAAGTAAGATTAAAAGTGGCGTCGTTCGGCATGCATTGAAAAAGATATATGAAAAAGATATATATATATATATATACATATATAAGTCTCCAGACCACCCACGCGGGTGTTAGATTAGAATACTCGTAAATTACATCCAACCATGTTCTCTACTATAACTGACGACCTGTAACTTTAGTTCAAGGGCAAACACACAACTTACTTTTCAAAGAGATTAAAGAGCTTTTTTTAGGATTATAATTAATTGGCACCTTATGAATGAGGTTTCCTTTACAAAGGTCCTTGAAAAATGTCTACGTTTAGACTCAATTTCTTATCATAATTAAGACTTTCAGACGTCCTGCATTATGTGTTTAAGGGAGATTAAAAAGTTAATGTATATTATATACTTGTGCTAAATTCATTTTCAACCCGTTGACTTTGTAGATGACTTGACCTCAAATGGTACTATTCAAAAGGATCATCCTATTCATTAACTATATCTAGAACTAAAATTCTTTCAGGTATTGTACTTTCGAAATTATATAAAAAGTAAGGAAAATACATTACAAATAGTTACAAGGAATCTCTATATATAAAACGCGTAGGTATGCGACACAAAAATCGACGATATTTCTACAATCCGAATGGTAACGGTTGCAACTACCAGATGTAAACATTAGCGGCCAACCACGTGTGTGTAGCGGCTCGATGATAGCAGGTAATTATCTACATTTTTTTTATTACTTGCTGAATTTTTACTCCATTTTATAAGGGAAGAAATTTTCCCAACAATTTTTTATTTGATATGATTAAGTGTAGATATCTGAATTGTGAACAATAGTACATACAGAGGGTGATGTAATCCACGCTATATTTTAGTACTTGCTGAATTTTTACTCTTTTGTTTTAAGTGGGAAAAATTTTTCTCCAGTAATGTTTTATTTGATGTAATGATGAAGTGTAGATATCTTAATTTTGAAAAATATTACTTACGCAGAGAGATGTAATTTTTTTAAAAATCTTTGTTGTTGGGTTTCTCAGTCAAATCTTTTACTCTGTTCTAAAGTACTGGAAATTCACATTTTTTTTAACCACGATGTTTTAGAATTAGCCTTATAGAGAATTTTGCAATGATTATAAATTTTTTGGGTGAGATCCCACTACCACTTAACAACGTATATTTATGATGACAGGTAATGGTAACATTCCTTATATATGTTTCTTTCAGTTGAGTTGTTTTCTAAAGAAAATATGAAACTAAAAGCGACCATGCTGGTCACGCAGCGGCTAGTTTATTTTAATATCTCAATGAAAAAGTTCAAGAGGTGTAATTTTTATTGTTACATTTCATCCTACATTACGTATTACATTACCCTGGAATCTTCCATACTCAGAGCCCACATTATAACTACAGTTGACATTCCATGCTGTTCCTTTTATTGAAGGAATGTTGGTTCGTCTTTAGGAGGCTATCATAATGAAATGAACCTAAAATAATCATTCAGTGTTTCGTCTATTGTGCTCATTGTAAGTACCTAATGCACTGGAAAAAATAAACAGAAAAGCAAGTACAGTTGACATTCCATGCTGTTCCTTTTATTGAAGGAATGTTGGTTCGTCTATAGGAAGCTATCATAATGAAATGAACCTAAAATAATCATTCAGTGCTTCGTCTATTGTGCTCATTGTAAGTACAATAATGCACTGGAAAAATTAAACAGAAAAGCAAGTACAGTTGACATTCCATGCTGTTCCTTTTATTGAAGGAATGTTGGTTCGTCTATAGGAAGCTATCATAATGAAATGAACCTAAAATAATCATTCAGTGCTTCGTCTATTGTGCTCATTGTAAGTACCTAATGTATTGGAAAAATAAAACAGAAAAGCAAGTACAGTTGACATTCCATGCTGTTCCTTTTATTGAAGGAATGTTGGTTCGTCTATAGGAGGCTATCATAATGAAATGAACCTAAAATAATCATTCAGTGTTTCGTATATTGTGCTCATTGTAAGTACCTAATGCATTGGAAAAATAAAACAGAAAAGCAAGAATTATCGAAGATACTATTTTTTACGGTATCTCTCAATGAACCAATAACAGGTCAATAAGCCTGATGTGGAAGCAGATTGTGGTTCGGTAGCCGGTAATTTTTATAAACTCAAAGTACGGCTAACATATTGACTTGAACTACGGCTAACTCTGTATTCTCTTAAAAAAGTATTTATCAATACAAACATAAACAGATGAATAATAAATCGTGTTTCGAAAAAAATTCCATACCCTTGAAACAATCCTGTTTCTTAGAATTCATAAAACAATGAGCCGACAATCCTCATAAATATTGCAATTTTTCTTTTCAAAATAATTTTTTGTTGCAGAAAATACAGTGATGAAACAAAGTTTAATATTTACCTTCCCATAATTTATCACATACACTCAAACCTTTTTCGTTCTGTGCATTTTTTTCAATCTTAAAGAACATTTTTATGTATTAAGCTCACAGAAACAATACAAAAATATTTAAACAGTTTAATATTTAGCTGCATTTTAAAATACACTTTTTTTTGTTTAATTCCAGTAATTTCTTGTTGAATAATTCCATTATGTAACGGTTTTTGATGGTATTTCTTTCACCGCCCAAAAAGTAGTTCCTGATATGAAAGTCTTTAAGAAAGTATATTTTTGTCTTACGTTATTTTGCTTTAGATGGGGGTTAACGTTCTTTCATCATGAAACATAATTTAGGTCAATCCTAGAATAAAAGGTAGCATCAATAATGGTGTTAGAAATGTGTTCTTAATGATACCGAAGACTTTCTCAATGGTTCTTAGTTATACTTATAAGAAAAAAGTATGGACATTACGATCATAATGTATCGCATAGATTTGTGATTATATAGATGAGAAAGTGGGATATTATATATCTGATATATTTAAGTCACCGAACCTCATAGCAAAGTCAAAAACAAAATTTAAAACAGTGTAATGTTTCAAAAATAAGAATATCTCTCAAATTTCAACTGAAACCATGTTAAAATAACGAACTTTAGTTGAGTAAAACTGATTTCTTTACAGGATAATACACCCTGAGTTGCGTATTTATAGTTTCTTACAAACATTATACTGCATTACAAAAAAAAGTCACGTCATGAAAATATGAAACAGATGTACGGATTTAAAACCGACTGAAGATTAGAAATTATTATTTTTTTTTTAAATTTTAGTAGCAAATGGTCAGTTCTTTAAAAACATAAGGTAGACGGCTAGCTAATATTTGCCCAGTAAGCCTAATTCACCTTGAGTTTACTGCATTGAGTTATAAATAATCACGCTCCTGTGTTCACTTAAGTTACTATGTAAACTTTCGTACTTATACAGTCAAAACTTCTACACGTACCTATTCAATCTGTGTGAGTAAACATCGACTCTCTTGTAATATTGCTAAATTTTCTCCATTTCTAAAAGATCTGTGTAAAAATATGAAACAGATGTACGGATTTAAAACCGACTGAAGATTAGAAATTATTATTTTTTTTTTAATTTTAGTAGCAAATGGTCAGTTCTTTAAAAACATAAGGTAGACGGCTAGCTAATATTTGCCCAGTAAGCCTAATTCACCTTGAGTTTACTGCATTGAGTTATAAATAATCACGCTCCTGTGTTCACTTAAGTTACTATGTAAACTTTCGTACTTATACAGTCAAAACTTCTACACGTACCTATTCAATCTGTGTGAGTAAACATCGACTCTCTTGTAATATAGCTAAATTTTCTCCATTTCTAAAAGATCTGTGTAAAAATATGAAACAGATGTACGGATTTAAAACCGACTGAAGATTATAAATTATTTTTTTTTATTTTAGTAGCAAATGGTCAGTTCTTTAAAAACATAAGGTAGACGGCTAGCTAATATTTGCCCGGTAAGCCTAATTCACCTTGAGTTTACTGCATTGAGTTATAAATAATCACGCTCCTGTGTTCACTTAAGTTACTATGTAAACTTTCGTACTTATACAGTCAAAACTTCTACACGTACCTATTCAATCTGTGTGAGTAAACATCGACTCTCTTGTAATATTGCTAAATTTTCTCCATTTCTAAAAGATCTGTGTGAAAATATGAAACAGATGTACGGATTTAAAACCGACTGAAGATTATAAATTATTTTTTTTTAAATTTTAGTAGCAAATGGTCAGTTCTTTAAAACATAAGGTAGACGGCTAGCTAATATTTGCCCGGTAAGCCTAATTCACCTTGAGTTTACTGCATTGAGTTATAAATAATCACGCTCCTGTGTTTACTTAAGTTACTATGTAAACTTTCGTACTTATACAGTCAAAACTTCTACACGTACCTATTCAATCTGTGTGAGTAAACATCGACTCTCTTGTAATATTGCTAAATTTTCTCCATTTCTAAAAGATCTGTGTGAAAATATGAAACAGATGTACGGATTTAAAACCGACTGAAGATTATAAATTATTTTTTTTTTAATTTTAGTAGCAAATGGTCAGTTCTTTAAAAACATAAGGTAGACGGCTAGCTAATATTTGCCCGGTAAGCCTAATTCACCTTGAGTTTACTGCATTGAGTTATAAATAATCACGCTCCTGTGTTCACTTAAGTTACTATGTAAACTTTCGTACTTATACAGTCAAAACCTCTACACGTACCTATTATGCTACGTGGTAAATTTTTATTAGTCCCTCAAAACTATTGCACTGACAATTGGCAAATATTGCATTTTGCCAATTTGTCAGTGGTTTTGTAAAAATATTTCCAAACGATACTTTTGGGAGGCATCTTACTAATAATATTAACGTCAACTTATATAAAACCAGAACAAAACAAAAACTTAAATAGATGCACTCCTGGATATACTATTTGTAAAATAAAACCCCATGGAAGGTTATGGAGTGTCAGGAACATTCCAAGCGCTCTGATTGGTTCATGGGTTGTTAATTGCCATTTGTCTGTTTGCCAAGGAATCATCCCCCCTTTTGTATTCGTCCTTTTCAGAATTCAGACTTACATTTACTGAGTGTGAAAATTATGCTACGTGGTAAATTTTTTTTATTACGGTACTTTTTCATTAAAAAAAACATCGAGACAACGTAAAACATCGAGCACAAAACATCGATGTTAAAAAAACATCGGCTTTAATAAATCGATGTTTAAAACATCGATGTTTTTATCAAAACATCGATGTTTTGAAAACATCGACATCGATGTCGCATCCCTAGTTTGGAGTAATGATGATAATAGCGGCACATGATTTTACATTTTAAAGGTAAATACGAGACCTGCAGCCTTAGGGGCACTTCCGGTAAATATTTAACCACTATTTTCAGATTTCGAACGGTCCTGGCACAAAACTGGAAGTCCCCGCCTTGGCGTAGTTTAGATCAGGATGCGATCGGTAAGAAGCGATAGCTATGATTGTGTGGTGTGGAATGATCTCTGGTCGAAATCGAATTTCGTTTCTCAGCGCTACCTATAACCGAGACTGAGATTGAAACGTAATCTTCGCCTGAGATTTTTGTCGTTTGATGGTTTATTGATATTCTGGATTCGATTCTGGGGTGTTCTGAAAAAAGCTTTAGCCCTTTGTTTGGGTTATGATCTAAGTTCGAAACCGGAGGATCCATTATTTACATCTCAGCATTTGTACTTGAATGGTTAAATTGGGCATTTGATTCCTAGGGAGCTCTCTCTAAGAAGCGGAAACAATTTTTCATGCATAGAATAATCTGATCTTGAAGCCGAATGTGGTCGTATCGCATTGAAACCAAGCTCTGCTTTGTGGTAACAGTTTGAAAAGGGTGACCGCAGCATCGCTTTCTCATTTTGCGATTGAATTGTTAAATCCGGACCTAAGTACAAGATGACGCTCCGAGGAAAGCGGAAGCCATTTTCAAAAATACTTAACGAAACCATAAGAGGCCACAACACGCTCTAGTCATTATTCGTGGAACTGCTGAGGTTCATCTACCGCTACGCTATCAGCAAAGTATTTTGTGGTTGATTCGGAAAGTGGAGCCCCTTTGAAACACTCCGGCCAAAGTGGTAGCCATTTCTTTAAGTTCCAGAATGACATCATCTCGAAACCGGAAATCGCCACCCATGCTGTTGTTGAATTTCGTGGAGTTGCGGAGGTTTTAATATTGTGACGTGTTTCGAGTTGTAGAATTTCAATTTAAAGGATTATTGGAGACCTAGCCGGTTGTCATGGAGGAAGTCAAAAATGTTATCATCCCAAAACCAGGAATCCCCACTTTGAAATAATGCCCAAATTCGTGAGTTCGGCGGTTGCAATTCAGGGATGTCATCAGGGTCCCAACAGTTTGTGATTTAATTATTTATTCTGAATCTGAAGCTAAACGCAATATCTATTTTCCTCAGGTCCAGAGTTATCTCAACTCGAAACTGAAAGGTCTCGCGCCGTGATAGAGCCGTTTATTGCGGAACAGCTGCGGTTTAAATGCGGTGGTATCATTATCGTCCCAGCATTTTACGTTTGAATTGTTAAAAAGAATATTTACTCGTAGATTACATAAAAAGATAAAAGCGGTTGTATCTTTTATTAGCAAAATAACTTCAACTTCTACTTATTCATTCAAATTTGCTTTTTAAAGAGAACCCACATTTTATTTCCTCTTGTTTTATTAAGGGAATTTATCACGTACGAAAACATTTTGTGTTCATACAAATTTACTTAAATATATGCATATTAACCAATACGAAAATGTGAGATCAAATATTAGTGTGATCATCATATATTCGTGTGGAAAGATGTTTTAGACGTATACTTCAGCTTTACCGGAAAATTAAATTGAAGTATGTGTCCTTTAGCATAGAGTATTATATATTTACACAGTGTCAAGTTATATCTTCAACGTGCTTATTTCTTTACCGAAAAAACTATTTTTCTTGTATTTTAAAAAATATCGCCTGAAAATATGTAATTTTTAACTCCTACGTGATTTATATATAAAAATATCCTGAGCTATAATGCTCCTACAGACTTAATGAAAATTGTTATTTTTGCCTCACATCTCGTCGTGAAATCTAAATGAAATTTGATCCTTAGCGTCTTATGGGAAGTAAGTGTATTTGCATTCTAAGCAAGAAAATATAAGGATCTCATAAACCGAGGGTAAAACTTGAGAAGGCGGCTCGAAAATCTTTAAAAGCAAAAGAAGCTTTTCAGTTTTTTTTAATCAATTTAGATATCTCATAAACTGTGTTTTTATGAAGCGAAATTTTGTTGTTGTTGTTGTTGTTGTTATGTTGTTATTAATGTTCCCTTGGCTGGAAATTACAGACCAGGTTCACACAGGCATTGGGCTGAAGTGTGCGACTGCAGTTTAAACAGGGCCGATTATGAACGCTGGGGGTCCCTGGGCAGATGCTATTTGGAGGCCCCCCTTACGAACATTTATAAAAATAAGAACTATCCATTGGCTATACATACTATTAGAAGTACTAGGTGCATACACCAAGGGGGTTTTTGGGCCCCCTAGCATCAGGGGGCCCTGGGCAAAGTCCCGATTTGCCCATGTGATAAAAAGGCCCTGGGTTTATATAGCACCACAAGGGTCGTAGACAGTCTTAGCTAGTTGCCATCTTAATTTTGACCGGGCACCCCCAGGGGAGACATTTCGAGGTAGCGAACATTCTACCTCCCTCTCAGACTTCAAAGAGGGACGAAGTGACATTTAATGGGATATAACGATCAATTAAAATTAAATTTGTTGCTTTATCTTTCCTAATACCTAGGGTAAAAATTCAACGAACAAAAATGAAATTACGTTTCATTTTGATATCTAAGATAGGTTTTTTGCTGTACAATGTTGAACTAGAGAAATCAGAACACCGAATCGAGACAGGACAGTCGAAGTCAGAACACTGTTTGTAACATCGAATATTTCTGTTCAGTACGTATTGCTATTTATTATAAATTTTAAAGTTTAAAATTAAGCATTATAAACGTATATATATATATATATATATATATATATATATATATATATAATACTTTTACTTAAATTACAGTTACTTAAATACACCCATGCCTCATCGAATGTTGCCCCAAATTTCCATTTTTCAGCGGCTAGTTGTTTTTCATATAATTTTCCGCAATTTGTTTCTCTTCCAGCAATATGCTTTGGTAAAAGCATATTGCTGAAAGCTTTGCAGATGAACTTTAGATTAAACATCTTTTTTAACTTCAAATCTTTATGAATGATTTTACTTTCAATGCCAGAAGACATTACTAGTTTCGATGCAATGAATCTTTGAGTCAGCGGATTTTCTTTTAGGATCAGAGACTTCACTTTCTTGATATTTACCTGCGTTCGAACAGTCTTAGGAGGAGGTTTCACGGTCATGTTTACATTTTTACTTTCAGTTAGACGTTTTTCCCCTTTCAAATGTAATATATTATAAATACCTTTTTTGATATGCCATAACCGGGATTTTTACACCGCTTTGTAATTTGTTGATACGAATATTTCTCCTCGGAAAGCACAGTTACGTAACCTTCGATCCATCTATCAATTTTGTGAGCCATTCTCAAAATAAATCTTTTATTTCACAGTCCAATCAAAACAAAACAGTAGTAGACCATTATTCTGAAGTTACCAAATTTTTATCTCCAAATGCAAACGACAAAAATAAATTACAAAGTCGTTTCCATAAAGTGCGAACGACCTTCTGTATTGGCTATATTGTCTCTCCCTTTTACCCTCTGATTGGCTTGCGGTATATTCTTAATATTTACTCCGTCCATTGTGCTTCGTGAGGGAATGTTTCGTCGTGACCCCACGCTCATCATTCCACGGATCTGGGCCCTTTTACAACCTGGCCCGGGGCTAAAGACTTTTGCTTGTGGGCTCCCCATTTATTATGGCCATAACCTTGCTCCTCTTTTTTACCTTTTCTCCTTGCTCTCTACTCAAACCGCCCTCTTGCATATTTATTTCATGTACATCTGTCTGTAAGTGCCTCTCCCTTCTTTATCTCCTTCTGTTATCTTTATAGCCCTCTTTACAATTTGCGCTTCTTAGCCTTCTCACATTTTGCCCTCGTTTCCTCCAATTAGTTTATTCTTTGCACTTCCAATTTCTAACTCCGCGGGCACAATGCCGTTGTACTCTACGACATGCAGTGAAGCCATGACGCCCATCAAATGGTGCTAAAACATTTCGCAGTATCCCACGAAGCAATTGCAGACTGGAACAACCACATGAGAGAAATGTGCACTGCGTAATTAGAGAAATGTGAGGCAAATTTAAAGTAGAAAAAAAGTTTAAAGTAGAAAAATTTAAAGTAAAAAAAAAAGATAGTTGGTCCAAATGTGATCATTGAGGTGGAAGAAAGCTTGTTCACTAAAAGAAAAAAACCAAGCTGCACGTGTTCTATTGCAACAGTGGATACTTGGCGGTATCTGTAGACAAACATATGAAGGTTTTGTAGCACAAGTGCTTAACAGTTCAATGTCGGTAATAATGGAAGCAATTACGAACAACATAAATAAAGTATCAATCATTTATTCGGATTCGTGGAAAGCTTGCTGCACCCCAAAATTAGAAGCAGATGGATTCCAACACTTGTCCATAATTCCAACACACGTCCATAATAAATTAAATTTTGTGGATCCGGAAACCATAGCAATCGCCCAAAAGACTGAAAGCTTAATGGGAAGCGCCAAAGGGTGAAATAAGAATCATCGAGAAACGGCATTCCACAATTCGCAATCGTACCTGGCTGAATTTCTGTGGCGACAACAAAAAGAGGATCCGGTTGAAGAAATTTTAAAGGACATTAAAAATGTTTGGCTTACTAGCTAATTATTTACTTAATAATGAATAAAATCCCTGTTTAGTCTGCATTTCGTTTATTCGCGCCAGTTAATCACGAGATTTACAGTTAATAAACATACAACCCGAAAGGTGTTGTTGCTAGTGCCCCCTGATTGGAGGTTCCATTCACCAGTCCTAACAGGTTATTGGACTGAAAGGGGCGGCTCCTGTTTGGAATTAGCACCACAAGGGTTGGAGTTCAACTTGGCTAAATGACCGGTCCCGTAATTTTAAACCGAGTCAAGTGACGAGACCGGAACACTTGACCCCGCACCTCCGGAGCGGTTTTCATGAGAACTTGGAGGACATTGCAGCCACGACCTATTTTACGTGCCCTGGACACCATTAGTGAACACGGTGGTGGACTTGCAGTGACGAGCTTCGAACCAGGGACGTTCAGATCACTGGCCTGCTGTTCTTACCGACTGGACCACCGCGCCCTCTCGAAATGTGTACCACATTTGATGATTTATCACTTGCGCCCGTCTAAAGGAAAAGTACCTTTTCTTATTAATCATTTCCCCAGACTTGGAATAAAAATATTTACGAAAAGAGTGAAAAAAATTCATAAAAAATCATAATATAATGATAGAAATTTGGGGTTTGAAATTTCCCGCTCCGCAGCTTCATTTCAAACTATATTACACAACATTTCCTTGATTCTTTTGCGAATAACTGAGGGTTTAATAAAAGACTGTGTAAAAGAAAAGAGTGGGCAAGAAATTGATCTCGTACATATTAAGGGTTAGCCTTCTCCTTTAGACAATCATAAAAAGGTTTTTACAGACTGATAATCATGTATTATTTCACGAAGAAAACAAATATTATAAAAGGAGAATATCCTTCGATGTGCTTAAATGAAGGAAAATTTCCTTAAAATATGAGAAGCTAACTTCAATGTAAAGCTGACTTCATGGACAATTTAAATTGTATTGTACGATTTTTTATTGCGATTTTTCATTGCGATTTAAATTTAAATTTAAATTTAAATTTTTATTTTTATTGCGATTATAATTTGAATTTTATTATTATTTTAATTTCGCGATTTTTTATTGCAATTTTATTGTATTGTACGGAAAATTGTATTTAAATTGTCCGTAAAAAAAGAAATTTTATTTCCTATTTCATATTCAAAAATATCCAGAGACCAGATGGAGGAGAAACCTCTATTTTGTTCCAAAATGTTATAAAAATTGAATGGAAAATTTCAGTGAGAAGATTGCTTCATAGACAGTACTTGAATTGTCCGTAAAAAAATTAATTTTATTTCCGATTTTATATTAAAAAATATCCAGAAACCAGACGGAGAAGAAACCTCTACTTCGTTCCAAAAGGTTATAAAAATTAAATGGAAATTTTCAATGATAAGCTAACTTCATAGACAGTAATTCAATTTTCCGTAAACAGAGAAACTTTAATTCCGATTTTATATTCAAAAATATCCAGAGACCAGACGGAGGAGAAACCTCTACTTCAGGTGAAGATTTGAGGAATTTCCTACTCAAGATCTTATATAATATTTTTCTTATCGATGTTCTTTCTCAATACGCAAACAACGCTTAAAAAAAACTAAACTAAAATAAGATTGATAAGCAAATTTATCTAAACGGTAAAACACGATGTTGCACAGACATATTAAATACTAGTTATAATTGAAACATCAAAACAAACCTACTTCTCAATTTAACTACTAAATATACTAGTTAGCGAATATCATGAGAGAGTCGAATTCGGTGTTAAACACAGACTATCTGTTGACATATATACGTATTGTCCGTATTCAGTTTACAATAGTAACGATACAAGTACAGTATTGGAATGACCGAATAGAAATATAGGTAAATAACTGAATAGGAAAGTAAAGAAATAATCACTTGAAGTATTAAAAAATATAAGTAGGGACCGGGTGCAACAATATCTCTCAGTATAAGCGTTTTGTGCATATAACATTACTATACAAAGTCGTCTAGTCAAAAACGATAAAAAGGAAAGTTGGAATGAAAGATTTCTTAATTTTTTAGCTTCAAATCATTTAGGTATGCATCACTGCATGACTGGGATCACCTAATACGCCACGATAAGACTTTATCCCACTCGTTTTGAGAACAAAAATCGAATTCAAATGTGCCGTGTGTTTTGTTTTTGAAATCTGCAGAAGTCTTCTCTCAAACTTGCTCTACTTACATGACTCTCGTTATCATTATAATGAAATACGCATTCCCTTGTTATATTCAATTTTATAGTTTTCATATATTTAGCAATGGTTTTGAAAATCACGAATGCATGAATCATCACACGTTGAATAATATTTCGTTGAAATTCTAGTAGCATTTTTATTTACTCGAATTTCCTTAAATTATCATAGTTGTATTATTCACCGTCTGTCTGCAAATAATTTTTTTGTAATAAAATGTCATTTATGAGCGTCTAAGTTAAAATTCAATTTATGATCATCGTTGCTTTGACAGAAATTTATATATTATCTTTTTTGCATATTAAAAATAAAAATAATATATTTGATTAAATTAAATATCTATTTGAGAGCTCATTAGAAGATGTACGTCAAAAATTATGTAAAATTCCATCACAGTTTTACTAGAACTTAAGATCAGTTAACTATTTCTTGCATAAAATGTAAAGAAGAAAAATTCTGTATTCATAAAATTTCATACAAACTTCGAAGATTTAAAACGCGAAAGGTTGTCTAATATCTAAAATTAAATTTCCTATAATCTTTCATTAATATCATATCGTTTTCTGTTTCACCCTGTATTGAAAAGTCATTTAGAAGCTGTCTTATATTGCTGAATATTAAAATACGAAATACATATGTCTTACAGTTTTCTGGAATTCATTAAATCAACTTGTTCTTGTGACTTCATAAAGCTGAGTTTAATCTTCAAGACGCGTTTGCTGCTATGTATTACAACCTTGAATTATTATCTGAAAGGGATTTGATTATAACTTCCTCTTCAAATATGAACAGAAGTACCCTTGCTAATAAATATATCTCTTGAAGAGTGATAGGGATTTCACTCTTGAAGCTAATTAATATAAGTATTATTAATTATTCATACATTTAAGAAGTGTTGTTAATGATTTACAAAATAAAAATCGTTTTTATTCAACATAAAATTTTTATAACCAAGAATAATTTTAGAAGTGTATCTAAGTACTAAAGATTATTTTTTCATCAGATGGGTTTATGTGTTTATTAACTTCTTATAAAAGGTATTAGGATGATAGGTGACAAATTAAGTTGTTTTTCTTGCAATTTAAAATTATCTAAATACCTAAAAACAAAATGTACAAAGTTGTTTGTTTCCAAAGATGACGTAGCATCTTTTCGGTAACATTTTTAACGTAGGATTATGTTCCTCCATAACGGTCCTCCGGAAAGGAAAATTTCAGACGCTAAAACCATCCGTCGTCGCGAGTTATAATTTTAGCAGCGCAATTTTTTTTGTCTTACCGTGGCAGGCATTTGTCCTGAGGTCATTCTACAATCCACATTACGATTTTGTTGTCTGTTAAATTGTGGGTGCATCGTGTAAATCAGGTGTCGTCAACCTTTTAATAACTACAGCCCACTTTTGTATCTTTGTTGATGGTAAAGTTTCCTTACTGTCAACTGGTGCTGCAGTAACTCAATTTAGCGCAAGTATGAGGTAATTTTTAGAGGGGAAAGTGTGTAAAAAAGATGTACCTAAATTTATCTTTTTATTTTATGCATGTTGTCATAACGTGGCCGACAACAAGCCAAAATCTCAGAAGAGATATTCATTCTTAATCACGAAGACAGAGACTTATTTAATTTAAGTACAAAAGTCTTTGTTAAGACCTCCTCCTTCTATTTACATGTATGTACAATTCACATAGTTACATTTCATCATGACGTAGTGGCTAGCAAAAGCCAAAATAAGTATACGTCGCAGGTCTCTGCCTCAAATATAAGAGCAGCAGCTCGTTCGACAGTCGACTAAGGTCTCTCCGTCTCCTCCGAGAAACCGCCTTTTTATTACCTTTCTTCTTTTTTAGGAATCTCTGGAACATTCTCGAAGATTCTTTTAATATCTCCAACTTCCGGTTCCGCTGTTCCCACGATCGGTGTTTTCATCGGCGAGGAAGTTCGCAATTAAGGCCTACGGCCACACCTGGTCAGCCTCGCCTCCAATTGTCACACATCTTTCCCGGCCGTAGGGATCCAATTAGCGAAGATTAGACTGCTGGTCTTTATTCTCCCCCTGCCGAGAACGCTTCTGAAACAGTTCACAGGCAAGACCACACACAAACACACTATATAAAAAAATATACGTTTCTTCACGACATAATAATGTATATACTTAGAGAGGTATGGATTGCTACGGAGCTCAATCGTTGCCTCCACGAGTATACTTCGGGAAATGCCCCAAGAATTATTATCTAAAGTCTAACGATGGACTTCAAACGTGGTTTGAAGAAGAATATTTTTAAAAGTCAAACGAGTGCAGTTATTAGCAGTGCATTCAGTATATGGAGGAAAAACAAAATTTGTAACATCGAACAAAATCCCCCAACGCCCACCATGAAAGCTTGAGTCACCCACTAGTGGGCTGTAGGGACCAGGTTGAAGACCATTAATGTAGATGAACCACCTCTGCTCCATAAGAGGGAACAGCAAAAGGAAGTTCGCCTTTAACTTCCTTTTGCTTGAATCCCGATATTTGGGGATTGAACCCGAGCTCACCGTCTAGAAGCTCGTAACGCTAACCATCATCGGGCCTGTTTTCATAGAATCCGTCAGCGTCACCGCTACTCGAATTGGCATATTTTAAACCATGTTTGTCTAAAGTGCGCCCCATGGGCCGCATGCGGGCCAAAAGCCTTTAAAATGCGGCCTAAACGCGAATTGTGAAAATATTTAAATTTACACATTTTTATTAAAAAAATAAATGTTTCAGTACTTCGGCTGCACATAAACCTGTGAGTTGCACAAAATATTCAAAATATACTGCATTAATTTTTGATTTAATTCAAGAGTTTGAAAGTAGATTTCAAGATTTTCAAAAACAATTAAGAGTATTTGAACAGATTTTCTACCCCATTTTCTCTAGAAATAAATAAATTGCCTTCAAATCTTCAAATGGAATGCATTGAACTGCAAAGTGACATTCAACTGAAAGAAAAATTTGGGAATGTTTCTTTACTGGAGTTTTATAAAGATTACCTACCCCGCGATAAATATCCTAATTTTCACAATCATGCTTTATTAATGTCTTCAGCTTTTGGCAGTACCTATATTTGTGAACAATTATTTTCAAGAATGAAGCATAAAAAAAACAAAAATAGGACAAAGATCACTGACAAACATCTTGAAAATGCATTAAGAATTGCAACCTCGTCTATTGAACCCGATATCGATTTGCTTGTTCAACAAAAGCAAATTCATCCATCTCATTAATTTGAATTTTTTCCATGTTTATGAAATCCAAACTAAATGAAACGAAACTTTTACAAATTTAAAATAAATATGTACCTATACATATCTAATTCAAATTAAAAAAATTATAATAATAAGAAATTAATTTATTTTAATAAAACTACATAGAGTTAATTTCTATTTCAATTTGTTGAAAAAATATTGTATGTGTGGCCCAGCAAATTTTTTTTTTGCAATGTAGCCCTCAAACGGTCATAGTTTAGACACCCATGTTTTAAACCAATCCCAGACCTTAACAATTTCGTAGCTGATTGTTTGGAGGTTTGTAATTGGTTAACTATATTTCAATATGAGTAACGCTAACGCTAACGTTCACGGATTCTATGGAACTGACCCATATTGCTTAGGCGGCAAATGTTTAAAGGAAACGTTACAAAATTGTCCAAAGGAATAAAATCAATAAATGTTAAATTATGTATACAAAATATAATTTTAATATAACCACATTTATATACTTTAAATCCCTGTCTTGAATGAGAGCGAATGAAAAACTCAATAAAAAATTAAAACTGTCTAAGAAATAGTGGGAATTGTCTTGCCCATGGGGAAACCAATACACTAAAAATCATGTCTGATAAGGTAATACTAAACTAGTAATAAAATTAAAACAGCTTAAAGTTCAGATTAAACTTTAGGCCGATTTTCTTTTTTCACTCTGTGCTGAAACGACTTTGTTAGAACATTAAGTAAGCTAGAAAGCTGCATAATTTCTCAATTCAACGCCTTTTTGAATGCAACGCTTTTTTTATCCAAATAATGATCCTTAAAATGATTAACTAACAACACATATTGTTTGGATAAAAACTTTGTAATCCAAAAGTTAAAGCTTCCTTAATGGTTGACGCTAATGACTAAAGTCAATTAACAGCTGTTAGGCAGTTATCTGGTGTAATGATGATTGCAAAGTAAAGTTAATTTTTTGAAAAGTTTTCGTGACATATGAGTGCATTTGCTTGTTCTAATATGAATTAATGATTATTGATTTCTTAAAAAAAATGTACATTGTGATTCCTTTATGATTTCAGAACATATATCATGCTGATTATTTGGACATTCTAGTATTTTATGATACAGAAAGATGTAAGTTGTATTTCCTTTCAGTTAAGTGTAGATTAAATTCAACGGTTGCAACAATCTTATCCCTTGCTCAATGTTTTAGTGAAATTTATGAAAAGGGAGAAAATGTATAAGAAATAGACTACTTTTCCTGCAAATATAAAAAAATCATTTTTACTACCACTTTCCGTATAGTTTTATACAAATGCACTTTATACATATTTTAGCAAAAAATTAAAAGATAATAAACATCATGAGTAGTATCATCATTGTATAAATATTATGCGTCCTTTTTTATCAATATGTTTTATAGGTTCCTATCCGAGGCATTCAATAAGATTTTACCATGCATCACTCTGCCAATTTCTAGGTACTAAGTGTAATTTCTTTATTATATTTTAGGTAATAAATACGAAGAATTTATGCAAGGTGAATTGTGAATAGAGGTTAATAAACATCACGACATTACATCAATAATAAGCTTTATTCAACACGATTATATCTTCAAACATTACACTTAGGTCATAACTCCCTTCTTAGCACATTTTGTTTACCTCGAATTATTGTCTCGAATTCAGTGAGTTTCCTAATTCACAGCGCAAATCCTATACCACCCCCTGACGGTTTTTTTTATGTGTAGGCTTAACATATTTTTACGAATGTTGTAAATTAATGTATGTCTTTAGCTTAAATTACCGTTAAAATTGTTATCCTGCTTGTAAAATAATGCATTATAATTGTCTGTTCCATATGAATAGTCGTATTAGCTAATTTCTGCAGTACCATGCATTTAACGTAGTATAATGGTATCTCGACAAATTAGCGAGATAATGGCTTGTTGGCGACGTTTTTGGCCCTAAGTTTGGCGAGATATCGCCAAATTTGGTGACTTAACGTTAAACTTGTTGACTTTTACAAGCCTGGAATTTTCTGGTACATTGTGGAAATCCCCAGACTCTCGAGAAGCTATAAATACAGCCTCGATTCGAGTTCAGAGGGGAATTGTTGTTGTGCTTAGAGCTTGTCAAAAGTGCCGATGTTAGGTGAGAGATATTTTTTGGAGAATTGCTAATGCTTCAGTCACACACATCTGCCCAGCACAGTACACAGGGGGAAAAGGAGTGATTTATGGGCAGCGCTCTCTGCACCGATCCTCTCCTGAGTCGGTTTTCAAGCAGATGATCAAAGAGATTCGAGGGACCTTGGGGGGAGGACCGTAACTAATCGACCCCCAAATGTGTCAACAAGTGTCGGGGGACTGCGTGTCTAGATGTGTGTGACTGCAGCATTAGATTTATGCCGCAGTAAGTGTGTCTTAGTGCCATGTCCTTAGTGTTGAGTTTTTCCATACTTCTGTGATCTAGAGAATGTGTTAAAAGCACTGTAGTCAGTTTCTGGCAATCTGTAGTCTATAGTATTTCCACTCCCTGTAAATAAATCTTTGTTTTAATTCTGTCTTATTCAAAGTCCATTCAATCGCTGAACCCATACTGGGAATTTGTAACAATATATTATTTTCTGATATGTACTAAAAGCCTCAGACTATGTAAAAATGTTTTGTCTCTCTTGCGTCGTGTCTACACGTGCTGCTTCCCTACGAGATCTCCAACAGCAAGAAAGGTGTATGTTGTGGCGGTGAAAAGGAAAGAAATGAGTTGTTGGGGTATTATGATAATAAATTTAGTAATATATAATGATTTTGAATTCATTGATTAAGATTGGTCAAGATTGTGTTTAGTACATTGATTAATTGTGATTCCCAAATGATGGAAAAAATTAATTTATTGAATATTAAACACATAAACAATACGATACAATACTACTAAATATTCCATACTTCGTCTACACACATTACTTACAAATTCATTACTACTACGTTAATTATCTACGATACATTATATTTAATTCATATAATTATTTTGACAATATTTCGAACTTCATCTACACATATTACTCTCAACTTCATTACTACTAAATTAATTCTCTACGAGTCATATATTTAATTCATTCACTTATTATGATAACATTTGATAAGCATAATCACTCATATAACCATGTTCCATTACTACCAATATTTACTCATATATAAGCATAACATCATATTAATTAAATTGTTTTTTACGAATTATCGGTCATCTCCTTAACATTTTATACTCAAATAACATCCTCATCGCGCTCTATATTAGTTATTAAGGCTACACACTGAGAAGCAATGACGGTAATATAAAAAAGAAACACAAAAGTCGGTACCTCGAAATATGACTGTTGGATCACTATGATGGGCATCTGACACTCGTAAGGTCGAACTTCGTTGTATTATCATCGCACTGGAACTAGGGCACTCTCTTCGTCTGGTACAAGGCTCCTTCAATCATTGCAGACACTCTACACAGTAAACTGGGGCACTCTCATCGTAGGTTATATGGCTCCTTCACTCATTGCAGACCCTCGGCACAGGACACTGGGGGGCTCTCTTCCTAGGTAATAGGACTCCTTTGCATGGGCCACGACTTATATTAATATCATCGGGCGTTCTTCGTACATCTTCATCGGATTGATATTACTACTTTTCAAACGTCTAACTCACTTTCTTTCTTATGTGCCTCCCTATCTTATTTCATATTATTTTCTCTTATTAATGATGACTCCGCCTCTTACAATTTCCATTGGTCATATTATTACCATGCCATCATCATTCGCCCGTTGCTGCCTCTTCTCAATCCCCTTTTCACCAATGTGTATCGAGGACAGGATTTATAAAATTATCCCGCTAATTTAACTTTTTCACATGCTCCGGCATCAATCAGGGTGGCCTGTTTTATAGCCATCATAAATTTAGTCTTCCCCTTCTTCTTTTCTTGTATTCGTTGCAACTCACTCTCTTGAACTTTTATCTTATACTTCTTGCTACAAGCACAATCATTATATTTAGTTTCGCTATATTGTTGGCTTTCTCCCCTTCTCTTTTATTGCCCGTCATTTGCCATGTTCCTTTCTTACATTTAGCAATTATTTTACTTCGTCCCGTAATTTTTAATTCTCCTGCCCCTAGCCGTGACACTATTGCCATGTCCCTATGACATATGTCGAAGCAAGGAACACAAGATATTACAAAAATTTACACTTGTGGCCGTATTCGCAAGCTAGTCCCCCCCTCCCCAAGAATAAAGACGGATTTTTTTTAGGAATTATAAAATTTGTACTGCAGAGAGATAATGCATTAAACCGTGATCAAATGATCAAATCCAAAGTGTTTTAGGTTTATTTTTTAAACTATTTAAACAGTTTATTGGATATATTCTTTAGTGAATATATTCTGTCTGTAGAAAGTATTTTTGGATGAATAGTAATAAAAACAATCTTCATAGATGTTTCGAGAGTTGAAAAATTCAAGATTTCTGGTCTACTAGATCTGGACTAACTGTGAGACTTTCTGTAAAATACCAAACTGTAAGTGTTCAAGTAACGTAAGTTTTCATTTGAATCACGTTTTAAGTCAAGGAACATTTACCTTGATGGAATACTAAGGCAAAGAATTCCAGGTTAAATAAAATATTTTAATCTTAATTAAGTCCTAAGCAACGTACATTCATCTAAATCAAGAATTAAGGTAAGTTCACTCTTCTAAATTAAGTACTAGTACAAACCGTACTCATTTAAATCAAATAATAAAGCTATATACGGTACTTTAAGTAAGGTACTAAGTCCAATTACTACATTTATTTCATTAAAATACTAAGATCGCTTACTTATGTAAGCTTGTTGTACTTAGTAGTTATCTAAGTTAACTTAAGTTCACTCCATGAAGTTATGTATTATACCTCACAATATTTAATGCTGGTAGGTATGATACAAACAATTACCGACAATTTATGTTAATTGTATACCGTTAATACAGCAAGTGAAACATTCTTAACAATATTTTACCCAAATGTCTGTAAGAATGATTTTGTATGATTTTAAAATTTCCCATCGCATCTAAAAGAATACTTTGAAAACAAATTTTAACAAATTTAATTCTTTAGACTAGCGAATTTTCTCTTTGATAAACGTTGAGAAAAATACAAACATTATCCAAACTGTACGCTTCATAATTCAGATTTTACAAAATGTTGTTTACTACGGGCTCATACTCCAGTGATTTTTTTTTTATAAACAAATTCTTAAAACGTTGTTTCTAGATAACAGTGTTTAAACGTTTATCTAAATAAAATGCTCTTTTCATTAGTTGCTAGGGATTAAAAATATTGTGGTGAAAGGGAAATATACATAAATCAATATTTTTTACCTGATCAACCAACACTCAAAAAGCACCTAAAAGTCTCCTTAACGAAAACTTGGTCATGGTTTTATTTTTCTGAACTGCTATTATTTCCTGTACTATCCCCATGATACCTGCCGTTACTCTGGATTATACGTGGAGGTAAACTGCCTTTATCGAGAGAATGATCTGACTTTTGGCTTTATCTTTTTGTAACATTCAGGAATTTTGAAAGAATAGGAAAAAAAATGAGGAGAATATATCGACAAAAATAAACTTACACGATTTATTTAGCCTATGAGCGACACAAGTTTGTTTAAGGCAAGAATCATGTACTTACGAATAATTGTATTTTATTACTCGAAACTTAAACGTTCTAACACCGCGTAAATTCATCATTTAATAACACATATACACTGCTCCTTTGCATTAGTTTAAAAAACTCTAAGCTTAATGCTTCCTCGGCACGACACCATATCGAATAAGATATAATACTATGGAATATATGTAACTAGGTAAATATTCGTGCTTCGCTACGGAGTACATTCAAATTAAATACAACGGTCAATGTATGCAGTTAATGTCCCCCCCCCAAAAAAAAAAACATATATATATTTATAATAAATACAACGGTCAATGTATGCAATTAATCCCCCCCAAAAATATATAATTATAAAAATAATCGTTACGGATACTTTTATAGACAAAATAACGTAAAAATTATTCAAATTAAATACAACGGTCAATGTATGCAATTGATTTGTATGTTTAATAGCCATGAAACATACTAATTATAATTAAATTCTTTAAAAACTTCCATCTCAATTAGTCTAGTGGTTAAATGTTATCTTTTACAATATTTTAATTTTTTTTAGTCAATTTATTTCGTTCTTATGCACATGACGCAAAATGAACTTAAAGTACCACAAAAAGAAAAGAAACCACGTGATCAGCATTTAATAAATTATATTCTAAAAATTTATATTTAAAAATTCACCAAAAATCAGAAAAGGGAGGTTAAGATTCAAAAAAGATTTTATTTTAAAAGAAATTTTATGATCTTTCTTGTAATATAAATTTTAAAACCCACGGATTATTGTCTTAAATGAAAACTTTAAAGAATGTTACAAAAACAGATTAAAAACTTTATTTAAAAAAATCTAAGAAGAATTATTAAAAATCTTTCTTAGTGCACTCCTACATAATAAGAAGAATCGCCATGCAAAATGTCAGTTCATTAGGTCCAGCGGTTTGGTCTGTGCGTTATCTGTCAGTGAATCAGTCAGTCAGTCAGTTACGGAACTGTTTTATATATATATATATATATATATATATATATATATATATATATATATATATATATAAATATATATATATATATATATAGATTTTGCGTATATTAACTGAAGTATTTTTTTTTGTTGATCACATGGTGAATATCTTGCATAAGAGTTATGCCAAAAAAATCCTGAATTCCCTATTATATTTCATATACCATTCCTCATCTAGAAAATTACATATTAATTAATTTATAACCCCTTTTAAATCAATATGCAGTGAAACTTCCCTATGGCTGCCAGTAATGGTTCTGAAAAGAGTGGCAGTTTTGAGGTGGTTGTCGAAAAGAGGTTTCTTCCATAACATTGAAGTGATTATTAATTCCCCATAATTAAGGAGACTTTAATCGGTTCTGAACAATAATGGCTGTTTAGAGGGGTGGTCAGCTAGAGAAGTTTCACTGCATTTCTCGTAAGGTTCTTCTTGAAACGTCCGCGAGATAGAATTCCCTGAATCTGCAGGAAATTGCATTCATCGGACGATAATTGTTCAGCACATATTCATTGTAATCTATCGATCACTCTCTATGAGTCGCATTTCAGGTGATTTTATAGGCAGAATTTTAAGGAACATGTATATATATATATATATATATATATATATATATATATATATATATATATATATATATATATATATATATATATATATATATATATATATATATATATATATATATATATACAAGGTGCGCCCATAAAGTAACTGGACAATTCTTTATGGATAAGAAAAATATTACTGTCCTTCAAATAAATTTATCTCCTTCAAAATAATCGCCAAATGAGTCCATACAATTTTTCCAACGTTTCTTCAAGTCATCGAAACACTGTTTATAGGCGTTGGAACTAACCGTTCGCAAAATACGCGTAACATTTGATTTAATATCCGAGACGTTTTCAAATCTCTGTCCTTTCATGGATTTTGCATTTTTTGATTACAAAGGACTTTTTCACCACGAATTTGTTCCTGAAATTCAAACAATTAATCAGTATTTTTAAAAGGACACGCTTTTTCGATTAAGAAACAGGATAAGGCGAGTTAGGAAGGAACAATTTGATTTTGGGCAATGGTTTCTTTTACAAGATAATGCTAGGCCCCATACAGCAATTTCTATAAAACAATATATTCTTAAGTATTCAATTATAGTGATAAATCCCCCACTATACTCTCCCGACTTAACGCCAGCTGATTTTTTCCTTTTCTCGAAGCTTAAGATGCCCATGGAAGGACAGAGAATTGAAAACATCTTGGATATTAAATCAAATGTTACGCGTATTTTGCGAACGGTTAGTTCCAAAACTTATAAACAGTGTTTCTATGACTGGAAGAAACGTTGGAAAAATTGTATAGACTCCTTTGGCAATTATTTTGAAGGAGATAAATTTATTTGAAGATGAGAATATTTTTCTTATTTATAATAAAAATGTCCAGTTACTTTATGGGCGTCCCTCGTATATATATATATATATATATATATATATATATACCCAACAAACACAGAGGCATCGGGCCGGGGTCGGAAGATTCCGGCCAGCCGATTTCACCACTGCCGGGCCGGCGCATTAGGTCAGTATCGTTTCCGTCACGGCTGTGTCCTCTCGCCCGCGACTACCCCGTCGACTTCTGGGCCGCTTCCGGTAGGAATCGAGCCATCGTTCATCCGACTGCGAACCGTTAGGCAGCCGCGATTAAGCCATCGATGCGGACAGATAGCCGGAGCGTAACCGGAGGTTGACGGGCCGGTTACGGGAGCAATAATTGGTGTCGACATACCGTCATCTACCCATCCCGTAAACAGCAATGTGCCGTAGGTCCGGGCATCATGCCAGCATTCTACCAGAATCGGACCGCCGGCATTTTTTTAAAGTTTTGCGTAGGACCCTTTCGTTTATATGCTTATTTTTATTTAATACATTGACGAATAACCTCTGATATCAACCCTTTCACTTTTATTATTTTTTTTTGCCTTCATATTTCTAGTATTCTTGCCAGTTTTGCCTTATGTATTTTTAGGTATTACCAAATACTGATCTTTGTTATTACCTAAAAATTTTCATTTGAATCACAAGTTTACTTGTTAGAACAAAACCTCCTTTTGTATTAAGATACATTTACCCAAATTTGAAAGTTAAGATAACATTAATACCAACCATTAAAGCTAAATCATCTTTCCATTCGATCTAAGGTTCCCGTTTTTTTTTTTTTTAACTTAGAATGAGATTATAGTATGTAAAACAGTACTACTTTAATAATTAACCCAAAAAATTTGTACTTCCCCAGTATAAAATTTATTAACATAATTTGATAAATTTATAAACAAATTTGATACATTCATTTTCAAAACTTGACTAATGTGTAGTGTGTATGATGAAACCCATCTTTGTGAGCTCATGAAAACTTGCTCAGAAGAATTTATTTAAATTATTTTTTGGTGTAGAGTTAATAAATGCTCTACAGATAAGAAAATTATTTTTTGCATAGTTTTGTGAATTAAAGAGTAATTCATTAAATTCTTATAAGTCATTTTTAAAAAATATTTTCTTTTATATTATATTGGACATTCAATATCCAACACTTGATAGTACTATTTTTGAGAAATAGTTCTATGATAGTAATATTTCTACAGAGTAATAGTTTCTACAGAGTTGATAGTAATATTTCTATTATACAAAATAGTACTATGATAGTAATATTTCTCAAAAATAGTACTATCAAGTGTTGGATATTGAATGTCCAATATAATATAAAAGAAAATATTTTTTAAAAATGACTTATAAGAATTTAATGAATTACTCTTTAATTCATAAAACTATGCAAAACAAAAGATAATTATAGAAACACATGTTTTTAAATACAGAAAAGAGCTGGTTTAAAGTAAAAAATAGTTTATTTAGAAAGTACATAGCACATTTACACAATTTGTTCTACGAAACAGGATCCTTTCGCTGTGCCTCTGGCTCCATCTTTACAGCATCTAGGGAAAAAAAGAAAGAGAAAATCAGTTCATAAATTTATGTGAAAGGAAAATGACTCCCATCCCCTGATATAATTTATGAAACAAAAGAAGAATTTATTTAAATTATTTTTTGATGTAGAGTTAGTAAATGCTCTGCAGATAAGAAAATTATTTTTTGCATAGTTTTGTACATTAAAGGGTAATTTATTGTTGTAAAAATAGTTGATTGTTGAAAGTAGTTGAAAAAATTCATTCTTGATAAAGTAGAATTAAATAAATCCAATTAGGAAATATAAATTCTGAGACAGGGGTTTAAAAAAACTTGATATAAAACAGCACCCAACACATGAGTGCAGTTTTAAATCTGTTGTCATTTTATTGATAACTACTTCCAAGAAGTAAATTCCTACCACATTTTTTTGTAAAACCAATTACATACTGTGAAAACTACATCATGTAATAAATATTTACTTGATTAAATAAATATACTAATAGAAAATAGTTATAAAATATTTTTTAAAGAGAATTCCCCTTTTCACTAAATTTCTCTCTGTACAGTAGAAAATCCAACCATGTCGATTAATTTGTTATTATAGATATAAATAAAATAGAGTAGATTGCCTTGATAAGAGTACAATAATAAGTTTTTAATGTTGAGCATAATTTCAGCTCAACACTGAAAGCTGAATCAGAGACTTGTCTAGAATGACACCAAAATTTCCTCTTCACTATTGACAATAATGCTGTTGAAAGTAGAGAAACACAAGAATAAAGATTGAATGCTAAGTAAAACATTAGCATACAAAATCTTAAATTTCTAAATTTGATTACAACATGCCATAGAGAGCATTAATGCAGATGCTGGGTCAGATTTAGAAATTTAAGATTTTATATAGTATTCAATCTTCATTCTTGTGTTTCTTTACTTTCAATGTGAGAGTGATTCTCGATAGTGAAGAGAAAATTTTGTTGTCATTCTAAACAAGTCTCTCAGTCAGCTTTCAATTATTGTACTCTATCAAGGCATTTTAATCTACTTTATTTATATCTGTAATAACTAATCATATAATTGACAGGATTGAATGTCTTACTGTACTCAGAAATTTAGTGAAAAGGGTAAATACTCTTTAACAACTAATCTATTACTATAATAATGAATAAAGTAAACATTTATTATATGATGTAGCTTTCACAGTAATTGGTTTTACAAAAATTGTGGTAGAAAGTAATTTGGGATACTAACTTCTGCATAGTATTTTAATAGAGCATATCTTTTGTTACTTAATTGTCAAATTATGGTGGAGATCTGAGTATAAAATATTTTTTATTTGTGAGCAGCTGTTATTAGGGATAACCACAGTAAAAAATTATTCAAAATATACTATTTAGATTCAGTAATTACTAAACAATTGTTATGATATATTGTTTGATTAGTCTAGGTTAATTTGAAAAATGAGGTGGGTAATATTGACTAGCTGTCAATGTTGAGTGAAATGGCATAGATTATATTATAAAGCGTGAAGAAACACTTAGACTTTTTGAACCAAGCTTCTAACCCAAATTTAAATTTTTTAAAAAATATTTTGCTAATGAGAGTATTTTCACAGATCTTAACAATGGAATAGAAAACCCGTATAGTCAACAAATTCATGGATAAACGATTCAGTTCTAAAAGCAAAAATCCTGGTTTCTGTATACTGTTGTAACATGATTATTATAAAAGTATACAGAAACCAGGCCTTTTGCTTTTAGGGCTGCATCTTTTATCCATGACTTAGTTGACAATACAGGTGTTATGTTCCATTCTTTAGATCCATGAAAATATTTTCAATTTTAAAAGTTTTATTAAAATTTTTTTTAAATTCTGATTAGAAGTTCGGTTTGAAAAGTTAAAAGTATTTTATTGCACTTTGTAAAATAATCTATGCTACTGCACTCAACATTGACAGCCAGTCAATCTTTGTATGCTTGCATCATTTTTCAACTTAATTTAGATAAACCAAATAATACACCATAAAAAAAACCTACACACTTGCAAACATAACGTTATTATAGTCAACAATTGTTTAATAATTAACTGAACCTAAATAATATATTTTGGAATATTTTTTTACTGCCCTTATCCTTACACTTTATAATAACAGCTGCTAACAAAAATATATTTTATGTGACAGATCTCCACCAAAATTTGACAATGAAATAATAAAAAAATTAAATACTAGGCAGAAGTTAGTATTCCAAATGACATTCAACTACCTATTAGCTCATCAACGAATAATCTAATACATCTAAAAGCAATATTATTATTATTATTATTACTTCTGTAAGGAATTATGAATGAACCTCTAACTACTTCTCATGGAATTCTGATAATTAAATTAAAAAATTTTTAACATTAACTATCAAGAGTAAAATAACCCTTGGCATTTTATATCTTTATAATATAAAAATATAAAATTTTTTTTGGTAAGCAGTTATGATAAAAGACTTTCACAAGAGTCCCGGTTAACTGAAGTCCCTGAACTGCACTTTCAGACATACCTAATACTTTAATAACAGGCTTGCCAGTTAAAAATATAATGAATAAAGGAAATCAATATCAATCCACAAATTACTGCAACCAAAGTTTATGAGAATGTTCGGATTAGCGTATAAAATATACAAAGAGAAATTTGAAAATTTGAGTTGTTTATTAATTAAGAATTATGTAATAAAAATATTTTTTATGGTTTTTCATAGAAAAATTCAAATTTAAGTACAAAAAATAAATTTAAAAAAAATATATTATCAACTTTGTGATTTTGCCCACAAGTTCACTGCTGAAAAAAAAAGGATATCTAGAGAATTTAAAAAAAAAATGGGTTCAGTGAGGTTAAAATCAACTTACAGATTATGAATCGAGCACACTGCCAAGTGAGTTGTGGAATCTTTTCATGGAAATCACAATGAGGTGAAGATGGATTCCAGTTTCAGAATTCTGTAAAGAAACCAATATTTTCTTATAATGCCATTAATAAAAATTAGAGTGATTTGTGACACCAAGAAGCATTGAAAAGCAGAGTTCACTATTTATTTATTTATTTTACAAATGCCACACACTACCAAAAATAGCACCTATGCCATGAGTGCACGTGCTCTCCAATACTTCTCAACAAGATCAGTAAAACGTTTTAGTGCAGAGCACTCGTCTATTTGCTTATCAGTGAAATAAAAAAGGTAGTATGACCCCCTTACATGTATACTTTGGACCATAGGCATAGCGTGCTTCTAACATTTGGGACGGATACAAATTGAATTCAGCTAGGGTCCTTCTCAGCGCATTGACTACCGATCGATCCTTAAAATTTGAAATATGATTTTTTGAAATTGAGTAACAATAGAATTGGTTTGAGTAGTATTCAAAAAGTTATACAATGAGGAAAATAAATGTAATATAAATAAAAGAAGAAAAAAAATGTAGCATTGAATTTTTGTTATGGATCATATCATTGTTAAAAACTATGTTAGGGCTAAAGACATAATCGGTATTTTCAGTGTCAGTTTGAAAAAAATGGGAAAAAACCAACTTTCTTAAAAGTTTTCTACAATTTTCTGATTTAACTGAACTTCTATTAACATTTTAATTTATTTCAAGTTAAGTTGAGGGGGGGGGGGCACATCTATGCTTTGGACCAGTAAGTTCTTATTTATTTTGCACAACATGACAACTAAATACTCTCTAAAAGTCTTGAAAACAAATAGCTTATAAATCAGTTATTGAGGAAATTCTCACATTTTTAATGAAGATTTTACAAATGAACAGATTTTATATTTTCTAAATAAACCTTGGCATTTTATACTTTTATAATATAAACCTCTTTTTCAGCAAGAGTTAAAAAGACTTTCACAAGAGTCATGTTAACTTAAATCCCTGGACTGCACTTTCTCACTCACCTAAAACCTTAACAACAAGCTTCACAGTTAAAAAAGAATAAATAAAGTAAATTAATATTCAATCCACAAATTATTGAGACCAACATTTATGAGAAAGTTGAGATTAGCATATAAGTTAAAAAAATTAATTTGAAATTTTTAGTTCTTTAATAAATATTTTTATAGTTTTTTCATAGAAATATTTAAATTAAAGTTCAAAATAAATCTAAAAAATATTAAAAACAGTAATTTTGGCCACGAGTTTACTGCTGAAAACAAAAGTATATGTCGAGAAAAAAAAAGTTACAAACTTACAAGTTATGAATTCAAGTCAGCTTTGGTCTTCCAAAACGACTGCAATCTTAAGCTAGATTCCACATTCAAAATTCTGAAAAGAAACCAATATTTTCTTATAATGTCATAATAAAAATTGAACGATTTATCAAACTAAGAAGTATTGAAAAGTAGAGTTCTTTATAAACTTGCTTATCACTAAAATAAAAAAGGGGAATATGACCCCTTTACATATAACTTTGGGCTAAGTTCTTATTTATTTTGAACAGTATGAATAAAGATTTTTCCGATGACACAAAAGTTTACCTAAAGTTTTAATAACAATCTAACATACATGATGTTATCTAAAAAGTTCTCATCCTTGTTGGGTTCTTCAAGATTTTAAAGCTGAAACTGAGAAATAAAATTATATAAATGCACAATGACCAATAATTTAATAACTTAGGGATGAAAAATGGAATAACCTTTTGCATCTATATATGATTAAGCAATAACAAAAAATAAAAACAATTATAATCATTAATATTCACATTTATACTGATATGTGCATGAGTATTTTGCATCCTTTACGCACTCATGCATACTACATGATGGGGCATAAATCAGAATTATATGGTTTGTTGTGTTAAAAGTATGCATGATCTATAAGTATAAAATCAATAAAGTTCTGTTAGAATTTATAAAAATTATAGCATGAAATTGAACCTTCTTAGTTGGAATTGTGAAGTGTATATAAATATCCATAATATGCTAAATTTTTTGTTTCTTAATATAAAGCCCAAGTTAACATACAGGCAAAATGTTTGCAATGCTGGATATATTATATTAAAAACATAAATAATGTTGTAAATTTAAAAAAGTTTCATTGTAATAGTATAGCTGTTTTATTGATGAAGTTCTATGTAATGTAATATAAGAAATTGTAAGCAATTAAGAATGTCTGTTAAGTAATATTATGTTTATGTAAAGGTTTAATATATGGTAATTTAAAAGTTTTTTCCCCTCTCTTATGGCATGGCTCCTGTACAGTGATTCGCAATAAATATTTTGAAGAAAAATAGTAACTTTCTTTATTTTATAATTTTCTGCTTTGGTTGACTGAAGGTTGAGAAAGGAACAAAGTCTGTATGTTTAAAGAGAATACTTTGATAGACATAATTATTCTAAGCATTCAAATATTTACTATATAATATACTACAAAATATCATTGATTCAGAACTATAATGAAAGGCCTTTTTTTTTTTGGTTAATAATAAAATGCTGTCTATATTACCATTAAAACAATGAATAATGTATTTGGATAGCAGTCAAAATTATAGCACCATTGACTCTTTTTTAAAAATTTTTAGTATTTCAGATCTGGTATTATGAAATACATCAAATGTTCAAATGTTTTGATTATCTCATGGATTTCGTAGGCATTCATGAAAAGAAAATTTTAATGTTCATACAAACTGATGAAAAAAAAAGTTAGGTTAGAAAGAAATTGTAGTGGATTTTATAAACAGATTAAGAACATCCTACTGTCATATTAAGTCTTTTTTTGTTATTTTTTTTTTACCAATTTCATTGTACTTATTTATTTTAAAACTTTTTTCATGCTACTAATTGTGTGGAAAAATATTTTTCTCTTACTTTAGGGAATACTGCATTTATATATCAATAATAATTGAAAATATCAATATATTCAATAGTTATATACATTATATATCAACAATTTTTAATATAAATAATATAACCACAAGTAATATTGGTTGCTTTTGACATTCTTTTAATTTAACAATCCTCTCAACTGCTTGTGTGTGACAAGGGGGAGTTGTGTGTGACAATTTGAGTTGGGATGTTTGTTTATAGGCTTATGAGCTAATTCAGTGAATGAATGAATGAATTTTTGAGTAAAATATCATAGAAACAAATGTCAATTACATTAAATTACATCATATGGATCATAATTATATTGTGCAATAATTTAATAATTATTAAAATTTAGATATCAAACTAATATTTCATTGATTTATCATACAATACATTGAACATGAAGAAAACTATCAAAGAAAATGTATAATGATGAACAAACCATTTACTTCCTTTGTCCATCTAAAATATTAACTGAAACACGAATCATCCGAACTGAATCCGAAACAAAATGTTTTTATTTATACATACGAAAGTGCTCGTAAATGCCATAAGTATTGCTAATATAAGTATTAGTATTGCTAATTCAATACACTCAGTTCAGTAGAATTTGATCTAAAATACGGTCAATTCATATTATAACTTGGATTAAAACACTATCATATAACAGTAATAGAATAATGTTCACTATGTAAGGGTGTTAAATAAAATTTAAAGGCAATAATTTAAGACTAACGAATGAAACTTACTTGTGGATTAATTTCAGTAAACTTGTCTTGTAAGCAATCTTTAATGGCGCCTTTTCAATCACGTGCAACTGAATGTCCAATCAGATGACACTAGTGCATTGTAGTATCACGAGGCGAAAAAAAAGATGTTTTGAAATTTCATTATGCTATAGCTTTCAAAAGCTGCCTTTTGGTATTGAATATAAAATTTTATTGCTCTACTGAAATATTTTTCAGGTGCTTCAAAATAGATATTTTTGTGAAAAGAGATAAAATTCTTTTTTTCTGTTTATTTTATGGTATATTAAATTAATAATATATATTTTTTGTAAATAAAATATTCAAAATATTTTTACAGGAAACTTAGGTATTTCTAAGTATTTCTAATTTTTAGATGTCATTACAGAACAACTGATTTTGTAGAATTTCGCAATTTTCATCATCTTAATTTTGCAGTAGTATATTCTTATAATACACATTGGAATGAAAAAAAACAATTTTTAATTAACGGACCTTAGTTAAAATAAACAAATCACATTTATTTAGAAAAATATTAATGCAATGTCTTTAAAGGCAAAGTGTTATTTTGAAATAAACATTCATATTTTTCAAAAGTCCATAGTAATCATACATGGTATGCTTTACTTATTTCACTGACACATTGAATTGCTTTCTGTTTGTCATCAGAAATATGCCTCTTCATAGGAAGTCATGTTACTTTAACACCATTCCATTCAATCATATCAATATAATCCTTGGCATCAAAGTTTATACGTTGAAATAAAAACTTTTTGATGCCACCTTCATTTTCAGCCCTTGCTTTTAGATTCCGGGGTAATCCAAGCTCTCTCTTACATGACTGCGATCATCTGATATCATACAAAGGACGAGATTTTCAGAAGCAGATTTCTGGCACTGGAAAATGTATATAAGATAGCATAATAGCATTTTTCAATGGCAACAACCAGAATTTAAACATTACTGTAATTGGAATGGATGGAACTGCCGTGAACACTGGATTGAATAATGGTGTGGTTCGTTTCTTTGAAAAGGAATTAAGAAGGCCACTGCAGTGGTTGATTTGTCTATTTCATGGAAATGAACTGCGCCTACGTCCTAATTTGGAGGAGAAATAGGTAAACAACTAGAAAACTGCTATGAACTTCCAGTAATTGAATTATCACCTATTGAAAATGGCATTCCATTACTAGAAATTAAGGATGATTTAAGTGTGGACCCAAAATATTTGTTAGAAATGTCTAATGCAATCTCTGTTGGAAGGTGCTCTTCTGATTTGTCTATGAGAAAACCAGGAAAACTTTGTTATTCATGATAGCTTACATTAGCAAACCGAATACTTCACTTGTATGTGGGAACAGAATGTACTGCAAAAAAAAATCTCCGAATACTGACTGAGTACATTTTGTAAGTATATGCATCTGTTTCGTTTCACATAAAGCTGAAACTATCTTATATCCATGGATCGAAGCACTTGTGGAAACTTGTAAGCTATTCACGTTACCTCCATCAGACTCTTAAAAATGTAATTGACCCAGTCATTCAAAGAAATTCGTACTTCGCTGCTTCTGAAAATCTCCTCTTATGTATGATATCAGTTGATCGCAGCCACGTAAGACAGCTTGGATTACGCCGGATTCTAAAAGCAAGGACTGAAAAATGAAGGGGGCATTGGAAAGTTTTAAGTTCAACGTATAAACTTTGATGCGAAGGATTATATTGATATGATTGTACGTAAAGATGTTAAAGTAACAGAACGAGGCATATTTCTGATTATAAACTAGGAAGCAAAATAATCTGATCAGGAGAGTCAACGTACTGACTTCAGCAATTTTCCATGTCACACACAAGCAGTAGAAAGGATTGTTAAATTCGTTACCGAGTCACCCTTACCCGTCCGTGGCACTTCTGCAAGAGTTGCATTGATAAAAACGAAAATACATTCTCAAAAGATAATGCCAAAATTTAATAATAAAAACAAACAAAACACAATTCAATGTGTCAGTGAAATAAGTAATGGAAACCATGTGTGATTACTATGGACTTTTGAAAAACATGAATTTCTTTTTTTTCAAAATAACGTTTAACATCCCCAATCTCAAAGAACTTTTTAATCTTATGCACAGTAAGTGTGCGTTTAAATTTTCTTCTACACCCACTTTTGATTATATTCCTAAATCTGAAAAAGTTAAACCTCTGAATCAGGCTGATGAGCTTAAAGCAGGGTGTTTAACCTTTTGCAGCATCTGGGCCACATGGTAAATTTTTTCAAGGCAGGCGGGCCGCATAAAAAAGTCAACTACATTCAAAAGTTTAGTTTTATTATGAAAATGAAAAATACATTGTATATGTAATGTATAAAATATTATAATCTTGGTATGCAATGTGATGTGGTAATTTTGAACGAAATCGAACATAATGTGATTTTTTAAATTTGGGTTGGTCTAAAGCGAATTGCTCTCGACTCTAACTTAACTAGCATTAATGATCGAATCAATCTCTCAAACCAATTTTCTATCCTAGGAAACTGTCGTAATCCGGAGGAAAGAAATTCCCGCTGCTAATGATGAATTTCCTGTTAGGCGGGAAACCAAACCTGAGCCATGTTTTTTTTTTAATGGCGGAAGGGTACAAAGATACCCTCAACAAAATGTACAACCTAGTCAAAATTCAATATCCCAAATCAATTTCATGAAACTTTGTCAAAATCTTATCTGAAAACATTACTGCAATTGGATTAATATCGGACCTTTCAAAATTACTTAATTTACTTACGCATTGAAATTTTTTGGAAAAAAAATCCCAAAACCGAACGGCGACTTAAAAATTAAAAATTTATGTTCCGATCTTAATATTTCAAATCTTACCCAGTCCATTAATTGTTCACAGGTTAATTCTGATAGTGTTATTCTGATAGTGTGGTGTCTGATAGTGTTTAACATTTTTCCTTTATTTTTCTGTTCCATGCGAGGCAGTTTCCTCTTATTGAAGTTCCACACTTGATACCCTATCAGGGAATGCTGGTGTGGGGCGTTCGTTTTTGCTTCCCATGCTTCAGTCCTCGGTTCGATCCTGCAAAGTGCAGTTCTGTTATCTGTACTCACGGATGTTCAAACCTGCCAATTTAATTTATTAAATATAACTTACTTATTGTTTTAAACTTAATTGCCTTATTTTTTATTTCTAACATTTATTTAAACTAATTTTTTTGCCTTTTTTTTTCTTATTGTAAATATTATTTCTCGTATCCTGATTCAATTACAAAAAAAAACAATGTAATATATATTCTTCAATGTACGTACTGAGGATAAAGGGTCTTATTTTTTGATATTTTTTGGTGTCTCATGACATCTACTGTCTATGTCTCTGACATTACATTACATTAATATTTTTCTAAATATGTGTGATTTGTTTATTTTAACTAAGGTCTGTAAATTTAAAATTCTTTTTCTTTCATTCAAATTTGTATTATAAGAATATGTTACTGTAAAATTAATACGATGAAATTCGAGAAAAAATTCTACAAAATCAGTTGTTTTATAATGGCATCTAACAATTAGAAATACTTAGAATATGTAAATTTCCTGAAAAATATATTTTGAATATTTTATCTACAAAAATATATATTATTATTTTAATATACTATAGAAGAAATTTAAAAAAATACAAATTTTATCACTATTTCCTCTCTTATAAATAAAGAGTGGTGAAACAAGGACCCATTTTTAAGTAGATATTTAATTTCTCCAGTAATATATAAAATTGAAACTAATTTTCATCTGTTTTTATAAGCTTCTAGGGAGTTAAAAACATACACACAGAATACAATCTTTACATACAAGGAAAATTATGTGAATTTTCACATAATACAATTATACAATTTCACATAATACTTTTCACATAATACAATCTTTACATACAAGGAAAATTATGGGAATTTTCCGCGTAAAAGAAGTTTCACAACAATGAAATAAATATTTTTGAAAAGTCTGTTAAATTTAATCTTCGCCTTCCCTTTCAAATCCATAATTCTGATGCAGATATCTGTTACTTGTGGTTACGAATCGGAGGTACAGTTCCGGGACGATGCAGGGAAAACGATTTCGGTGCGATTCATATCAACCCATAACAGGCCCTGAAACACGTAAACGGAAAGCGTTTCCCCTTCGGAGGTTCGTAAACAACCCGCCAGTGGCCCGACAAAATTCTCCCGTACTTGTCGTTCAACCGGTGCCTCCAGCACTGGCCCGATAAGCTGCCGTCAGTCCTGTGTTTGTTGGGTATATATATATATATATATATATATATATATATATATATATATTGTGTGTGTGTGTGTACTCTGTTATAAAAATATCTTCTTTGGACAGTTTGTTAACCTCATAAAAACAAAACTTCACTGAAAAAAATGAAATAATTTATAATTCTCTTTCAAACAGATGAATGGGCATATAAGGACACGTTAAAACAAATGTACGTTAGGTATATCTAGTCATTATAAGGTAATGTTGCCAGTAAAGATTGCAATGGATCGATAATAATTACAGGGTTTATTACTTGCTTATAGTGCAATATGATAAAAATTGGTTACTTTAGACTAATTCTGTATTTACTGATTTTTATGTGTTTCCAAGCTATATAATGAATCCGACTGTATATGAAAAGTTAAAAAAGCTTTCAATATAAAGAAGAATCACTATACCTTTTACGATCGGAAATTTCGATTCTTTTCGTATTGCACACTTCTCTCACTTCAGAAACCATAGTTATTTTCATGTTAGCAGATTTTGAATGGACTAATTAGAAATAATATTTCCACACAAGTTTGGTTCCTAATAAAAGGGCCATGAGGAGTGGAGTCAAACCACACGTTATGTATTGTAGTTCGACTATTAAACTTCCATGTCTGGTGTCTGTGTTCGAATCCCGGGAGAGACAGCATATTTCTGTAATATCCCACTGTGACGCCTTCCTGGTATTGTATATATATATATATATATATATATATATATATACAGTCGAACCTCCATATATCGAAGTAGCAAAATGTCGGAAAAAAATTCGATATATAGAAATTTCGATATATAGAATTGATCTTAGTTTTATCATAATTCTCCTAAAACATTAACATTAAAGCTAATTTTCGTATACGAAACTCCATTTCCAATTTATATTCGAATCACATTAAATGAAAGTTAATAGCTAAAAAATGTATTAATATGAAATATTTATTGAGTACTATATACCTTTAAAAAAACAGTAATCCAGACAGTGGTTACAGTGATTACAGTTACATTCTTAAAAAAAAAAAACTACGAATATCTTTCGAAAACAGCCAGTTTTGCGGAAAGTTCATCGAAGAAATGCTCGCATTTATTCAGTCCATTAAAAACTTCATCAGTGACATTTTCCACGAATTGAAGTCCGCGAAGTATTGTTTCAAACGCCAAAAATTGAGAGATTTTATTCTAAAGTGGAATAAAATCTCCCTATATGTCGTGAAAAAAAATTTCGATATATAGAGATTTTTTTCGATATATAGAAACAGTTTTTCTATGTAATGAACATTGAGATTTGCTAAGAGTTCGATATGTGGAAGTTCGATATATGGAGGTTTGACTGTATATATATACAATAGCAAATATTTTGTGTGTGGAAATTATATATATATATATATATATATATATATATATATATATATATATATATATATATATAGGATACGTGGCAGCTATATATATATATATAGGATACGTGACAGCTTCATTGAAAGAAATTGTGTTGAGACTCTATTTATACCCTCACATATGGCGGACAGTTTGACAACGTTTGCACAATCCTCCTGTTTTACAAAGCGAGGATTATAGCTTATTATTTTTCAATGACATTTGGAGGTATTCCTTATTCGTTAAGTATATTTTAATTCAAAACAATAATAAAGATAAAAACTCAAACTAGGGAGACGTAATATAAGCCAAGAATTATTAAACAAAAATAATGGAGAAACTTATTAACGTCTCATTTCAGAACCTGTCAAAGAGCCACTCATGTGGCCTGTATTCATGTTATCACTGGCAACAGTACCTTGAAAAATATCTGCACCGAAATGACAGGAACCAATCTCAATCATTGCCCTGACCTTGATGACGTTGTAGCTTAACATGCTGCAGGGCCTGATTTTTACTTTTTTACTACTTCGAAATCATAATCGGCTGACACGCAGAGACTTATGTTGAAAAGACTAAGTCTGGTGTAGGTTTGAGAAAGACATATCTTTCAGTAACTGACTGGGATTATATTTAGTAATAGTATATATAAATTAATTTTATTAAAAGTAAAGCTTAATGTCTTTGCTCATTTTGAGTTTCTCTAATAATTATGTTTCCCAAATCCCAATTTAATTGAATTTCGATATTCTTTAAATTTCTCCGTAAAATGCAAGAGCCCCAAATTGTTTCTCATTATTAATCCCACTTCTAGAATAACAACATGCTTTGAAACTAACATTGTTATTTTATTAATCCCTATCATCACTTGGAACAGTTTCCGATCTTATAAATTTAGTAATCATAAAGGATTTTCGTACTTGGAGAAATTATAGATATTGTAATTAATTCTTTATCCTTTTAAACACATATACTGCTTTATTCCAAATGAGAAGTGTTATGTAATATAAAATATAGAGCTTTGATTATACAACTAACGTTTTCAGACCACAAAGGTAACTTAATTGATAGTTTTTTACATTAAGATTTTAGTCACCGTAGAAACTTTCTTTCACTCGTGTTTCAATATTATACTTAATACGGATTTTTTAGGAGACTTGTGAATACTAATAACCTAAATTATAGCATACCTAATATCACATCTACAATGAAGTTTATTTGTGGATGTTAATCAGGTTAATGTTGTCGAAATAATTTGCCCTTTAGATAAGCTCCGTTACGAGCATATTCATTTTCTGAATTATGAAAACAAGGCTAACAGTACTTCATGAATATATGCGACAATCATTACAATAGATGCGCTCATAATCTTGCAATTGCTGTGAGATTATAATTATTCGGTGTCTCAAGATATACTGAACATTTACAAATGTATTATGGATACTATCAGCTATTGTGAATTACTTAAAATTACTCAATCTTTCCAGTACACATGAATCAAGTGTGCATGAATTGGATACTTGGGGATAAGGAATGATTATGTATATGATTATTATTACAATATTTAGGTCATATAAAAGTATAACTGCATTGTTTCATCGAGAAAAAATGTTAGATACAACACTGACATAACTTATAATCTAAAAATATGTTTCTTGCAGCACTCATACTCTTATTATCTATAAATGTATCACGAGTAAACAGCATAGAAGGATGATTTCAAACCATGTAAATTTTTCTGTATTTAGGTAGCTTCTTTTAGTGTATCTAAGATAATCTGGTCTTGTAAGACAGTTTTAGACTATTGAGCAAACTAATCCAGGGAGAAAAGTGCAGGTATTCCTTGACTTAGATCGATCGCACTTACAATCGAAATTTTTAAATTATTTTTTTTCTTCTCAAAAATACTGTTCCTCGAATGTACAGTACATACCTATATGTATTACATAATTATTAAAAAACTAGCTGAAGTACCCGACGTTGCCCGACTTTCAAAAAATAATATGCCTATGTTTTAATTTGAACTATCAACTATATCTATACAAAATTTCAGCTCAATTGGAGCAACACTTTTTTACTTATAAAGGAACAAACATTAGGGTGGTTCGACAAAAACTTTTTTTTAATTTCAGATCGCTATAGTACACAAAAGTTGCCATTAGTAAAGACGTGAAAAAACACTAATTATTATTTTTTTAATAATTTGTCTTCTGGTCGCGCAATGCCATCGAATTTAGCAAAAAATTGTGAAAAACCTTAATTATTCATAATTTTTTTAAGCACTACAGATGATTTTAATTGCGTTACTATACCTTGAATTAACTACTAAAAGTATGTAAAATCAATATATATGCACTTATTATACATTTGTTTCATATCTTCCGGTCGCGCAACATAGTACAAAATGAGTAAAATTAGTAGTTTTTGCAAAATTTCGAAGTTTGACTGTTTAGTACATTTTACTCATACGACTTTTAGAGATGCTATAGTTTAATTCTATTACAATAATATATTTAAAATCCAAGAATATAAGATAAACGTTGATATTCAAGTGGAATTCGGTCACGCAGCTTCGTCAAAAACAGCAGAGTAGCCTACCTGGACAGAGTGGCGAGGCGTACGTGATGAATGCCAGCGATGGGTTCACAGCCGGTAGCAGCCATTATCGTTGTCTGACAATTTTGTTGTTTGACAATGTTTCCTTTCAGATAATTTAGAAATTTTCTAATAGTAAATGTTTGGTAATTTTTTTGCTTCAATATTCAATTGTTGGTGCAGCTCTTCGCACATTTTGTTTACAAAACGACCAAGAACTCACCACGGGGAGGTGGCTGCACTTCGAGTTCCCCCCACACCCTACCCAACCAACCATCCAATGTAGGGTGTGTTATTTACAATATGTACAAATTTATTTCGCTTTCTCTCTCTTTATGTTTCCTTTCTAGTCTTTATCTATCGATAAACATCAAATTTCGGAATTGCTTGACAAAATCCACTCTCTTTTTATATATTAGTATAGATATGATGCAATAATGGAAAAAATACTGCATAAATTTCTACAATACTGCAAAAATTCACGAGGCAATAATAAAAATGTATGTTGCAATAGTTTCGATATCCACACGATAAATCAAATAAACATTCACTGGCTTCAGAAATGGCTTCAGCTTTTCACTATATTAATAAAGTACTACAACAATTTAAAGCAATGGATCGATATGAAGAAAGATTCACAAGTCGTCGTACTCAGGAAAATTTGGTTTACTACCAGACAATATACAAGGAAAAGAAGACGCAAACTGTCCAACTTTGATAAAAAACTTGCAACGTACCTTCTGTCCCAAATTTTGAAACATTGGATTGTACTAACATAATAATTAGTGATGGCGAAGAATAATTTATGACTTTTAAATTCAATTTATTTTAAATCACGTATGTATGTATGAAAGTAAGATATATGCATGTACATGTAAAGAAAAACAATTTTCGAAACTCGTCTTGCAACCAACTCAACTTATGGCCTGTGTCTCGGTCCCTATCTCGTTTGTAAATCGAGGAATATCTGTAAGAAGTAAATCCAACAAAAATACATTTATGCATTGTTTATTTTTAACAAAGTAATAAATGTCAATAATTACAAGATAAAAAGAACTTTTTATATACCAGGTTTTTAAATTTTCTGTTGAATCATATAAACTTGACAATTCTATTTATTAATAAATACTTTTTTAAAACTTTTTTGATGAATTATCCCATCAACTTGAAATAAAATGAAGTTAATTGGCAATCAAAATAGCTAAAAGTTTCAAAAGGATGCATTGTCATCGTGTTCTGAGCTATTCTAAAAGTTTCAAATGTCTAGCTAGTCGGGAAGTTAGTGAAAAATCGATCACAAGATTTGTAAGGGACAAACACACACACAAACAAACAAGAAATCAAGTTAATAAAAACATGGTAATAATTAGTTAAACACAAAAAAATTACTTTTTATTTAGTTTCACTTCTAACTGCAATTTTGTTTCAGATTCTCTTATTGAATTAACTTTCAGACACTTCGAGAAATAAACAGTCTTCTTAAGATAGTAAATGATCTTTAACTATGCCTATGGGTAATAAAAGTTCAGTTTTTAGCACTCTCGTGTATGTTGCTACTGATAAAACTTAACTTATTAAGTGAATGTTCCAAGTTTTTAAAAGAAGTATTTCTCTTACTGGCTGGATTTTAAATAAATTCATTTTCTTTTCATTTAAAGGTAATTGCATAGTTTATAGAATAAACATAGCATTTTCTTTTAAATTAAAATGATAAGCATGCCAGAAAAATTTCTGTTATTTGTTGTTGTTTTTTAGATTTACTTTATTTGACGCAGGAAATAAGTCATTAATTTTCACTTCGACGTATAAAAATGTTCATGAAATTTCATGGAGTCGTAAACTAAAAGTTAGCATTAATACTAGAAAAATATCGATTGGTTAAATGAAATGAAATCTTTAACGACTGAGGCAATTTAGAAAATTAATTAGCGCACATTGCGGCATTGGAGTTCGTAATGATGATTGCATTAAAAATTACTCTAATTTACATCACTGCGGGGGCTCACAGTGTTTCCCAGGGATGTGAAACTGCTAGTGAATAGATGGTAAACTACTAATGGAGATATATGTATTTATTCTCAGTATAAGTATAGAATTAATAACTATACTAGGTAATTCAAAACTGCACCAAATATAGCTGAAAATGTTCCAGTATTTTACAATATTTTAAAATTATTTCGCAACTTATGTATCATATAGCCTCCACATTACAAGTTGATATATATTAAAACGGCCCTTAACTTTCTGCAGGAAAGTAAATTATCCGCGCTAATCAAAATTACACTTCAATTTGAAGTACTGTTCAATAGTGTAGTAAAAGAGCTCGTAGTATTTAAATTATAAATTTATATTTGCTATATGGATCTTCCAAAGTTCCTTCTAAACAATAGAGCTCATAGATTTTTCTTTAGTATTTCATTAAAATATATACCAGGTGGGCAAAACGTCCGTAAAAACTTTAAAAATTCATAAAAACCGGAAAAATAAGAAAAAATAAAAAAACGTTTGCACGGTTAGCATCGTTAAGTCACAGGATTTTTTTTAAGACAGGAAAATAAATAACTCAAAAAACAGCAGACAGGTGGCGCTGACGTACACAAGTCCAAAAAAGAAATGCAAATAAGGGGGCGTCCAATAATTACATGAGGCTTTTAGGGGGGGAGGGGATGGAGAGCCGAATCTCACCCAGTCTCGCGTGGGGGGAGAGGGGTCTCGGCAAATATCGCGTAATTTTTCTTTCCGCAAGAAACAGTGTAAAATTGCGAGAAAACTGGGTTATATTAAGTAAAACATGTTTCTACACTAAAATATAGCTAAATCCTACACAATGGTTCCAGTAGTCACTCTTGAGACCACACATGAGTCCCCGTGGACTGAATTAGAATGAATATTCTTTTACGAATTTTAGTAGTTCCTATTTAAGTATTTTACTGTACGATTTTCTCACTGTGATTCTCGACTATCTATTCTAGACTATAGTTCTTAGTAGTCTTAAATACTAGTCTTAACAAGTCTTAAATAAAAATAATTAAGCAAATTATGTTTTTTTATATAAATCCAACGCAATCAAGCTCAGATTAATGTATTTACACTAAAAATACGCATTTTGAAAAATCTCACGTGAGATTAGGGGGGGGGGGGGGGAGGGAGATTATTGAGCCAAATCTCACGACATCTCACCAGGGCGGGAAGGGGGTCGAAAAATCGCCTCACGTAATTAATGGACGCCTCGCTAACGAAAAGAATGCTTCTAAATCGTTTATTACATCAGTAGGTGTTCACCTGACCCCCAACACAGGGGATAATACATTGCAGGCGAGTCACAAATACAGCAACGGCAGAGTGCAGCAAGTCCGAATATATACATGACACCTCTCGGCGGATCGCATCTTTCAGTACCAAAAGAATGGATGGACCAGATAGATACACCCGGGATGATACACCCGTTGACTTGTGTACGTCAGCGCCACCTGTCGGCTGTTATTTAAGCTGTTTTTTTCCCTGTCTTAAAAAAAAATCCCGTGACCTAGCGATGCTAACCCTGCAAACATTTCATTTTTTGGTTATTTTCCCGGTTTTTATGAATTTTTAAAGATTTTACGGACTTTTTGCCCACCCGGTATATTTTATACTCGGTTCTTTTTCTTTGATACAAGGTCTGTTCTGAGCCTACATAACTTAGGTCTGAAATGCCATGAAAGTGAAATAACGAGCGAAAGGGGTAATTCGATGCTTTCTGAGTCCATTATACATTTCTAGACTGAAACTTATTTTTCTCCTTTATTAAAGCTTCACACTTGAAACAGATTATTGTTTAATATGTTCATGCTTATGCCAAAGATAATATGCTTGCGAAGTTCTTGTTTTAAATAATTAAAAGTTAAATTAAATCACCGTTATTCTACTTTTAGATACTGGTTAGGTATTCTCGAAAGCCCAAACTGTACTCTTTGTGGTATGGAAGTGCCTATGGATGCACAGTATTTTCCTCAGTGCTCCGCATTATCAAGTAACTGTCTTTATGGCTGATATTGGGAGGCCAGGGAACTGATGAGGACGAATGGATATCAGCCCAATTAGACTGTTGCTTCTGCTACAAGATTTCTACATGCCATTTTGTTTTGTGCTTTGTTTCTTCTGTTTGCTTGTTGTATTTTAGTGACATATAATACTGTATAGATGTATATCTAAGTGCTATTGCTTTCACAAAAAAAAAAAAAAACCTTTTAGATACTCATTTTGAAAATTCCATGTCGTTCTTTCCTAATGCTAAAAAATACACGGACTAAACAACAATTATTAGAATTTATTGACCTATGCAAAGCTTTTCACTAAGCTAAATATTGAGTTCCATTAAAAGATAAGGGGGCTCATTGGATGTTTCGCGCATCCTAAAATTAAGAAATATGCATACAGAAACTATTTTTTGGTCAAATTAAATTAACAATACACTCAAGTTTAATGTAAAACCAAAAAATATACAAAAATATAGTTTTAATTGAAAAATTTACATAAAATTAAAAAAAAATTAAAATTGAGCATTCTAAATCAGCATTGAGCATTATAAATCGAATTTTCTGTGTCTATGTGTGCTAGACACACAAAATTCGATTTTTTGAAGTTACAACCTTTGAAACTTCAAAAAATCGATTTTTGGTTTTTGCTATATTCTGATTTTTGGGACATTTCTGAACAATATGCAAAAAACCGCATAAAAAATTTGCATTATTTCTCGAGTTATGAGAGTTTATGTAAAGCTCACTCTGTTGCCATAGCCATGTTATTCCAACTTTAACTTCAGTTTTCTCAAATATGTGAATTTTTGGATTGCGGGCACTATTACTCCCAAACTATGTATGCTAGACACACAAAATTTTTATCAGATTTGCATTATAAGCTTCTTTACACAATAAAACCAGAAAAGTTAAAAAAAATGTGTAAAAAAATTTTTACACTTGAAAATGCTTTAAAAAATTGCTCAATTTTAAAATTTTTAAAATTTTATGTAATTTTTTCAATTAAAACTATATTTTTTGTATATTTTTTGATTTTACATTAAACTTGAGTGTATTGTTAATTTAGTTTGACCAAAAAATAGTTTCTGTATGCATATTTCTTAATTTTATGATGCTCGAAACATCCAATGATTTTTTTCCTTTTTTAGTAATGTGTACATTTAAAAATAAAATCTAAAAATTATTTATGGCTTTAGAAGTTCTATTTTTGTATAAAATATAACTGAAGACTTGTAATTTTGATATAAAACAAAAAAATTATATATATATATATATATTAATATTATTGGAGTTTCAGTAGCTCGATTTTGATCATGTTTAGGGTCATTTCCCAGTAGTCAAAGGTTGTGAGACCCCTAAATCGTATAAACCTTGGCAATGTAAATTATTATTATTTTGCTTTTATTTATACTACTTCAAATTTAGAGGGTGCTATTTCCAGGATAAATCCAGTGGAAGAAGGATGTAAAAAATGTTTCATACTGAAGTATACTGGAATGTTTAACAACATATCTTTTTGTAAATGTGCCAAAGGTGTTCTGCTATTGCATTACAATAAAATGAGGCTGTGATCGACACAGCCATTGAGATTAAGAAATATTTTCTAATATTACACGTGCTAAGAAGTATCAACTTCTCTCTCAATTTGCATCTAAGACTGTCATAGTAAAGCACGTGATTTGTGTCAGAAATCTTAAATGGAGTAAGGATGTAAAGAATGTTTCATACTGAAATATACTGGATTTTTTTACCACATATCTTTTTTGTAAATCTACCAAAGGTGTTCTGCTATTGTAAATTACAATAAAATAAGGCTCTGATCTAAACAGCCAGGATATTAAGAAATATTTTCTAATATAACACGTGCTTATAATTTTCAACTTTTCTTTCAATTTGCAGCCAACTCTGTCAGAGTAAGACACGTGATTTGTGCCAGAAATCTTAAAGATAGGTTCTTCAAAATTATGCAAGATATAGAGGAGTTGGGTAAATATTTCTTAGAGAATCTTTATAAATCATACCCGATTTTTTCTTACATATTTAGATATTTATAAATCACTATGTTTTCCTATTACATATATACGGGTTTTTCTTTTCATATTGGTAACATTGTTGCTTCAAGTGTTAACCATTTTGTTACTAAAATTATTGATATATTGCTATTTGTTATACAGTGATACCCTGATTTTACGTTTTTCTTGGGACCAGCGGTAAAAAACGCACGAAACGGGAAAACGTAATATCGGGGTTAAAAAAAATCTAAGCATATTGTTCAAAAATTGACACTTACCGGATGAACTATTGGAAAAAAATGTGCAATCTTTACTTGTTTTTTGATTTTAGATGCAATTTCAACTACAGCACGTTCAATACTAACAATTTTTTGCGAATTTGCCTCTTGGTTTATATATTGGGATATTTTAACATTATCCGTATAGGCAATTTTCACGGACCAGTAGAAAATGGCGTAGGAAGCGGGATATCGTACGAAACGGACAACTTAAAATCGGGGTTCTACTGCACCTATAATTTATTTTATAAATGCCTTTAATTCTGCTGATATAAAGTATAAAAATTAAGGGAGAGTATTAAGAAGATAAATTAAGTACAGTTAATATTTACGAAACGAACTGTTATATAATCTTAATTATTGTTATTTTTATAATTTTAAACCTTGTCTCAAATGCGTCATTTAAAAAAAATATATCTCAGCATGGAAAAGCACTTTGAGACCTGACAATTATAAACCGGCTCAAAGATATATCTTTTAATCTCCTTAAAAGTAAGTAGTTGTTTTAGTATGATATTTCCAATTTACCTAATATAAGTTGCGATTAATTAATTTATAAAAGATAAACTGTTTCAAGAAGTTCCATGTTACCTTTACCGGAATTTGTAATTTTCTTTTGGCTGAAATTTTATTTTTATGTCAAATGGGAATTAAGTTAAATATTCACGTATCTATAAATTGTTTTATTCTTCGGAATAAAAAAAAGCATTGTAAATACTGTTATAGGTTTTGTAAACACTGTATTTCATTAAATATATAAGATCTGCTCTGAATGTAATTTAAAGTTTAAGTAAAATATTCTTTTCATTAATTTAAAATATATAGGTTCTATTAGCTTATAAATGTTTCATAATTTACCCTCCCCCGTCTAGTTATGATATACTAGTCAAGAAGATTTGCATTTTCTTGACAAAATGAACTGAATAAAAAATTTCAGGTAGTCTCTTCTAACGAAACTGTCACGGGTTATTAACGTAGGATTACTTATCGTTGCTTTCATCTTTTGTATGTATATATGTATGTATGTGTTATATATATATATATATATACTTTTCTGTTTAACTGTTTACTGCTTGTCCAAACGATACAGACTGGGTTTGGCGCGCTGCCAAAATTATAACTCGCGACGCAGGACATCTTAAATTTTGTTTTCTGAAGGACCGTTATGGAGGAACGTAATCCTACGTTAAAAAGTACTGTAAGATATCAGAGAAATAGCATAATATCACACCCAAAACTAAGTTGAATGGCAAGTATTTAATTTTTTTTAACAAAATGAATGCTAATTTTACATAATGTTTTGAAATGAAACAATTATTGGCTATTCCCAAAAATTAGCATATTTTCATGATCTCTTTAAATATATTTTTTTCTAATACGGAAGTACTTGTTGTGAGACATTCTCCTTTTGCTTTTCACCGCTAAGTCTTGCTGGCTGCATTATACATTATTGTGGGAGCACCATTTATGTGAGCCAACATTACTATATGAGGAGACAACACAATAATGACCAATCCTTATTCGGGATTTGAATCCAAGCCCACTGCATGAATGCCTAGGACGTTAACCACTATACCATGTAGGCGGCGAGCTCTTTAAATATTGATGGATATTTCAAAAAATTATTAAAAATTGTGTATTATCTCTATTGGTAAAAGCGGTTTTATTAAAAACACAATTCAATATCATTGAAGAAGCTCATCTAAATTTGGAAATATAATCTTCAAATGATTAAATATGTATTTCATATGAACTATGAAGTGTATTACTGATAGTTTATTTACACTGTGTGTTATGTTAAAGTGTGCAATTGGGAAATGTATGAAACTTTTCAGACATATAAGATTAAAAATATATCATTAAGATTTAGACATTTGTACCCAATATAAAACGCCTATTTTGCTTTTAAATCTCAGTTTCTTATATACGCAGGGTTATTTCAGTTAGTTTCTACTATGTACACTTGTACCAAGTAACCCATAAAAATACATTAACATCATAATGAAACTATGAACTAGCAATAAATGCACATCTAACCATGCTTTAAAATATAAATTTATTAAAATTTGTAGAAAAATAATTGGCTAATATATATCAAATATGATTAAATGGTATGTAATTTTATTAGATTTGATTCAGTTCTTCTATTAAAAAAATATAGTTTTAAAATAAAAGTATTTAAGGTAGGTAGTCAAGATAGTTAGGTATAAATTAAAGAGAGAAAGAGAGAGAAGAAAAATGTATGAAAATGTGTTTTTAGACATTAATGTCATGCTTAGTCCTACTGCAAATGTAACAACAATGATATTTTTATATTTTTTTAATACAGTAAGCTCTTGTCTCTGCGACACTGTCCCATCAAAATAAGGAAGTCTTTTATTAGAGGAGCACCATATACATGAGCCAACATGAGAGGGCAACACGGTAATGTCACACCCTTACTTGGTATTTGAACATAAGCCCATTGTGGGGAAGTTCTCGACGCTAACCAATCTAAAACAATAATAAATTGAAAGAAACGGTCGGATTTTTTTAAGTCCAAGAGATAAAAGTGGACGAATTTCATTTCATTTTGAAAATACAAAGTTGAATATTGGTTGGTCTAACAACTTTGTTCTAATCTGGCCAAATTTACATGGTATAAACTAATTAAAATTATCCTTTTGTTTATATGTCTATGGATATACATCCACTAAGCATATCAAGTGATGTTGAAACGTGAGTGATAGTTTAAATTAAATACCAGAAGTAAGAGTAAATCTCATAATAAGGTAAGTTGGGGAAACTGGGCCATCCCCTCCCATATTTTTCTTCTACATATTAGGGGGGTATTCCACTCTGATGTAGCACACTGGTAAGCAGAAGTCAACAAAACAACAGCCCTTTGGTCTTCAGCTTGGTTGAAGAATGTTTTATGGGTGCTAATGTTTTTTGTATTTGTAATCACAAAACATCTTTCTACAAGGGTGAATTCAATAATTTTTTATAAGTTTATTTTTATCTCTTGAAAATTTAATGTAAGAATTTTTAGCTCAGTTAATGTCAAAATAACCATCTGTGTAGTGTTTTAACCTATCCTGCATGTTAAAGTTTTCTGTTGGAGGGTTATAACCCAGTTGCCCCATCAGATTTAGTTATTTGGGGTAACTGGGCCCTACCTTCAGGAAAACTGTGCCCAGGTATGGCCTAGTTACCCAAAAACAGATCCACTTATGCTTATATTCACTACTGCTAACCTAACCTAAGTAACTTAACTAATTTAGTTACGTTAATAAGTTGCAATAATATCAATAAAGACAAAGGCCCTTAGAGACAGAATGTTGTTGGAGAAAGTTATACTTTTAAAGCTTGTGAGAGTTGAAACATGTTTTATTTTTTTTTTTTTTTCTAAAAACTCACCCAAGATTTGCGTCATATTTACATTGAAAAAAGACAGGACACAAAAGAGGTTGGAAGATTTGGCTTTTCAAGAAAAAATAAAAAAATAGAAGAAAAACTCCTAAAAATACAGAAAAAGATGACATTGTGAAGAAAAAACTTAAAGACAAACTTGAAAATTAAAAGAAAGAGAGAAACAGCAAATTGAAGATGCAATGCGAGGATTAAAAACCAGAAAAAAGAAAAGATGGATTAGATTTAAACCACTGGCTTCAGTAGATTTAGAAAACCCATTGCCTTCAACTTCTGGCCTCTGCAAATTTAGAAAGGTGACACCTGTTGTGAAATCAGACTCTGATGATGATGACTCAACAGGTATGAGCATTGCGGACTGTGAATCAGACAAAGTTGTGCCTGGTATCAGTGTTATCAAATGACTATTTTATTGTGTCGTATAATGGTACAAAATAACCTGGAAAAGTCGCAGATTTAAATAGAGATCAAGTGAAAATAAAACATTTGAAAAGTGCTGGTTTAACTTACTGGAGATGGCCAGAAGAGGTGGACATTCTGTGGTATGAAGAAGATATTTTAAGATTGATTAGATACCCAATCCCCATGAATAAAGGTAGAATTTTCAATGTTCCGCAGTTAAAAGGTTGTTAATTTGAGTATGAGTAAGTTTAACTATTATAAGTTAAGTATTTAAGTTACTCATTTGTGTTTTTTTCTCTTAAGCTTGCTACTTGTTAAGTTATTGCAAAAACATTTTTTTGCAAGCGACACATTAATTCACCCATTAACACCCATTAACTCAAGGCTTGTTAAACTCAAATTAATATTACATTTTTCAATAGAAACTGCCATTACAGCTGCTAACTATATTTAAGTCACTCATTTGTTTTTTTTCTTAAGCTTACTACTGGTTAAGTTATTACAAAAAACATTTTTTTGCAAGTGACACATTAATTCACCCATTAACTCATTAACTCAGGGCTTGTTAAACTCATATTAATATTACATTTTTCAATAGAAAAGGCCATTACATCTGCTAACTAAGCTAGAAAGTATGTTTTTACTTTTGAAAATGGGTTTTTAATCAATTACATTGTGTTTTTTAATCACTTTGTGAGTTATTTTTCTCCGGTGTTCGCAACAATCCATCTTGCAACATTGGTAATTGCTTTAAAAATATTTTTAAAAGGGGATACGTTTTTTTACTTTCTAGATATACAAGCATTGGACCCATTTACCCAGTCACCTATTCTGTTGTTTATTATGAGAAATAGACCTGAGTGGTCCACTTACCCCAATTATCAGGGGAACTGGGCCCACTTGTATTTAAATATATATACAATATTTATATACAATATGTATATATAATAAAAACCAATATCGTAGCTTAAACATACTCTCTAAGATTTACTAAAATACATGTAGTACAAAGATTTTTGAAAATTATACATATAAGTAAAATTTTAATGTGCTAAAATATAATATATAAAAAAGTTGCAAATCTATGCCCCAGTTACCCCAACTTACCTTAGTTCTATAAATTACGATACGATGATATAGTATTGATATAATATTAATATATTTTTTACCATACTGATCATATATTTTAAAATACAAAAACATCGGGGTGCATATACATTTAATAGCTAATAGGATAGTTATCTTTGACAATTACTGAGAAAGCCTACAACAGATCATTTGTCATGACAGTATCAATAGACACTATCGGTTCATTTCTCCCACAGTAACATTTCTAAAAAAATTTGAGATGCGTTTAGATTTTAATTTCTATTTCTCCTACCTCTCCTAAGCTGTCGCACTGAGTCTCGGGGATATTAGTCCATAAGTATATATACGCAGAGTTATTTCAGTTAGTTTCTACCGTGTACACTTGTACCAAGTAACCCATAAAAACACATTAACATAGTAATGAAACTATGAACTAGCAATAAATGCACATCTAATCATGCTTTAAAATATAAATTTATTAAAATTTGTAGAAAAATAATTGACTAACATAAATATCAAATATGATTAAATGGGATGTAATTTTATTAAATTTTATTCAGTTCTTCTATTAAACAAAATATAGTTATAAAATGGAGGTAGTTAAGATTAAATGATTCGAAAACTTTACTGAGCAAAGTTCATACCATATCAAGTTCTTTATTTCAATAGGCACTTAACTATACACTTCACGTTTCCTTTACAAAGAGGCTCATAACTTTAAAAAAAAGGATTGTTATTTTTGAGCCAAAATTTACTTGCTATTCAGTAAATATCTCTTAATCAACTGCTCTCTGTGTCGGCGCAAACTCTTTTGAAATAGAGTAATACGTGATTGAAGTTGCTGACAGCGTTATTTTTTTTAGAGAATGGATGCAGCCAAACTAAGTTTAACGTGCATTAAGTGGCTAGAAGTATGCTATTTTCTACATAAAAAGGGACCATAAAACGGAAGATGAACACTTAATCAAATGTCCACATCACAATGCCTTTTTTAAATTGCGCCAACCTGGCAATTTTGAAACTTTAAACAGTTTTAGTATCGTAAGCTAACTATTAAGAACACTTGAACCTAGTTCATCATTGTATTTAATTCTTGAACTATATCATCAACTCAGTAGTTTAAAATCATGTCCGGAAGCACATTAACTTTTAATGCTCACTATACGTTTAATAAATTTTTAAATTGATTTTTTACATATGTATGTTATAAATTTAAACGTAACAGTAAGAAGTATTTAATAAAGTAAAAGCAAAAACTAAGTTTTCTGAAATCTTATAATATTTCTCTGAGATCTAATGCTTTTATAACATATATTTACAGAATTTATTCCTGAATAAAATCTTCCTACTTATTTTGAATTCCAATGCATATATGTATGTAGTTTATACATGAATGAATAAATGAAAATGTTAGTCGTAGATTCATAAAAAGTTGTAAAAACGATCATCAAATGATTAATTATATTCCTTCAGTTCTAAAGTACGAAACTTCTGAAAGTTTCATGTGAGAGAGCATTATTTGGAAGTTATTTACGATATGCGTTCTTTTTGTGCGCAAAAAGTGCTTTGAACTTGCATAATTTCGATAAATATGTATGTTCAAGACATGGGTATTTCCAATATTGATTGAAAAGTTTTCCAAAAAATTATACAAAACATTGTAATATTTGAAAATTCTTCTAAAAATTTCAACTGAATAAATACAAGGGAAGAGCTTGAAGAATGCTTTCCATAAAAGTATTATTTTCTCTAAGTAATTATTTAATTCCCGTAGAATTTACTCAAATCATTATACAGTAAATAATAATTGTAAAATCTGCTTCATATAGCATCATATTGATATCGGTGGTAAAACTTGCGAAATTATCGAATGCTAGTTTTTATTTTCCACATTTGAATTGCTAAGGTATATTTATCTTAAACGTGAAAATTACTTTGATTTTGATAAATGTTTGTTGAATGTAGAATTACATAATATTTTTACAAAAAGTCGCAAGCATTGTATCAAGTAACAAAAATATTCTTAAAATCCATTTTTAAGATCCATGGAATGTTAATATGACAATTGGCGACGTTTAGTTCTTTACTCGGTGCATTTTATATATATATATATATATATATATATATATATATATATATATATATATATATATATATATATATATATATATATATATATATATATAAATATATATATATACATATATATAAATCGCATAAAGAATGAAAAGTTTATAAATTACTCTCAATATGTTACTCTTAGAACACATTTCTCCCTTTAACAGTAGGATAAATGACGATAACCTATATCAGAAAAATGACATAGACTGAGGAGATACATTGCGAAAGGTGTTAGATATATCGATAACTGAATCTATCCAATGAATTGTAATTTTTAAACATGCATTAACTTGTAAATTGATGTTTAAGTTTTAAAATAAAAGTTTAACTTTAGACAAACTACATAGTTTTAAATGTAAAAAATTAACAGAGATGCCAAACTAACTTTGAGTGATACATTTGACTAATATTATAAATGAAAGTATAAACAAAAGTTTAGATGACATTAATCGTATACCATTAATCGTATATATATATATATATATATATATATATATATATATATATATATATATATATATATATATATATATATATATATATATATATATATATATATATATATATATATATATATATACACACATAAATATACATGTGTGTGTGTGTGTGTGTTTGTGTTTCTACGAATTAGCCTCTCAGCACTAACTATAAATCCTTTGCTAATAAATAACAGTCAACCCGAGGTAATTTCCTCTGCTCCAACACGTGGAAAATGGTGTCATTGATTTCAGTCCTGGGACTATAAGTGCGTCGTTCTCCAAAAAAGCGAACTTGGCACCTTAACTAGACTTCTTTCATCGCGGAGTCCTACGCTGTCTGGCACTCCGTAGAGTGCTGATTTTACTCGCAAAGTGAGATGAACGTAAGGGGAAAGTCAGAAAATTGATTTTACGTCTCCAGAGAAGCGTTCATTTCTACATCACAGCATTTTCTGTGTTTTCGCTGAGCCTTCCGATCTTAAATAAGCGAGGTTTCTATCAAAGGATTGATATTATTAATGTAAATATGAAAAATTCCTTTGTCATCAGACTCACGATTCCTAATGAGTAGTCAAAGTACTAGTTATCATAAGTATTGGAAGCGGATTTTTGCAGAGAGTGCATGTATTTACACTCATTAATACATGCAACTGTATAAATTAGCGCCCAGAAATTTCATTAACTCAACAATGATTCCGAGTTATGATAAGAAAACTATAGTCCTCATTTAAAGACAAGACATAATAACTTTAGACAATTAGAATGATACAAATGAATTATTTGCAATCAAACTCAACGTTATGAACTTCAAAATAAAAACCGCTTCATTTACCAGTATAGTCGAACCCCGTTGTAGCGCCCCCCGTATAGAACGAACTCACGGATATAACGAACGAAAATTTTGATCCCGCCATTTTTCTGATGTACCTAATTATTAGTATTGTGTCAGTTTAATGTAATCGATTTTAGTTGATTTAATTCATTCATGATCATTTTTAATAGATTTTATCATTTTATAATATATCATTATTGAATCCACATTGCAACTAACGTGTTATACATTTTGTGAACTCCTGCATTTTTCTTAACGGGTTCAGATATAGCGAACAACCGGATAAAGCGAACAAAACATTTGGTCCCTAGATGTTCGTTATAACGGGGTTCGACTCTATATCATTAACATAACATCACATACATAACTGCTACATGTGTATATGAATCAAAAGCATTATACAACAATGGCGACATGTTAAACCGTATAGTTATAAGTTGACCTAATAGGCCATAGTTGACCTAATAGTAAATGGAACTGAAAGATTCTGCAGTCCCGTCCGCCAAATGCTCAATGAAAAAGGATTAATAAGATATTGTTTCTTAGATAAATTGATATACTGAAAAAACACATAAAACTTGGAAACCATTGGAAGGAATACACTGAGTTTATGACATTTGTCAGATGAATTAACTAAAATGGGGAGATTTTATCAGTTGAAAAGAAAATAAAGAATAACATTAGAATGTCAATTATAATAAAGTAAGATAAAAGTTTCTGAGAAAGCATTTATTGATCTAAAAGTCAGAAAAAAATTCGCTAAATTACGAAACAGTTTTTACAACTAAAAATAAAAGTAACTAAATTAATTTAAACAACAAGAATGAAAATTGTGCAAAAAAAAGTTCCTAGATTTTGTTTTAAGCAAAAGAGAAAAACGGATATCTTACAAGTGTCAGTTATTTCCAAATATTTCTACTAAGCAATGTATACTTATTCTCTTTATTATCTTATAGGTAATATTAAAATTCATATTTGACTAGATGAATGTGTTTCACACATGAAAAGGGTGAATTTATATTGAACGCTTACAGTTCAATATTATGGGGATATACAAGAGAAAAAAAAACTTTGGAATGGTCCTTTATTCTATCTAACGAAGATAGTGTAGTAATTAGTTATCTCTAATAAATTCTATTGAATATAACAGCATGAGTCACTAGAGTTTTAATTGCATGGTAATATCGAGATCTACCCTACGGATAAAATTATTAAAGGTAAAATAGGCAGCATATATAATATAAAATAATATAAAAAAATTAAGTACCGTAAAATCTCGAATATAATACGAACTTTTTTTTCACATTTTTGTCCGCAAAAATGAAAGTGCGTATTATACTCGCGTACAAAAAAAACGTAGTTTTAAACATTGGATAAACGAACGTACAGCAGTTGTAAGACATTGTCGCAACAAAGGTGCCTGCGCATCTGCACTCCGTGATTCATCCACCCGTTTACTAAGCAGGTATTCCTTTTAAACAAACGGAACTCACAGTTCGTATCCCACACGCGTTCGTTTAATAACAGGTCCCTTGAAATTTTGGCTGTTATGGGGGATGGCGCTATAGTAATGTTAAAATGACGTAATGTTTGGGATAGAATTAGCTGCTGTTTCGCCATAACAGTCACTTACGAAATTGGGGTGTGTACGCATCTTTTATTTTGCATTAGGATTTTGTGTGCTTGCATGTAAGATGCGTTGAGCCCATACTGTAAGTTGTGTTTGTCTTTTCATTTTCTTTTTGACTTATTGCTTCCTTGGGGGACTCGGGGCCTTGGGATGTCTTTTGGGCTTACCTGCATCCTATTCAAAAAGTTCCCCTTGAGGTAACCGATATGGTTAGGCTCCCTGATGACGAGACCTGTCAGTTACCTCTGTTGTTTTATGGTTCAGTTCCGGCATTTATACAGAATCTTGCCGTTGGTGCGTGGATGCCCAGAGTGCTTGATTTCTGTTTGTTTCTTGTCTATATTTGTATTATTTTTTTTATCTATCTCTGTTGGATTATTTATTTGTTTTTTCATTATGGGGATATGAATCTTCTGTGCTATCCTCTATTGAAAATGTTTTCTTTGTAGGATATATTTTATGTTAAAGTGATTTAGCAGTTTATGCTTGTTTTTTAATTTTTGTTTATTTCTATTGTTTATATTTTACGTCCCTTGAAATAGTCATAGTTCCCGGTTGTTTCAAGTGCAAATATAAAAATATTTTATTTTATTTATTGCCCCCAGATTTTCTTCAAGACGGTCATATACGGCAGCAGAAAAATTATCAATTGTTAAACGCGAGACGGCAGCGATAACGACATATTATGAGAGGATGGGCAGTTGTCATCAAATTAGGATGATGATGGTGATATATATTACGACGGCACCAATATTTATGACATGGGCGCAACAACAATAGATGATCTGTATTCCAGTAAAAGTGATTAAGACTGATAATTTGACAGTATTGTTTGTTTTGAATAAAAATTTAACTTTTTTCTACTGAATGTAATGTTTTCGTTTCTTTTTATCACAAATTTTATTTCTGTTCATAAAAGTTTGTGCAAATTTTAAATAAAATATTGAAAAGTTATGGGTGCGTATTATAATCGAATTTTAATTTTTTTGGAAAATATCACGCAAAATCAAGCATGCATATTATAGTTAAGATTTTTAGATATGTCAAATATAACTTTGTGACTGCAATTTCAGTCAAAGTTTCAACAAGTATTTTCTTAGAGTGCAAACGAAGTCCTTTCAACTTAGAGTGATAAATATAAAACAGTTAAAACGGAAATAACAGAACTGAAGGAGAAACATTAAACTTAAAAGCTTAATATTTTAAAATTTATATAATTTAACATTTTATGATAACACTTCGATTTATCATTGAAGTTAACATTATCGTTTATCATAGAACTGTTTCTGAAATATGTGACCCCTAAGAAAACTTCCCGCTTGCGCTATGCAATTCATTAAACATGTAAGGAAAACTGTTTTGCAAGCCAACTTGAAAATATACACCTATTAGAATTTCTTAAATTACAGATAATGTTACGACGATAAAGATACGAGTTATATGCAAGCAAACATAAAAAAAATTTATTTAACAAAATGTTTTATTTAACGGTACTGTAAGTTTTAATAAATGCTCAATTATTTTTAAAAGTGTCTAATGTTCACATTTTAATGTTTGAAAGATTTTTGCTGTTTGGTCCCATATCTCCGTTACTTGCATACGCATGCCGGAATTTTTTTGCTCTTCAGTGTGTATATATATATATATATATATATATATATATATATATATATATATATATATATATATATATATATAGATAAATATATATACAGGTGGATTTTTTTTAAACTGACACTACTCAGAGCCATCTGTAGTGCGATGCAACAGCCGGAATTCCACCAAAATTGATAGAGGGACTAAAAACGACATGGGAAAGAGTTTCGTGAAAAAAAAAATTAGTTCCAAAAGTCGCCGATAGGGGAAGATATGGCACTGTTGCTGTCGCGCTCCCGAGAATTTGCATAAAAGGCAAGTGAAAAATCAAAATACAAATTCACGACTATGTAGTTGACAGAAGGGCCAGTATTTCGGGATATAAAGATAAGGGATGAATATGGAAAAAGTTGCAAGCAGACAAATGAATAACAAAGAAATTTCACTGCAACACCACTTTATGCAGCAAATTACCTTCTACCTCCTTCAATGTAACCACTGTCCTGGTGGACGATGCATTGCATTTTGAACAATACATTCTCAACGGCCAAGCGTAACATGTCACCAGGAATGTTCATCAAAGTCCGGGATATGTTGTCCTTTAGGGACGCCAAGTTTGAGACTCCACCAAGGTACACCTTGACTTTAAATAACCCCACAGAAAAAGTCACATGGGTTAGGTCCGGGGAGCGAGGTGACCATGCAAGTGGAAAAAAGCGACTGATGATCCTTTGTTCTGTAAAGCGAATCGCAACAGATTCCGCACTTTATAGCCCAAAATATTGGTGCTGCTGTCGACTACGTAGTCATGAATTTGCATTTTGACGTTTTACTTGTCTTTTATGCAAATTCTCGGGTGATCCGACAACAACAGCGCCATATCTTCCCCTATCGGTGACTTTTGGAATTTTTTTTTTTTTTTCATGGAAACTCTTTCCCATGTCGTCCTTAGTCCCTCTATCAATTTTGGTGGAATTTCGGTAGATACATAGCGCTACAGATGGTTCTGAGTAGTGTCAGTTGAAAAAAAATCACCCTGTATATATACGTGATACAACCATAGGTGTGTTTTTAATAATCTAGTTTCAAGTGATCAGTTTATTGCCATCAATCAATAATTATCAAAAGGGTAGAAAGTAAAGATTATCAAAATTTTTAGGGTATGTTTACTTGCTGAATTAATGAGCTGTAAAATTACTAGCGTTAATTTACAGAACAAATTATTATATTTTCTATTGCACTTTATTTGCAATACTTTTTATTTAATAATCACTTTATGAAAGTTCCATTTATTGTAGTATAATTTAGTGCTTTACACTTGCAGCTTATGACTTTTACGATATGTAATGGTTCTGGTACGGTGGTAAAATTTTTGAAATAGGGCCTTGTTTTTCTTCTCTATGGCAGTTACTGTTGCTGGTTTTCCTCTTAAGTGGCAAACGTCTTTATCTCGAAGTAAAAAGCTTTGAGCGCCGCCCATTTGGCAGACTTTATGCAATTTGTCACGTTTATCTTAGGTTTTTATTCTGCCACAAGTAATGACATTAACGTAAAACACTTGGGAAAATGAATGAAAAAGTAGCGTAAACTTAAAAATTTGCTACAATTAGTTTTTTAATGTGTCATAGGAAATTTAATTAACAAAAGACAATATTTAAGGAATTTCTTGTTTCCATATTCCCATGTGGTTTAGATTTCAGTCACTCCCAAGGAAATTCTCTAGGGAAGTATTTTATTAATTTTTAGGGTTCGAATCTGTTAAGTGTAGCACCACGATCTGTTTAAAATAACATTTTTAGTAAAGCAGCACTGTATTTAATTGCTTTAAGTCTTAGGTTTGTTTATCAATTTTATCGTCATTTAATTAATATGTTTATACCCTTGCTAAATGATGACTTTATACCTTTACGTAATTTTGATTCAACGCTGGATTTGGACCTGCTCTGTATTTAATATTTTTTATATCCTACGGTTTAATGCAAGTTTTAAGGGAACGGTGGACATAAAAATTTACTTTTTTTACTTTTCATCATAGAGATACGAAATTTTGTACATATGCACATTTCACTAAAAATAAATAGAAAACCTTAAAAGAAATTTCCAATCTCATTATAATTTTAAGATTTTTTTTAAAAATTTGAAATTTATAAACAAAATTTTAAAATGTTCCTTGCTACTTAATTTTTGAGATATTTCCTCGATTTTGCATTTTAATCTCTTTAAACTGTATAACTAACAAATCTGGGTATCAATTATTTAATCCCTTGAATAGGTAATTTTTGAGATTTTTTTTTCTGAATTCTATTCCGATTTTCATCGAAATTTTGCCTTTTGAAAAGTTATAAATCAAATTTAATTACCTTAATGAAGTCGAATTGTAAAACGCATACCCAGTTTTTTTTGTAAACAGCATCAGAATTCTTCCTTATCAATTTCATGAATTTTGAAGAAAAATTAAGTAGCATGGAGCATTTAAAAAATCTAAAAGCCTTGAGAAATACAGAGCTCTGGTTTGAGAAATACAGATTTAAAAGTTATTACTACACTTACCCATTATAAATTACTTTGTAGAAGCTTCATAAATGATTTTTTACTTGAAAAAAATTATTTTGGAACTAATAATCTGCAGAAATATATATATTATTTACAATAACACAATCAGTATTACAATGACGAGATTTGCTGAAATAAAGGTCCACCGTTCCCTTAAAGCATCAAAACGGCGCAATACTTGTATCTCTTAATATATTTACTTAACATAGTATATAAATTTGAGAAAAAGAATCAGAATTTCTTTAAAAAACTCATTAAACTCCACTTTCAGCTAAAGTAACTTATTTAAAAGCAAAACATTCTTTGTAATGCACAAAATTATCTTTACATATCAAAATGATTTCAATAAATTAAATGGAGATCTCGTTTAAGTAAAAAAAGCTATTTTCTAACTGCATATTAGTTAAATTCTTTGTTATCAATAAATTCTATACATTATACATTTTCCAATCATATGGCAGCCAAAGAAACATCTCTTCTATAGATGTTTTGCCCTCATAGCCAGAATCATGATAACTGAAACAAATAAGTTCATAATTCTCTTCGCATACATATACATCCGTGTTTTTCATCGCTATCTAGATAGCTTACAGACGACGTTCGGCGAGGAATGAATCGTATTAACTTTTGACATCACTCAGTCAAATAACATATCGCTATTTATATATTGTTGGGGGAGATAAATGACAGGAGATTGTTTGCGGGGGTGACGAATGCTTTCGGCAATATATATATATCTTTAAGATTCTATTTACGAATGAGTCCACTTCGTGAATGCTGCCATTTATCGGGCATATATATATATATATATATATATATATATATATATATATATATATATATATATATATATATATATATATATATATATATATATATATATATATATATATAATATTGCAATTTTTATGGTAAGGGGAGGGTGTAGGGTCTACAGGTCATACAAAGGGGGTTTGGACATAAAAACGTTGAGAATCACTGAGGACGCGATGGCCCAGTTGGCAAGGGCAGCTGGACAGTGATCTAAATGCCTCTGGTTCGATGCACGTCACTGCAAATCAATCGCCGTGTACACTAATGGCGGCTGGTGCCTGTAAAATCTGTCGTTGCTGCAATGTCTCCGAGTTCTCGAATTTACCTCTGGAGGTGCGGGGTCAAGTGTTCCGGTCTCGTCACTTGACTCGGTTCTAAATTACGGGACCGGTTTATAGACGGTAGTGCTGGCCGCCTATATGGTGCCGGCTTAAATGAATGGTCAGCAGTATTGCGGTGTGAGTTAGGGCGGCCGTCAGCATTCGTTGTTTCCCACAACTGGTCTGGTGTCTGCAAGGCGTAGTCTGCCCGGTAATTCCCATTCGGGCGAATGTATAGCGACAAGTGCCTTCGCATTAAAAAAAATCACTGATCTATGTTATTTAAATGGAAACTAATCTCTTTATTAATTCTTATTAGGGATTTTTCTTATTAGGGATGCTGATGTTCATGTTATGCGTATGGCCCAAGTTTCATATATCTCATGCAAAAAATTTGAGCAGTAAGTATTTTAAGAACTACGAAACATTTCCATTTATTTCTTTCTTTCTTTATTTTGTAAATAAGATACACAGAGAAAAAAAAGTCGGTTAGTCGCCGGAATAAGTGGGTTATGCAACCCAATTCGCGTGGGTTATTGTGAGAGGTGAGTAAAACAAACCGTTACAAATGTATTTGAACGCGGATCTAAGTGAGTTAAAATACTACCGATTTATTGCAACTGTGTTATTGAAACAAGGGTGTTAAATAACTTATGTTATTCAAGTTTACTGAGCTGAAAAACCAACTTTAAGTATCAGACAGTAAATGTCATGAAGCTTGAAAGGCTGAAATGAAGTATTCGGGATGAAAATTTTTGAATGTACTTAAATTTGATAACATACACATAAGAAGCTGAAGTTCTTATGCGTATGTTGTTAATATTTTACGTCTTGATCTGCAAGGCAGACGATTACAGTTCAATAATAAAAGGCTGGGATTCGCAGATTTGAGTTTTCATATTTTTCTCCTTAATTTCCGTAGGGTTAGCTTAACAGCTTACTAATGATTAGCACGCTTCATAAGGAATACTTGGGACAATATTTAAAAAAAATAAAAGAAAGAAGTCCTTCTTATTATGAGACATCGCTTTTTAAAAGTCGCGTACAATTTATCGGTATAGAATAAACCTCCATCGCACAGTTACAAAAACGTTATGTTTTGTACACCCTTAAATAGGTAAATAGGTACCCTTAAATAGATACCCTTAAATAGGTACCCTTATATAGGTAACCTTAAATAGGTACCCTTAAATAGGTAAAAGTTTTAAGAGTTCCTCATTTCAGCAAGTCCATCAACATTTACTGTCGGGTTCTGATTGACTGCGAAGCTATGCAGATCTCCTAAAAAATTTTATTGATTTTCAGTTTGAAGCAAATATTTCGAGGTTGCAATTTGCAGCAAAACTATTTTCTAATCGAGAGACGATCAGAAAGTTCGTTCGTTCTCCCGTTTTTATGTTATCGAGTACGCATATTAATCAATCACTTATTACAGGGAATATTTTATGCCCGAGTGCATCTCACAATCAATCAGGAAAATTTTTATGGCTTCAGCAAACTTATGCTGTCATGTTATTGTGAGATTATAAATTGTCGTATTTTTTAGTTAAGGTGAGAGTTAATCAATTTCAGTTCTTTAACTTATGTCTTTGTGCATTTTTCTCCATGCTATGAGTAGTGAGATTGCATATTGGATGATGCAACAATATAACACTACAAGTAGTGACAATTAAAAATCTTAGTAAAGAGACCAAAAATTTAAAAAACAATTTCACAAACTATATATATCCCAATTACTCTGCGTTTAGCAGTGATTAAGATAGATCCATAGCTAAACTACTAGCGTAAGTACACGTTATTATCTTGAAAGCAAATTTTGACAAATCTAGAATCACGTATATACCATTCAGTTGTACAACTAGTAATGCGACTAAGTAAATTGCAGACTGTAAAATCTATATATTTCACTATAAATGTACACTCAGTTATTGAATTACGATAAAGTTCATGTTTATCCGTGGAATTTGGGGACTATTTCAACAATCATACCATTACAGTTTACAAAAGCAACAATCAGTGTGAGCAGGTGTAGCTCAAATATATATTTAAACAAAGTTCGTTTTGTATCATAGCAATTATGAAAAATTTTTTGGAAGTTCCTCACATTATTTAAATAAATTCATTCCCATTAAATAAACTTATGCACACACACGCACAAACATACATACATACATACATACATATATATATATATATATATATATATATATATATATATATATATATATATATATATATATATATATAAATATATATATATATATATATATATATATATACACACACATATATATATATATATATATATATATATATATATATATATATATATATATATATATATATATATACACACATATATATATATATATATATATATATATATATATATATATATATATATATATATATATATATATATATATATATATATATATATATGTATATATACTTAATGTGAGAATCTACTTTTTTAAATTATTACATATAATAGACCACTGACATACAGATATTAAAAACCAAAGCACGAGATGTCGGTATGTATTACATAAAATTAAACTAGTATAACGACCTGGTTAATAGCGAATATGAGAAATAATGTACATTTCTGAATGATTGTAATGTGAAAATTAAGTTTAAATATTAAAAATAGCTGTTATAATAAAGGAATTTTATAATTAGGGAGTTATAAAACTTAACTTTAATCTTAAATTTAATTCAAAATATAATTTGTACATTAGGGAAAAAACATCCTGTTTTAGGAGGAAGCATCCAATAAATTAATAGAAAATTTCTTTTCTATTAATTTACATATTCTTTATCGAAAAGTTTACTCTCAATGACCGCAAATCTTATCATAAAATTTAAATGCTAGATCTCTCTCCCCCCCCACAAAAAGTTAATTAAAATTAATATTTCCATGTAATTCAATAAATTTCATTTGAAAAAGAAAACTTTCTAGCAATCGAATGTTATCTGGATGAGCTTACATTGATTTTTGAAGATTTTGTAAACAGTTCTGCTCGAATAAATGCTCTTTTCCCCTTGATATGGCTATAACATTCCCTTTAAGAGCAAAAATATGTTTCATTTCTTAAGAATTACTCTCGATTTACAACACGCTTTTTTGATTGCATCATATATTTTTTTTTCCTCAGAATGCAATTGGCACTCAAACACAAATCATATATGCTCTGCAAATATGCCTCAACAAGCAACAGATGACATAAAATAATTCCCTTTCTGCCGTAAACGTACGAGTATTGTTTCAAAGAATTTATGTCAGTTAATAAAAGTCCTAGTTGGGGCAATAAAATGAAAATAAAACTGAAAGTAAACATTGTCGCGTGAGTGGACATAAATTTTTTTGATAGGCAAATATCTTACCTGAAATGCACCCGGGGATGTTGCATCTGGGGAAAATATATATATATAAATATTGGACAGGATATTTTAGCTTCTCCGAGAATAGAATATGGGTTGTTACAGACTATGCGTGTCAGAAAAGAATTGCTTCTAGTGTAACCTTTAAATTTACGGGTATTTCTACTTATCCATGATTAATGCCACTAAATCTTAAAGCACTAAGAATACAATAATTACAGATATTTTTATAAAATTACTGTTATTGATATGTAAATTACTTTCAAGTACCCGGGGATGTTGCATCTGGAGAAAATATATATATATAAATATTGTACAGGATATTTTAGCTTCTCCAAGAATAGAATATGGGTTGTTGCAGACTATGCGTGTCAGAAAAGAAGTGCTTCTAGTGTAACCTTTAAATTTACGGGTATTTCTACTTATCCATGATTAATGCCACTAAATCTAAAAGCACTAAGAATACAATAATTACAGATATTTTTAGAAAAATTATTGTTATTGATATGTAAATTACTTTCAAGTAATAATTTTCAGGATACTATTTGGAAAACATATTCATTCCTTACATTTATAAAAGAAACTTGTGTCGCCCATTTTATAAAATGCAATAAAATTTTACATTTTTACAAATTAAACATTTTATAAAATACAATTAAAAACCTCGTTTAACTGGACTAATTGGGACCATACGCAATTCCGGCTAATCCGGGCTAACCATATACCTGGCTAATCTAGGTAATATGGGTAGTAAGCAAAAAAATCCTTAAGCAGACCGTTTATTTCAATGAGAAACTATGTTTTGTAACAAAATTACATAGGATTGTTTACGTTACATTAAAAAATATAAAATATCTTTTCACATCATTTCTTAAAAAAGAATTGGTAATTCTGGTAAAGTTTTTTTTTACCATAATTTACTGTACAATCTATGCTAGAACTGAACATTGAATCAAACTAAAAAGCGAATATTTGGCGTACTTGTAGTTACGCTCTTGCTATCATACTTAAAATTTTTTATCTAATGTGAACATTAAATAAAAATAAAAATAAAATCTTTAACTAAGCAGACTTACCGTTTATTACGATGAAAAACTGTTTTGTAACAAAATTCCTTAGTGTTGTTTACAAGACATTAAAAAAAAATTTCGCATCATTTCTTAAAAAAAGAATTGGTAAGTCTAGTAAAGATTTCTGAAACTCAACAAAAATCATTTCATTACCATAATTTATGGTACAAACTATGCAGGACCTGTACATTCAATCAAACTAAAAAAACGAATATTTGGCGTACTTGTAGTTACGTTCTTTCTATCATAGTTAAAAATTATTATCTAATGTGAACATTAAATAAAAATAAAAATAAAATGTTTAACTAAGCAGACTTACCGTTTATTACGATGAAAAAATGTTTTGGAACAAATTTAATTAAGTATTTGTAAGGTATACACAAGATTCGATTTACAAGAATCGAACTTTTGAGTGAATGAATTAAAGAAGCTGCTTGAGATATGCTAATTTCGATATACGCGCTTAGTATAAATACCATGCAGCGTCATTAATAAAAAAGGTTGTTAGGGTTGAAAAAGGTTGTTAAGGTTGATAGATAAGCGAGAGGGAGCTACGGGGTAAGTAGCTCCAGGTGTTATCCTGCGCTAGTGCTTAGGGGGCCCAAAGTTTACGCGGCAGTACTGCTGGTTTGACTCTCTGCTGGTTTGTGAGTATTCGCAAAGCGTATTTCTATTGAATGTTAATATATATATATATATATATATCCCGTACAAGTAGTACGTATGTTTATTGCTGAAAAAGCAAATTCTATATGTGCAACGAATTCAATAAACATTGTTTCATGTATAAACTGTGTTTGTATCAAATTCATTTAGAGTGCCACTTCAAATTATATACACCCAAGTCTGGGTAGAAGTGAGCTATATTCTCTATATATTGTTTACAAAACATTAAAAAAAATTTTGCATCATTTCTTAAAAAAAGAATTATTAAATCTAGTAAAGCTTTCTGAAACTCAAAAAACATTTCATTACCATAATTTATGGTACAATCTATGCAGGACCTGTACATTGAATCAAACTAAAAAACGAATATTTGGCGTACTTATAGTTACGTTCTTTCTATCATAGTTAAAAATTATTATCTAATGTGAACGTAAAATAAAAATAATCTCTACAAATTTGATAAGGATTATCCGCAGATCCTGATAAACAAGGTTTTACTGTAAAATGAAATATGAAGTAGATATTAAATAATATTAAGGCAGAATAATATATTATTATGCGCTGAATTTGAGTAGTATAATGTTTATTTGATTTATAAAAACAAACGAGTAAGCTTTACAAATCAATATGATTACAACATTTCAATAGAGTATATTTTACCCGCCACCTTAAGGGAACAAGGGACCTTTAATCTCATTCTTCTTTAATTTTCAATATTTTACTCTATATACCTCATGAGTATGATTAATATCCTTTTCTACTACATTGACAATTCTTAGAATTCACAAATAAATATTTTGTTGAGGAATAAGACCTGTTTATAAAAAAATTCTTCAAAAATCCTAGAATTTTTCAAAAGGTTCCATGCGTATACATTTTCTTCCGATATCTTCCAAATTTCTCAGAATTGTTAATTGAAGTGTTCGTCACAAAACTGTGCATAATTCTTTGAAATCACAAGTCTGTTTCAAATTTATAGACCATAAAATAAAGATAAAGCATAAAAAAATAACAGGTAGAATAAAAAAAAATTATTTAAGACTTTAGATTCATACAAAAAAATAAATTAAATGCACATTTATATTTATATACATATGGTAAACTTATAAAAGAAAATTTAAGAATTTTGATTAATATAGAATGCGCATAGATCAGTTTGAAAAAGTCAGCATTTTTTAATTTTTTTTTCAAAAACAGACATTATTCTGCCAAAAATTCCTTACTTTGAATTCTAAATGTTTTCAGTGTAGTAAAATAGAAAATTAATTATTCTCCTTTTGTATGTAGAGTTAAAAATTGAAAATTTAAAAAATTCGAATTTGAAGGTCCCTCGTCCCCTTAAATGCCCAATATTAAACAGATAAGTTTCAGTTCCAAGGGCAAAACATTGTGTCAGCATGAAATGTTTCTTGAATGTGTCATTGTAATTTAATATCGACGGAAAAAAATATCTACGCTTTTTGGCACGACATATATTCTATACACAACTCATTTTCATACATGTTTAGCATAATTGATGTATGGAGATTTTAGTTCAGAAGTAATTAAACACTTTAGTTTTTTTTTTGCTCACATCATAATTGCTATTGAGTATTTATTGTTTCTATCAAAGGAATGATAAGCTAAAACATTACATAAAACAAAATCTTACGTGCATATTGAGACACCCACTAAAAATTATATTAACATAATTCACGAGCAAGGAAAGGAGACAAAAAGTTGTGGTCCACGTCATTTGCAGATCAATAAACCGTGTGTAACTAGGATTACCATGAATTTGTGGTAAACCTGTTGGGTATTTCCACTCCCAAATATAATGAAATCTCAACGCCGCTGTGGCATGAATTGATCGCATTACTTATGATTTAATTCGGTGTGAGGTGGGGAAAAATTATAGGTTGTGGAGTAATGATTCTTAAGCATTCCCACGCTTATTTTGTGATTTATCCATTTCTACAACTTATTAAAATATTATATAACATATTTTTGCTGTCCTTGAGATTTCTACCTTCAGAAATCATGCTGAAGTGGCTGTCATTTCCCTTCAGGAAATCCGTGACTCAAAAATTCACTCATTTATATATTTTTTTTTTACATAAAACCTACGAAGGAATTTCAGGAATAAAATAACAGATACCGGATGATTTTCCTATTATCATGTTGGCAGATAGAATATTTTTACGGTGTACTGTCTACTTTTATCCTGCTGTTTATGTTTACTTTAACTCGGAATCAAATATTTTCCGATTTGCAAAATTTAAAAGAGTAAATTTAAACTTTCTTACAAAGTATGTCATTGAAACTTTGTACGGCCTTCTTTCTTTCTATTTCCGTTAATCTGGTATGAGAATTTTTGATTAAGAGTAAATATATTTCCAAAAGAAAAAGAAAAAGAAAAACTCAAGAACAGAGAATATTTTTTTTCTTTTAAGTATTTCGAAATTTTGCTAATAGAAGTTTTATAAAACATAAAGACGGTTTTTTTAAACCTTTCCTTAGTACAAAATCTATATATATATAAAACACGTAGGTATAAGGCACAAAAATCAACGATATTTCTACACTCCGAATGGCAACGGCTGCAACTACCGGGTGTAAATATTAGCGGCTGTCCGCAATTTAAAACCGAGTGTGTGTAGTGGCGACATATGTTACAACTGCTGCTCTTTTGACAAAATATGTTTAGACCTATCAAATCCAGTGTTTAGTCGTGGACAGTTGTATGTAGGTTTATCTAGAGTCCGTTCTTTTGATTTTGTCCTTGAAGTATCTCCTTTTGAAATACTCAACTGTGTATATCACGAAGTTTTGTGAGCATCATAGTTGTAATCCATACTATATTTTAGTACTTGCTGAATTTTTACTCCATTTTAAAAGGGAAGATATTTTCCCAGCAATTTATTATTTGATATTATTAAGTGGAGATATCTGAATTAGGAACAATAGTAAATACAGAGAGTGATTTAATCAACAACATATTTTAGTACTTGCTGGATTTTACTCCATTTTTTAAGTGAAAAAAATTTTCCGAAACAATTTATTATTTGATTTAATGATAAAATGTAGATATCTTAATTTTGAAAAATTGTGCATACACAGAGGGATGTAAGTTTCAATATCATTGGTGCTGGTTTTCTCAGTCTTATCTTTAACTCTGTTCTAAATTAATGGAAATTCACATTTTTTAATCACGATGTTTTAGAATCAGCCTTATAGTGAATTTAACAATGATTACAAATTTTTTGGCTGACATCCCACTACCCCTTAACAACGAATATTTATGATGACCGGTAATGGTAACATTCCTTACATAGGTTACTTTCAGTTGAGTTGTTTTTCAAAAGAAAATATAAAACTAAAAGAAAATATAAAACTAAACTAAAAGAAAATATAAAACTAAAAGCGACCATGCTGGTCGCACTGCGGCTAGTTTTAAAAAAATATGAAGTTAGAGAAATTTGTTGGGCAGAAAAATCAAAATCTAAATATCCTTTAAATTTTTAAAATTTAAAATTTGTTATATGAAGTATTTTATCTTTATACGAAGAACTTTCATCTTTAAATTAAGAAAAAATCGCGTAATATATATATATATATATATATATATATATATATATATATATATGTAAATTATTTCTTTTTATTTATTTATTTATTTTTTTACATTTCTTTCTACGTTTATTGGATTCTTCGTCAAAAAATTTTTTTTTTCAGTTTTCTTATAAATTTCATTTGGCAAATTATAGTTCTTGAAAGGATGAGAAGCATTCGATATTTACTTACAATTTTTTTTTATATACTAACTACACTGCGTCTTAATAACGAAATTTTATGTATTTAAATTCAAAAATAAAAAATAATTCTCTAAAGTGTTCCATCATTGAGCATCGTCACATGCTTACATTTCTTGAAATTAAAGATGAGATGGGAAAGCAGGTTATCGGTTTAAAGTGAGGAGCTAAAAAAATACCTTTTATGTTCCCTTGGGATTTTCCTCTAAATCAGATGTTCGTAACCGGTGGTCCGAGAGGTTAGGAATGATAGAAAAATGCTTTCATCGTTTTTTTTTTCAGTTTTCTTATAAATTTAATTTTCAAATTATAGTTCTTGAAAGGATGAGAAGCATTCGATATTTACTTATGCAACTTCAACAACAAAAGAGCAACTGTAACACTCATTGTAACTATATTATGTATCAGTCATACACTGTATCCTAATGTAACCATTGTACTATTGTAACCTATGTAAACAAAAAAAAAAAAAAAAAAAAAAAGAAAAAAAAAAAAAAAAAAAAAGACACGGAGTCACAGAACCACAGGAACGCAAAAGCTAGACGAAATGCAGCTGGACGACTTAATGCAAAAAAGGTAAACTAGATTTTAGTCCCCCTCCAAATTAAAGAACGTAAACAAATTGGCTCTCATTCCTCCACCAAGATTGGTAATTAAACTCATACCTTGTCTACTATAGATCGCAATTATGGTGAATGCATCCAAGAAAACCTCAGACAATTCCAATAGTAAAAAATCAAACGAAAAGCTAAAACTAAGACTCATGAGTGAACGGTATCTTAATTATTGGCGTTAGCCGGCAACGACTAGATACCATGCGGCCGTTTTGCCGGGCAGGTTAGCGTCGAGCAATCAGTAATCAGCTCCCTAGTATGCCTCACGGCAGGACTGTTTTCCATTGTGATTATAATTTTTTTTAGATACTAACTACACTGCGTCGTAATAACGAAATTTTATGTATTTAAATTCAAAAATAAAAAAAAATTCTCTAAAGTCTCCCATCATTGAGCATCGTCATATGCTTACATTTCTTGAAATTAAAGAAGAGATTTGAAATCAGGTTATCGGTTTAAAATGAGGAGCTAAAAAAATACCTTTTATGTTCCCTTGGGATTTTCCTCTAAATCAGATGTTCGTAACCGGTGGTCCGAGAGGTCAGGAATGATAGAAAAATGCTTTCATCGTTTTTTTTTTTTCAGTTTTCTTATAAATTTCATTTGGCAAATTATAGTTCTTGAAAGGATGAGAAGCATTGGATATTTACTTATAATTTTTTTTTTAGAAACTAACTACACTGCGTCGTAATAACGAAATTTTATGTATTTAAATTCAAAAATAAAAAATAATTCTCTAAATTCTCCCATCATTGAGCATCCTCACATGCTTTACATTTCTTGAAATTAAAGAAGAGATGGGAAAGCAGGTTATCGGTTTAAAGTGAGGAGCTAAAAAAATAACTCTAATGTTCCCTTGGGATTTTCCTCTAAATCAAATGTTCGTAACCGGTGTTCCGAGAGGTGAGGAATGATAGAAAAATGCTTTCATCGTTTATAAACTGTCGTGAATTTAAACTGTTTTTTGAACTGGCAGCAAAAAAAATAATAATTAAATAAAATAATAATTAATTCCTAATTTTTTATTTACATTCTAAAACTTCCTGTATTTCTTCACATTTCTGACCTTTTGAGTACGAAAAAAATCCCAGTTCTGCTTACAATTTTAAATAAATTGTTTGTGACGCGTACTCGTCGATTCGTAGTCAAATCGCAGCAGCACAGCAATTTTATACGTATGACGGTTAAAGGCAAAGTGGTGTAAGTCAAATTAGAGTCATTTTGAGAAAAAAAGAGTTTTACTGCAAAAACTACAAAAAAGTCTACTGAAAATTAAACAAATTATAATTAATAATTATAATATTGAAAAGAATAATTATTTGCAATTCCACTATAAACTGAACACGTAGATTACATCTTTGCACTCCGCTAAAAAAAGTTGAAAATGTGACTTACACCACTTTGCCATTCACCGTCTTGGGTAGCAAAGCAAATGCAAGCTGAAAAATCTTGTTAACTTTTAAGTTCTCGTGGGCTTGTATGATTGCTATTACCATTTCTTTTATGTTAAATTTGTTATTGTTATTAGATTTGTTTGTAACATTTTATCAAAGCTGTTTATCATAAATAGTTTTTGTATTCAGAAAATAAAACCCACTTTTGCCTCGAAAGGGACTGGTTTTGCGAGATTTTTTTGACGATCTTTTTTTATTTTTGACAAGTAGTTCCCTGATTAACAAAATGCTAGAAACCACTTCTAAAAATGAGGAATTTAAAATACGCATATTCTGTCTTTTCCCCAGCAAGGACAGCTTTAAAAACAAAGCGATGAATAGATACAAGGAGTGAAAAAAAAAAAAAAAAAGATTTGAGTGGCTAAATTTAAATTCTTCACAAACCACTGAACTTTGGAAAAAAGCCAAAACGGACCTGTTGTTGCGTTGACGCTTACTAATTTGGGATTTATGCAACCAGTGGTACTACTGAATTTAGATTGTGAGCGTGAAATTTTAACTAACAGTAATCTTATAAAGAGCTGACAAAATCTCAGGGAGTTTATAATCTATACTTTACATTACACATGTGTATAAAGCTCTCAATATTTGTTCTTCAAAGAATTAAGAGCTTTTAAAGATTCTATTGGCTAGTCCTATTTTTACTTTAGAACAAATTTTTAGTAAATATTTTATTTCAGTCCTCTAGTGGATAATTATATCAAGTAGAACATATTTCCATATAAATCTTAAATTGCAAACTTGACGTCAGACTGAGCATGCAATTTTAATACACGGGATATCTACATAAAATAATGTTTTTAATATTTTATACCCACATATTATGCTTAATAATGTATCTGAGTAAACACGAATTCATTTTCGATATAGCTAAAATTGCAAATTATTTCTTTAATATCCCCAGTACAGAGTTTCAGAACGGTTCGAAAATAATTTTTTCGAACGTTTATTTTTAGACGTGTATATTAGATTTCAAAATTCACAGTTTTAACATTAGATTTTTTAATTCTGGATGTCGAACACATACTGAAATATATTTTTACAGTGAACCTCGGAGGCATTATTTCCGCAGCAAGTATTATTTTTATACCGAATAATGTTAAAACAGCAGTAACCACAAATTTCAATCGTAAAGGATCCCATAGAAAAATAGGTTTTAGATTATTAATAATTTGAAATTTTGCTGATAAAAGGTTTATAAAACAAAAAGACGATATTTTTAAACCTCACCTTAGCACAAAAATTTTAAAAATGTGAAGATAGAGAAAATGGTTGGACAGATAAATGAAAATGTAAATATCCTTTAAATTGTTAAAATTTGAAATTTGCTATATTATGTATTTTATCTTTAAATGGTGAACATTGATGTGTAAATAAAGCAAAAATCGCATTAAAATGACTGCAAATAGAAGATATATATATATATATATATATATATATATATATATATATATATATATATATATATATATATATATATATATATATATATATATATATATGTATGTATGTACAAAATTTATTTTTATTTATTTATTTTTTTGACATTTCTCTCTATGTTTGTTGGATTCGTTTTCAAAAAGTATTTTTTTAAGTTTTCTTATAAATTTCCCTTGGAAAATTATATTTATTGAAAGGAAGAGAAGCATTCAGTATTTACTTATGACTTTTTTTTAATACTAACTACATTGCATCGTAATACCGTAAATTTATATATTTAAATTGAAAAATAAAAAATATTTTTTTCAAGTCGTCCATCATTGAGCATCCTTACATGATTATTAATCTACACGTATTTCGCAAAGTTAGTTGATATTGTTGTTTTGTGCTAAAATACCACTTATGATCTCTCGACAAGAAATTAAATACTTAGCAAAATACATGTACAGTAATATATGTTATAAATAAACTACAAGTGATGTATTAGCAAAGCAAAATAGAGTAAAATGTGCTTTTACAAAAGAAATATCAATCTACATGACGAACACGCGGTGTATCCATTTAAATAACTAATTTCAATTATTATTATTAAATCTCTGTAGAATTTCAGACTAATTTTTGACAATTCGACGCTTACAAAAAAGTTGAAAATGTCGATAATAATTTGATGACCTAAAATAAAACTTCATTATGCATTTTTCAGCAGTTTTTGTCCGCTTATCAATAACCCATCCCGCCCGAGCTAGCTTCTCACCTTTAGCCCAGATGCAAACTTAAAAATCAGTAGTCTATCCCGCAAGATTTTAACGGGACCTTTCCCTAAATACCTTTTCATCCGCGTTCACTCTTCTTTGTGTGATCTTTTCACAAGAAACGAGAATATATTTTTCCTTGACTTTAATAAAATGTCTTTACATATGAAAAATCAAAGATTAAAACTAAAATACTTACTACATTATTTTTTTTTAAAATTAACACATTTTTTTCGACAGGTTTTTTAAAAAGAATACTCCTATTAAATCGTTAGTGTATTCCCTAGGACAAGTAGCTTATTTTTAAATACTAAAACTCAAGTTTCAATTACCGAATATTTTGTGGTAATAGCTTTTAGTTTCATGCTCCTTCCATGGAGTATTTACAATTTCGTATGGTTCCTGTGGTTTGGAGGGAAAAAAAAAAAAAAAACTTCCAATGCGCCGTCCAAAGTAAACGACCTTCGATTACGCTTTCGCACTTACAGCTCCTCCCTTACGCACCCTCAGCGCGCAGGCGCGAAAATCCTCACTGAAAAGGTAGTCTTCGATTGCTTGACAGTTTGAGGCCTGCTGTCACACTCACGGCTCGGGACTGCGAAGTTACGGGCCTGTGTTTTCACTTCGCGCCAGAAACAAACAAAAAAAAAGAAAGAAAGAAAAAAATTGAAAAAGAAAATTTTTTGCCTTACGCCAAAGCTATCCGTTCTTTTTTGCTATAGAAGTCCAGAGTGTTTTACTGTTTTATTTATTTTTCATCGCCGAGTTTGGAGTTTTGAAAACTGTTGCTAGTTTTATCGAACAGTGCATATCCGAACTGGGACTTTTCGATTTTTGCATTTGACATTTCCGTTCATTTTGTGATTGGCCGAGGAATTCTCTCCTTCCAATAATGGTAAGTGGATTTCTTATTTATTAAAAAAAAAAGTTAATCACTTAAGTCCTAATCTAGAAACCCCCCCAAATTTTTAACAATATTTCGCGGTATTCAGAGCGATATATAAAAAATTCCATGTAAATATCTAAACCTGTTGTATTTGAAAGTATTCAAATTTTTCATTTTTCCATTAAGATAAAAAAATGTTTTTAATAAAGGAAAACTTTTCACGCATCTAATCCGCTTAAAATATAGCCTGTCAAAAATAACCAGACTGCATTGCTGCAGTGCAGGGTTGATAAATTCCATTAAAGCCTCAGAATTTCGTTTCTTAATCCCATCTAATTTAGGTTTAAATAATTTCCTCACAGGACATGTGTTGCTTGTTGTAAAAAATAGTCGGGATTATAAAATACATTAGATTCGGGGTAAAATATTTTCTTTTTTTTAACTAAGCATTTCTTTTTTTAAACTAAATGTTGTTTGTGTTTTAAAAAATTCGCTAAACTGAGTTATATATAGATAGTGTTTAAAGGATAAAATTTTAAGCATATAGTTTTTAATCCAAATATATTGTATTTTAAGAGTTTTACCTTTCGGTCAGAAATGCTTGATATTTTCTTTGTATTATTCTTTACTATATATATATATATATATATATATATATATATATATATATATATATATAAACTCAAGAGTTTTGGACTTAAAGGTAAAAAGTATAAAATCAATATGTTTGATTTAAAAACAATTTGAACTTCTTGAAACTTTGTTCCTTTAGGCATTTTAATATTTTAAAATTTTCTTTCTGCAGTCCGAATAAGTGTAATATTTATGTTTATTAGTGTAATAACTGATAATAATTAAAAAAAAGTTATAATTGGTTAAAACTGATTATACAAAAATATTTAATGGAAATAAAACTTGATTTTCAACGTTTCGCATTTTATTTAGTTCAGGATATAAACTAATATTAGTAATATTTTAGAAATAGAAAAAAAAAGTTTTGAATGAACCTGTTGAACTTAGTATCTAAAGAAGTGATTTCACAACTGCAGTCATGAATTTTGTCTGCAGTAAATTATATTTAAAAATATATATAAAGCTAATGTAGTCTCAAGTCATGATTAAGTAGTATAAGTTTCTTTTAAAATTTTAATGAATATTTTTAGAGCGCATTGTGACTCTAATGTGACTTATTGTTTTGTATGTCCTTGGTGCTCAAAGCGATTTAAAGGTCAAAAATGATTGTTAGCCTTGAATAACTAATCTACTTCATACAAAAAATGATAATTTTGAGTTTTATAAAATTTGTATTTTGTTTCACTGAGCAGGGTATTTGTAGCTATAGTGGGTACTTTAGCTATTGTCTTAGAGTGAGTAAAAATGTCTTAGAGTGAGTAAAAAGAAAGACGAGGGAGGTCAGACGGTACACTTATGGAACTGGTACAAGAATCTATGGAATTACTATAGATTTACATTCATCGGGACAGATAAAAAAAATTACATTATTGTCTTTTTTCCTCTTAAAAGACAATCATGGAGTAAGTTTTTTTTTTTCGAATATCACTTTGGCTAAAAATCACATTTGCAAAAAATCCTATGTAATTGGTATAGATGCCTATGACTTCCTTTAAAAATTATTTAAAAATTAAAAATGTTTTAAGGGATGAAACAGTGGATGTTTACAATAAATACAACTTAATTTTCATCAGTTCTGTAGATAAATATTATTCCCCTTTTACATTAATTTAAGATGAAAATACTTTAAGGGATATTTATACAGTGGATATTTATAATTAATAATCCGGAATCTGAAAAACATTTTTTAATAAGTTATAGATTTTTTAAAATATTATTATAGATAGTTTTTTAATAAGTTATAGATTTTTTTAAATAGTTGTATAGATGGTATTTTAATAAGTTGTAGATTTTTTTATAACTTAAAATGGCCGAAGTCGTATTCATCTGATATTCGAGGCTGAATCACCCATGTTGCATAATCTTAGGTGGATATCTGTGTATACATAATGAGAAGCAAGTTCGTCTTATCCTTTAAGAAGAGAGGTTACAAAATCATTAAAATTGAAACAGTTCATTGTACTTTTACGACCAACACATATATCTTGCACTAAATATCAACTTTATCTCCTTTTTTTAAATGTACCTGACTTATAATAGAATCTTAAATTGTTGAAACTATTTGAACGCTATTAGCATTAGAAAAATTCTTAATTTAAAACTGCTGATTACAGATTCAAATTTAAATAGTTAGCCGAGTGAATATGATATTAATTATTAAATTATCCACTAATAGGAATAAAAGAAACTCCCGATCTAAAACAGAAAGGGTGTAAGGTGAGAAATATCACTTGAAGAAAGTAATTGCGTTTGAAGTTTCCAAATTTGCATTAATATTTTTTTAAATGAACGTTGGTTAATTTAAAACTTCTGATTACTGATTCATATTAGAGTATTTTTAGTTCGCCGAGTTCGTATAGTTCTTATTATAGTTCGCCGAATGAATCTGATATTAATTATTAAATTATCCACTAATAGGAATAAAAGAAACTTCCGATCTAAAACAGAGAGGTTGTAAGATGAGAAATATCACTTGAAGAAAGTAATTGCGTTGGAAGGTTCCAAATTTGCAGTAATATTTTATTTAAAATGAACGTTGGTTAAGCTGGAAGTTTTTTTCTTCGATACACCTTTATTTTTTATTTGAATAAAATTACAAAAGGTATAACTTTGGTGCAAATGCAGGTTAGGAGGCTTATTCGCCGGCTCAAACACACGTTTGTTAAGAGAGAAGTATGAATGGTTCTATATATAGAAAATCTTCCTGTTTGCACTACAAGCAGTGATCCAAGCGAGGAAAGTGTAATATACCCAGATTGCATATAAAATAAACCCAGATTGTAACTACATCCAGCTTTTCAAAAAATATACTTTTTTCATCAAACATGATTAAAAAAAATACAAATAAGATAATACGCACCACATTTTGTAAAATTACTTAAATTAAATTTATTTTATTTAATTGTAAAATTTGATCCATTTCATCATTAACTTCCTAATAAATTTTCTGAAGATTTTTATGTTTTTTTTTTTTTTTAAATACTTGCTTCCTATCGTTTATAACGGACTCCTTCTACTATTACGTATTTTACCAAGTTTATTTTAGGTATCCAGTTCCGATAATTTTGATGATTTTTTTTTATCTATTTATCATGCAGTAGTTTTCGTTTTCAGTTTTAAGAGGATGTGCGTGTTTTGTCGTGTTTTAACTTAGGAACAAACTGTGTCTACGCAGTCAGAAGCGTGAGGTGAAATAGTCAAATAGGTCATGTAATTTGATTAGATTCCATATCTGGGATTATTGAAAATATCTCAGATATTTCGTAACAAATACAAAAATTCTTGGAGGATTTCGTTAGAAGGCATTATACTATAATTCAATGGAAATGATCCCTACTTGTATCATTGTACATTCATTGATTTACGCAATTGCATATTTAAATTATACTTACATAATTAAATTATACTTACAATTCGAATCGATTTTTATATTGCGCTATGTTTTTAACTTAAAAGGATATAACCCAGATTTTGAGATAATTTTGAAAAAAAAAACCTATCAACCTATATCGTCATTGAAAATCCCAGATCTTGGTTTTAAAAACCCAGATCTGGGAGCCCTGGCTACGAGAGTGTGTTTATTTACCTTTTTGGTGTTCAAGATTATATCAGGGAACAATGTTACGGATACGTTTCTGAAAGTGATCTTAAAGAAAACCTTGAAATGATACGCTGGATTATTATCAGTCCTAATGTTTCATTATGCAACACATTATGTGAAACATTATACAACGCGTCAGTGAAAAGCGTTCAGATTGCATTTACACTTAACTTAAGCTTTAAAAATAAATTTTAAAAACGTTAAATATATTAACGTTTGTATTTTAGAAATATGTCAAAGTCAAATTATTTTTTAAAGATAGAACAATCCTCATGACTGCGTGACCTAAAATTGAATAATTATGAATGACTTACTAAATTCAAATTAATTGTATTGTTACTAAAATTGACATTTCTGCATTTTTCTTTCGAAAAATCCAAAATGGAATATCTTTCAATGATTCGCAAAATTGAACTGTTTAGTTATTTAAAGTCATATTTCTGCATTTTTCTTTCGAAAAATCCAAAATGGAATATCTTTCAATGATTCGCAAAATTGAACTGTTTAGTTATTTAAAGTCATATTTCTGCATTTTTCTTTCGAAAAACTCAAATTTTATACCAACAAATATAAACTCATTAGTTATTTTAATAAAGTTTTTTTATTGCTTTATTTTATTTATATAGTCAAGTGAAAGTGCGTATAAAAAGTACTCACACATCTTGGCAAAATCTAATATGTTAAGTATAAAAGTTTTATCTTAATTGTTAAGTCCTATGAAACACGAAATATCAGTGAAACACTAAAACAGAGTGAAAAGTAACTGTTTTGCAACCAAATTGTTTTTGGTTATTTGTTTGTACAGGGATAGATTTACTACATTACTAAGTAACATTTAGGGAAGTGAATATTCTAGTTCCGCACGTGACTACATTAAAAATTCAGATGAGATTCTAAGAGGTGTAGAGTATCGACTTAATTCGGTTTATACTAGAATACTCTACTGTAATTTAAGACCTATTCATTTCCCTTGATGGTCTCTTATAATAAATTGAGTTGTATATACTCTAGAAATCCGACTATACAGCATTATAATATGTAAATACAACATATAATTACTTTTAACCGTCAATTTAAAAGAGAAATTGCAGACCTATAGTAATTCGCTGTCTAGTTGTGAGAATTAAAGACGGTGATAAGTTGAATTACCGGTAAATATTCAACATTAATGATACTAAAAACATGACCCCGCCTTTTTAAATCTCATAAGTAACATTGAAATATATTAAGAAATAATCAGGAAAACAAATTGTCAGAAAATTTGCCTGAAAAGTTTATGATGCATCATACTGTTAATAAATTTAATGACGCATCTCACAGATGCTTAGATAAAAAATCTGAGTTTCGTAATTAGATGATTGTTACTTAAATTCAACTAATTTCAATTAACAAACAGGATATCTAAAAACAGCTTGAATGTTAATGAATTTTTTCCTTTTTTTTGTAAGTATTTCACAAACAGATAAATGAGAAAAATCGTCATAATGTTCTTGCATTTCAAAGGTAAAATACAAGTTTAAAAAAATAAGGAATCAGCTTTATACCCCTCTCTGTAACTTGTTTGGGCAATTAAATGTTACTGATATTATAAGAATAGTAACCAATGGTAATTCGTAATAAGGGGTCACAGGGTCTTGACCTAACCAAAGTATTTTAACTTCTTCCTCGTCAAAATAAAATTCACCATATATTGATAAAAATAAAATTTATCATAAAATTGCAAATCTTTAATTAAAATTCACAAGATTTTCTCATTTGTTTCCTCGTTATTTTGTCAGAAGAGAAATTAGGTATGAAAAACTAGAACTTGCACTAGACTGCTTGAATTTGGATATCAGTTTAGAACATTGCATTGCTATCTTGCGGTAATCCTAGTAAGCAATATAGAGATAGTTAAATGTTAAGGTTTATTTGGATTTGAAATCATCTGGGTCTATCAGACTTTGTTTAATGTAGGCGAAATCAGAAGAACTTGTTTTAAATAAACAAGCTGTTCTAACAAATAATAGGAAGTTTCGTGTTATAAAGTGATCAACTACGAAATATAGTTTTTTAGCTGAACTTAATACAATGTGAATAATTTGTATACTTTTGAATATCCTTTCACTAAGGGACGCAAGATTTGGGTTGACTAAAATCTAAAATGGATATTTAGTCAATGTTGCCATACGAGGGCTGGTAATTAAAAAATATGATTTCTAAACACACGATAAAAAATAAAATAAAACGATGGCGTATTTCTTTTCGGGAAAAGAAATAAAATGGACAGTGGAGAAAACTGTTTGAAATTAAATTACTTTATTGTTATCCAACACATAAAATAATTTGAACTAGAAAGTTTTTTTGGACAAAAATTTGGGATTGCAATCACGACTCATAGCAAATATGGTTTTCGGAGAGGTTTTTTCTGACTACGTGTTCTCGCTATTTTGACTCTAAATTTTGACACTAATAGTTTTGAGAATTGGTTTTAAAACCTCTCAGGACTTCTAAATGAATTCAATGAATAATTCGTTATGTGAAGGATTCAAAATGAAAGCTTGGAATAAAATGGCTGGAACATAACCAGAAACAAAAGTTTGAACTCAATCAAAATAATGGATAAAGTGTGAATTTTATGCCTGACTGTATAGAAAAACATCGCGAATTGAATAAGAGAAGGGAAAAACGTATTCCTATTTCTTGCAACTAGGAGAAGAAAACTTAAGAATCAAAATTGTTAGCAAGCCACTGCCAGAAACAGCTCTAGAATTAAACGAGTAATCTAACTCAATGTATTTAACCAATAAGTCCAGAAATTCTAATGACAAATCCATCTCCGAGATGCAATAACGTTTTTAATATATCACTTATAATAGAGTCCCTATTATCTACTGTTCTCCTTTTGGAAAAAAAAAGTTTACCTAGATAGTTTACCTAGTTTACCTAGATTAATAGATTTTAGACATTACTCCAGCGATTTTCTAAGTTATTAAATCTGTAACATATTTTTGTTCACATCACTGAACAAGGACATAAATTACCATTCGCCATAAGATAATCTGTTTAAATATATTCAGATACTAACATATATGCTTTTGTATAATGCATAGTAGTTAACAAAGATATAGTTTAAACTGTACTCATGCCGTGAAATTGCTCAGTACATTTAATTTAATTGAAAGTATTAAATCCATTTATAATTAAGCCATACTTTGTACGTACACACACATACACACAGACATATATATATATATATATATATATATATATATATATATATATATATATATATATATATAATATATATATATATATATGAATGAGCTATTGTTGATTATTATCTACATATCATGAATACGTTTATAAACATTTGATCATGATGTTATAAATTGCGTCTCACACTTCTGACACTTTACAGATTTTTCTTAACAAACTCAGTTTTACTTAAAATAATCCATCTCTAGTTTTTAATTAGATGTTCACATCTTAGTGTCTAAAATGAAAATGTAAAATGAAAATAAATAATTACGTCAATCAATCGAACTTAATACGTCAACAGATATATTTTTTTATCGTGCGTAGTACTCAAACTACCAAATACTAGACGGACGAGATTATTGTATATGTAGAAAAAAAGTTATTCCAAACAATAATTACGATTAAGTAACAGTTGAAACCCATATTTTAACATATTACTTTCTGAAAACCCGTACTTCGCTACGGAGTACATTCAAATTAAATACAACGGTCAATGTATGCAATTCATGCCAAATATATATATATATATATATATATATATATATATTATATGATAATTACGACGATCAATGTATACAATTGATGTAATATATATATATATATATATATAAGAAAATCGTAAAGGATAATTTTATAGGCAAAATAATGTAGAAGAAAATATTCAAATTAAATCTAATATAAAGAATACTAAAGAATATAGTACAGTTAATATAGTACAGTTTCTAGAACATTTCTTTTACCGTATTTTAATATTTTTTTGGATAATGTCCAATCGTCTGCCGCATTAGCAAGGAATTTTTTTTTATTTAGTCGTTATGCACGTGACGATAAATTTATTTAAAGTACCATGAAAAGAAATCACGTGATCAGCATTTAATAAATTAAATTCTAAAAATTAATCTTTAAAAATTCACCAAAAATCCTGAAAGGGAGGTAAAGATTCGAAAAAAAATTTATTTTAAAGGAATTTTTATGATCTTTCTCGTGATATAAATTTTATAACCCTCAATGTATTATTTTAAATGCAAACGTAAAAAAAGTAAAAAAAACAGCTTAAAAATTTAATTTAAAAAATCTAAGAAGAATTTTTGAAAAATCTTTCATAGTGCACCCCTACACTATAAGAAGAATCGCCATACAAAATTTCAGCCCTTTAGGTCCAGCGGTTTGGTCTGTGCGTTGTATGTCAGTCAGTGAATGAGCCAGTTACGGAACAGTTTTATATATATAAGGGATTTAAATACTACCCTCATAGTTTATATCACTTCCTCCTCCAAGAAAAGATAGATGGTGATCCTACTATGTTCTCACGTCGCGTGCTTTGGTTATAAAATATATTTTACTCTGCGATTATTAATTAGCTTTGGATCTTATGTAATAAGTTTTCGTGGTTAATTACACAATACTTTTTGTTTCAGTCATAGTTATAAACGAAGCTGAAATGTACCTATGTTTGCACATTTACCATACTTAAATATTCTTTTGATTTATATTGTATTTAAAGTGTATTACTATTACTTAGACCCAAGATTTCTTGTTAATGGCGTCTTGTTAGGTTCTTAAGAAGTACTCTTTAATTAGGTTTTTAGTTCTCATTAGATTATATAGTTTTTAATATCCTAACTCAGTTGTTTCTTAAAATTTAGGTAAAAGGTAAATTTAGTTTTTTGTAGTAACAGCTAGAATAAATATCTACACTTCATCAACCTTTAGCTTACGGGACCCCATTTTCACGGGGAAATTTCATATCCCCTTTGTAAGAACGGCCATTAAGAGGGTTATATATATATATATACATATATATATATATATATATATATATATATATATATATATACATATATATATATATATATATATATATATATATATATATATATATATATATATATATATATATATATATATATATATATATATATACATATATATATATATATATGTATATATACATACATATATACATACATATATATATATATATATGTATATATACATACATATATACATACATACATACATATATATATATATATATACATACATACATACATACATATATATATATATATATATATATATATATATATATATATATATATATATATATATATATATATATTTAAATAGTTATTTAGCAAAGCATTGCTGTAAGTCTCTTTTTGTTTTCCTATGAATGACCTTTTACATTAAAACGAATAGTGTAACCTTTGATATGATATTGAAATATTTTGATTTCATTTTTTTTAAAAATGTTGTATCGAATGCTTGAACAATTCCCTGTTTAAATATGCAAGTTTCTAACAAATATTATTTGCAAGTTTCATCGTTTTTTTTAGATCAAGAAACTTTTCTGTTGCTTAAAGAGAATTTGAGAGGAGCGGTTAAATTTCACATGACGAATACATATTATATATCACATAAATTCCAGGCACTTGTTTTATAAGCGACGAATTACATATATTCGACTCATGAAAACAGTTATTTACATTGTAATTAGTTTATTACCCTTAATTCTCTCACGTACATATCTAAAATATTTTGTCAGGAATAGTTAGAGAAAAAACCTCTCAAATAAGTGATTTTACTATAGTACAGACGGGGTTTTGCAAAAATAAAATATTATCGCTAATGTTAGAAGAGAAAATAAGTACGTTAAGAAATATTATCTAAGATATTAAAAATGACGTAATTATTATATAAAGATAATAAACAGCTCAACGATGATAAAAATCCTTTTAAAATAGTTTCAGTTTATTTTATTACTTACTAATTCATAAAATATGTTTTGGTAACTAAAAGAAGTGTGATGTCATAATTTATTGAAAATTAAATTAAAATAAGTATGTGCATTATAAAATGACATTTTTTCCATGCAATGAGATGACATGAGGATTAAAGATATCAAATATTTCTTGTGCTATACATCTATTTCGTGTAAAGAGTTTTATGCTTGATAGAAAAGGAAAAAATTGTTTTCATAGAAAAAATTATCTTTAAATTTAGAGACTGATCGCGATATCTAGTAAACTTTTTTGCAGTGGAATAATATGAAAAAGAATATTTTTTTTTGGAAACAAAGGCTTAAATAGTACAAATATATTTGGTTTATATTAGAATGATCAAACCAGTAAGTAAGACTAATTTTTAAATAAGTAAAAATATGTATGTTTTATCAGTAGTTCAAGGTAAATGCATATCTGGTGACAAACACTATTCGTGTAACTGTCAAATATTATGTTACGGCAAGGACAGATAGCACTCGAGAATTCTTTGCTATTTTTATAAGACGATGCTTGTTTTTCTAGCATATATTTTTATAATTCATCTCCCGAATGAGATTAATAATGGGAAACCAGTAGCTTAATATATCCCGCATTAGAAATCTAACTGTGCTAAATTATTAGAATTTTTTTAGAAAATCCATTCTTTCGACATGACAATACGAACGAGTACGGAAATGCTATTATCGCCTTCATTGTTTCATCAACGAATTCCGTAAGAGTAAACAAATTCATAGCGGAAAAGGACTTTTTGTTTTCGTTATTTCTTTTCTGTATCCGTTGAAGCTTGAAATCTGGACTTCAACAAAAGGCATCAGGACTAATTTCATAAATTAACTGAAGCAAATTTTCTTTCATTTAAGATGATCTTTTCCCTTCATTTATTGAAAGGAGTAACAAATAGGACTAATATTTAAATAAGTAAGAGTATGTATGTTACTAGTTCAAGTAGTAACCGAAATGAAGTAAACGAAATTCATAGAGAAAAAGGACTTTTTGTTTTCGTTATTTGTTTCTCTATCCATTGCAGGAAATTTGGGCTTCAACAAAAGGCATTAAGACTCATGATTTCATAACTTAACTGTAGCAAATATTCTGTTACTTAAGATGATATTTTTTCTTTATTTATTGAAAGGAGTAACAAATAAGATTAATTTTTGAATTAGCAACAGTATGTATGTTATTAGTTCACGTAGTAACCAAAACGAAGCAAACGAAATTCATAGAGAAAAAAAAACCTTTTTTTTCGTTATTTCTTTTCTGTATCCGCTGCATGAAATCTAGGCTTCAACAAAAGATATCAGGACTCATGATTTCATAACTGAAGCAAGTGTTATTTTATTTAAGATGGTAATTTCCTTTCATTTATTGAAATGAGTAACAAATAGGACTAATTTTTAAGTAATTAACAAAACGTATGTTACTGGTTCACGAAGTAACCGAAACGAAGTAAACGAAATTCATAGAGGAGAAGGACTTTTTGTTTTCGTCATTTGTTTTCTGTATCCGTTGCATGAAATTTGGGCTTCAACAAAAGACATCAAGACTCATGATTTCATAACTTAACTGAAGCAAATGTTCGTTTATTTAATATGGTATCTTCTTTTCATTTATTGAAAGGAGTAACAAATGGAACTAATTTTTAAGTAATTAACAATACGTATGTTACTGGTTCACGTAGTAACCGAAACGAAGTAAACGAAATTCATAGAGGAGAAGGACTTTTTGTTTTCGTTATTTGTTTTCTGTATCCGTTGCATGAAATTTGGGCTTCAACAAAAGACATCAAGACTCATGATTTCATAACTTAACTGAAGCAAATGTTCGTTTATTTAATATGGTATCTTCTTTTCATTTATTGAATGGAGTAACAAATGGGACTAATTTTTAGGTAATTAACAATACGTATGTTACTGGTTCACGGAGTAACCGAAACGAAGTAAACGAAATTCATAGAGGAGAAGGACTTTTTGTTTTCTGTATCCGTTGCATGAAATTTGGGCTTCAACAAAAGACATCAAGACTCATGATTTCATAACTTAACTGAAGCAAATGTTCGTTTATTTAATATGGTATCTTCTTTTCCTTTATTGAAAGGACTAACAAATGGGACTAATTTTTAAGTAATTAACAATACGTATGTTACTGGTTCACGTGGTAACAGAAACGAAGTAAACGAAATTCATAGAGGAAAAGGACTTTTTGTTTTCTGTATCCGTTGCATGAAATCTCGGCTTCAACAAAAGGCATCAAGACTCATGATTTCATATCTTAACTGAAGCAAATGTTCTTTTATTTATATGGTATGTTCCTTTCCTTTATTGAACAGAGTATCAAATACTTTAATAGTTCTCATCCTCATGAAGTATGATTAATTTGATAGATCAAATTAATTTTGGAGCATGATTTTCATTCAGACTGATATTGACGGAATGAATCCTGCGATGTGAGACGATTGAAAGATATGTATTGCCGAATTAATGAAAGAATCCCCTTTTTGGTGAACTAGATAATAATTCATATTATTACTTACGCGATTTCGCCAGAAATGTTGAAACTGTCGGGTATTTTCAAATTATGTCCTTCATTACGCGCAAAACCTGACATTTTTTTTTTCATTTATAAAAGACGCTTACAAAACGTATGTTTTATAAGCGTCTGGTTTTTTAATCTATAGATTCAAAAACCAGCCGCTTATTATGTATCCAGACTTAACACTATAATGTAGCATTAACAGTTTCATAAACCAGTTTTAGATTTTGTTACAATACTTTTTCCCCTTGAATACAGGTGAATGAATATAGTAAAGTAAAATGCATTTAGTGAAGTACAAGAGGATTATCGCTAAAGGAATGACAAGAGCATGGATTGTTATTACCATGTTTTTATTAACTCAATTTCTTGTTTTTTTTGTGTGTTTGTCCAATATAAATCTTGCAATCGATTTTTAACTAATTTCCCGACTAGCTGGACACTTAAAACTTCTAGAATAGCTCAGAATATGATGACAATGCATTATTTTAATACTTTTAGCCATCTTTAAGCAAAATCGAATTCATTTTCAGTTAATTTTGTTTGTTGACTGGTGCAGCCATCTATCGACCGGGAAGGGAATGAAAAGTTAAGCGCAAGTAAATTCCAATTAAATTTATTTTGTTTCAAGTTGATGGGATAATTCATCAAAAAAAATTTTTTAAGTATTTATTAATACATAGAATTGTCAAGTTTATATGATTCAACAGAAAAATTTAAAGCATCGTATATAAAGAGTTCTTTTTATCTTGTAATTATTTTTGTTCTTATCACGCAGTATTTGTATAAAAATTCAGGATCTAGCGTACTTTCAAATTCTGTCATTTGTTACTAAACTAAGTTACATTTATGTTGGTTATAACCTAGGTTTCTGATTCCCTCCCTTTATATATAAAGGAGTTGCAGAATTTCTTATTTATTCTAGTAAATCTGCCTAATGATTTATACAGTCGGACAGCAATTAAAGATTCTATTCTATGCAACCATGACGTATATTCGTAGTATCGCAGTATTTTTATCCATATTTTAGCTCAGAAATTAATGAAAATGTCGTCTAATTAGTTCCTCGCTATCGATGGAAGACAGCCATTTAAATTATAGCTTGTGTTCTCTCAGATCATTTGATCTTGCCATTTCTTGGAGCATAACGCTTTTTCTGAAATAGTCTTCTGCACATTTTAGAATCTATGTGGATAACGAGAGCGAATTTATATAGCTCTATAACTGTGTGTTAATTTTTGTTATTAGAATCCCAATTGTTGTAGTTGTTATTTTAAGTGATATGTAATTTTAAGTTATTTGTGACGTAATTTAAACCAATAAAATCAATTGAAATCCGTCATGAACTCTCTAATATGTTGGTTATAAGTTTCAGTGTTCAACTTCTAAAATCCTATCACCGAATTTCGTACAAGATGTTTTAATATTTCACGTATGAGATGAGTTACAAAAAAATGGATCTAGATATATCCAAAACCAGATAAAAAAAGCTCCATGTTTAATTATCTCTGAACTTAATTCATAAGCTTTTATAACTTCATGAAAATACTTGACTCATAATACTGGACTCCAGAAATTTCAATAATTTTAATTTCTTTAATTAGGGAGTTTTATTTTAAATTCTAAACAATATAGAAAAGATAACCAATTCTTCGAAATGACACATACTAGTGTCAAGTAAATGCAAAAGAAAGGAAAGGAAAAAATTTCTTTCAAAATAGAATTTTTAAAAATTTCTCACCTTACGCGTTAAACTCCCGACTATTTAAAATTTTCAAACTATGTTTTAAATACTCTAATAATATAATGGAGCCTAAAAATCTTACAGGATTATAATTGATCTTACAATACATTTTATGAAAAAAATATGTGTCTAGACTTGTGTGATTTATGAAAGTCTACACATATATAATTTTTTTCAACTGCCTTTTTTTTCTCTCTGGAAATTATACTTCTAAAAAGCCTTAGTTTCAAAGTTTTTTAAACTTTAAACGTTATGAAATTTTGTCCAGTATATGATGTGAGCTACAACGCAATTTATTTTTGTTTATACGTGCATAAGAATTTCTATAACGAACACACCCACCCATATGTGTGTTTAGATACCATTATACATGCTTAGTTATTCAAGTTATCAAAGCAAGCAAATCAAACTTTTTGGAGGGAAATGAATAAAGTCATGCTTTAAAGGTGAATCGTTACTGCATTAATAGATTAAATGCTAGAATAGAGACTTCTCCTACCCCGTTTTGTATAAAATAAATAAAATATACAGTACTGATTATGATATGTATATTTGTTTAAAGCTGTATCTAGTGTGAGATATTAATGTAATTATTAATACAGATTTCTTAAGATTTGTCTTATAAATAAGCTAGTTTGCAACACAATGGATCTAAAAACCTAGAATCCTAGTTGAGATTTTCGAATTTAAATTTGCATAATTCTTTTCAAGATATTTTAGATAGTCTTATAACACTCTTTAACAGAGGATTTTTATATTATTTTTCACAAAGCTTTGTAAGAAAATTACGCATGTCTGCACTTTTACTTTCTCACATTACTTGATTATTCTCAATTTTCTTTTCAATGACTGTGTGTTATATAAACAATGTTTAGCTAATATAGATAATCATATCTCTTTCAACCGGTTTTGTGTATTGAGAATTTTTAAATTAACATTTCAATCAGTGTAATATGTAAATCACTTAATTTTTTAAATCTCCTGCAACAAATTTGCCTCTTCGTTAATAATTTTCTCCATCTTTCTAACAAATATGAATAGTGGTCTGAAACTTATACTAATTATTCTTGTCTCGCACTGTCAAAAGTGCTCACATATTCTTTTTTTTTTACAGCAAGTTGTCTTTTCAAGACTTGCAAAAGGAGCCCAGCTAATTATATCTGGGTGTGTGTATTGAATAAACATTCTTTGAAGTTGATTTAACATTTTCACGAGTTTGAGCTTTAAGTGTGGTTCGTTATGTAGTTTCTTTAATAATTATTGAAATATATATATTTTTCTATCCCAGAAAAAATGCAAACTCTACCAACTGAATGTAATATTTTTGAAAAAATATCTTTCAAATATTTTTGTTGAATTGTTGATATCATTATTTCTACTACAAGATCTCGTTTCTTTCGAAGAGGTTGACACTGAATAGACAGTGAATATTAGACACTGAATATTAGACACAGAATATTAGAGGTTAAATACTGAATAGTAGACGTGTTTATTAGTAACGTCTGGAGTTACTTTACCCTAGTGGACTGTATTAGTGTGAAACGAACACGTACACATAGCTCCAATTCAAAGAATCTTGCATTTAATCTGTCTAACGAGCCACGTCAGAAGCACATTACACACATAAGACATACATAGGTGAAAAGCACGTTGCTTTTAAATCATGACAGATAGAACATTTCACTTCACTTCGACAAGGATAAATACTTCACTTCACTTTAAATGAAGGATTCAACAATACAATAGTGTTAAACTATTTGTAGAATGTTTATAACTAATTGGAAGTATTACTCGATCTTTCCTGAGCAAAATTTTAAAGTAAAAAAGTTGAGTTTATTAACTGCTAAGATTCTAAAATGCTGCTATGATTCCACTCAAATTAAAGTAAAATAATGTCCGCTGAAAACACATTTAACTAAGTATAAAAATAAGTTTTGTTTTAAATTAAGATGTTCATGTGTAAACTGCAAGCCAATCACTTTCTAATATACATAATTTATTTTTAATTGTCTGTTAAACTTTCCGGGGAAAAATGGCGTAAATAAAATTATGACTATGTTTTCTGAACTCAAACTAAACTATTCCGTGATAACTGATGTGGTATTTATAATAAGTCTAAATTTCATCTGATGTAAGGGATATTTTATGCTTATAAATTACCAAGTCATAACCACTAAGATCTGATCTAGAGAGTTCTTGTTCTCAACGTGACCTATTTGCTAATATAAAGCGTAAAAGCTCTGTTTCATTAACAAATAAATATTTTATTTAGAGATAACGTGTTTTTCTGAAGAGTTTTCTGGGTAAAGTTGTAGCATACATTTTTCATTTATACTCTTAAATTCATATAATGACAGTTTTAAAGACTGTCCTGAAATCAGGAGATTGAAAAAGTAACGCTTTTGGCGGTTATACAAACAAATACTGGCACATTTCATTGCAACTAATCAAAACCCCAAAATATTATTACCCATTGTTGTCCTACTCAAATATTTTAAAACAATTTATCTTCTGTTTTGTTCCAAATTACACGTTCTTATATTACTTTAAAAAGTTGCTTTAATTAGTACCAACTTCATATTTTTTTAAAAAGATTGTTCTCAATAAAAACACAATTTTTAAAATAAATTTCTGGCTATTTTTTTAATCACTTTTCTAATTACATTTCCTTCTATTGTGACTTCATTAGTTGTAGGATATCCTTCTGGGACTTCATTAAGTCTTTAAATCTGCATGCTTATAAAAAGATTGTTCAGTGATTTAAAAATAATATTCATTACATGGAGCTTTAGAATGAAGCACATAAGCATACATTATGCTATTTAATTTACCTTGTGTCTTAAATTATTTCCTCTGATGATTAAACAAAATATTTTTCCTTTTTTATTTCCTAAAATATTTTGACAAATGGCCATTTAGTGATTATGATTACTGATTTTTAGTCCGGTTTTCTCAAGGCAAAATTGTTTATGTTAAAAAAAATTGCATTTCTGAAAAGCTCCTTAGACAGGGCTTTCTCATGATTTGTATCATCCTGTATTCGTATTTTTTTTAAATAAAATATCATTTCTAAAGTGAATAACTACTAACTGGTCTCTTCTCTCTCCTACAATTTTAATAATTATCCTCTGATTTATTTAGACTATCCATTGTCTAAGGTCTACATCAGAAGCGTATTTTTAACTATTCAAATGCCTCAACATTTCTTTGATAACGCATCTTGCTATCATAAAAGAACTTGATAAAATTTATGGGTTTGACTTTAGCACTTTTTAATCCTGAAATTTTTTCTAAATATGTTGCACAAGATTTAAATAATTAATTGCATCCTGGCCATGATGGATTTCTAATCATTGAAGAGCATACATTTTTATATTATAGAACTTAGATTATTAGTTTGGTGAAATTGAAATTTTCGTTCTTCTCTTTACCTTTCATTTCCTTTTATGCGAGGAACTATCAATAATTACGGATGCTTCGTGGAAATATACTTTGGATTCTTTGAACAAAATTTTTTGGTTTTCTTCTCTCTTGCAATAGTTATTCTATCTTTTCTTGTGGCAGTCATTAAAATATTTTCCTATTTCACAATTCGCCACAAAATATTTTAATCTTTGTTGAGATTAATGATTGTTATGAAGAATTCAAAATCTTGGTAATAGCTCAGCTAATACCTTTAATACTCACTTCATGGGCTCCCTTTAGATTAAAAAAATGTCTGTTACCTTTTTTTTAAATCTAAAACTCCAGAATTGTGTAATATGTCGGGGATTTGCAATTTAATTTAGTATTTTTTTACTTCTCACACAATCCTTTAATCGCCCGCAATAATTTAACTAATATATTTGGCTATTTTCATTATAATGTGTCTTGATGGCTTTACAAATTACCATTATTTGCTTATCGTAGCTTTTTACACGTGCTTATTCCAATATTTCCATTGCATTTTTAAAATTTCAAATTTGGAGTTTTTTTCAGTTAGAAAAAAAAGACTATTTATTTCGTATCTAAATAACTTGAAACCTGTCTTACAGTTTTAGACTACAGCAGATGACAGTTATGGTTTTGCTTAATAAGCAACTGCCAATATGTGGTTTTGGAGGCAAAATTTTCCCAAAATTGCCAAATATCCACTATTTTTAGTTCAAGAAGGTTGTTTACATATCAACATAAACTCTGAGAAGTTAGGAGTTTATCACGTTATCAACAGTTTTCACTAGGCAGATCACCAGCTTTTAGTTTAAGATAATGCGGTCTGGAGGTAGGATCATCAGTGTTGCACCGACTGTTGGCAAGAACCTCAATGAATCTTCGTTTGAATATACGTCAAAAGCCACTCAAGGAAAAATTAAGCATTTCAAAAATGAAAATTATCTTCAGTCTTGAGTTGTTAGCATACAAAGGAAGAAGAATTTAAAATGAGATTATATCTCAATCATAAAATAATAAAAGCTCCATTAATTAGAATACAATAAAAACTCTATTTTTAGCGATAATTCAAATTTTTTCGAAAATTGATCCAGAAAACTACATGATATTTCATGCTTTTTAAGGAGGGACTCTAATAGAAAGTAAATATATCGACAACGACTTTTACTTCATTGAAAAACGCTTGGTTCGGAATGGATATGTAGCCTTTTCTTTAAATGTCAGGCGTCTATTCCCAAAGCATGAAATTATATTTTCTTACACCGAAATCTTAGTTATAATCTTAGAATTAAATTAGTTAAATTTTTAGCCATCCTGTTCTTGAAAAATATCGATAATTTTGTATGTAACATAATTGTTTAATAATAAACTATCTAGATGAAATGCTCTCCAGAAGCCGTGGACCTAGGTTTAACTCGTTTGGTTTGAACTGCACAAATTTTAAATAATTAACTGGGATATTAATAGGGATATGGCCTAAATGCTTATTTTGTCTAGTCAGAAAAAAATTGCATAATTTCAATAAGTTACTGCACTAATGCCACGTTATTTCTAAAATATTACTCCATAACTTGTAGGGCCGTCGCTGTAAGTTAATTTATTTGTCTTTTATGATTTTAAAACTAGATCATAACCGTAGTTTTCAATGATATAGTTCTCAGTTTGTAAAACGCTTTTGTATAGCTGACCATTAATACCGACTAAAATCCAAATTTTATTACGTATTTTTAAAAACATATTAACATCTGTTGGTATTAACATAGATCCATGTCATTTTACTTTTATGAACCTATATAAAATATGTAAGTGGGACAACCGCATGTATGAAGGGTTCATCTAAGTGAACACAGCTGGAAAATGATAGTTAAATTATAGCATGAAATGGATGTATATCAAATAAGGCCTTTTTAAAAAAAACTTGCATGTTTTATATATTATTGCATTTCACCTAAAGCACATACTCGTACTTTTGTAAATATCTTCATCCTTTGAAGTTCAGTTAAAATTACTCGTTCCAAACAAGTAAATACATGCATTCCAACGCATACAGACTTAGTAGGTTACTGATCATATATATAATGCTTGCAAAACTCATTAAATCAACAGATACAGATAAATTGTCATGAGAATCTCTTTTAAAATAGATTAAAAAAAGTTCATCCTTCCTCGTTTTTCCTCTCGTCTATGAGATAGACCCTATGTTTCATTTTAAATATGTAAGAGCTTAGGCGTCAAAATACATAATATGTTCACTTTAAAACTATAAAACTCATTTCCTAGCTAATTATTCAATATCCTATGTCTCGCCATTTACAAAGCGATACTCTTTAATTATTTTTATTTTTTATTACAGTGTATCAGAGTGCGCGTGTGTATGTGAGTGTATCAGAGAGATATTGGGATTTAGAATAATTTTGTAAAATTCTTTTCGTTATAGGAGAGAGTGCATTTTTTACGATGAATAACATATTTGTCTTAATACAATCCCTTATCCTTGAAAGAGACTTCAAAGAACGTGAAGTATTTTATGATGAGCAATATTGCAATTTCATATCATAAAGATGCAATGAATGCACTAAACCTGTTACGCATTACATTCAAATTACAACCATTGTCTGTGTATAGAGTATTTCATGTACTTCATGCAATGTACCAAAGTTTAAGATTTTGTTCATGATTATGATATGCTACGCTAAATACTACGAAATCTTAAATTTCTTCTCTGTATTTAACATTTTCATTTAAATTTAGTATTTTCAGCTTAGGTGGACATGAATCCCTGAGAATGAGCTCCTAGCAAATTATAGAAGCCTGAAGATGCCTAGAAAAAATTTAGATAGTTGGTATAACAATGTGATTGATATATATATATATATATATATATATATATATATATATATATATATCTATATATTATCTCCGTATATTTTGATCTAAAAATCCTATGAAAGGAAATGCATTAAATTTTCTAAGTCGGATATGGAAAGTTTATGAACAGAGACAGATAAAAAAAATATTTATGCATGTATTTTAACATTCGTAAATTTTACATTGCCATATTAAAATTGAAATTAGAACACGCCATTCTGTTAATATCTGTTAAATGAAGTTTGCAGGTCTTTGGGTGTCAAAAATTATTTCTATGTATTTTATAGGATAATTAAGCACATTAAAATGGGTTTTTCATAAAAGAAAATTTTTACCAAATCCTATTCAAGTTCTACATCTTAAAATAATTTCAATATATATTTTATTTACTTATCAGCTAAAATATTGAGTCACAAGCCATTAAATAGATGATAAATAAATGATATTAAATAAATAATATTATATTTCAAATATCAATCTTGAACTTTAATATGAAAAACTCGAATCGTAAAACAATTTCTATATTCACTGATTGCAATAAAAAATACAATCGGAGATATAATGCAGAAAATTATTTTCTGACCAAATATTATCAGTGAGTATGAGAATGGTGGACATTTAATATAAATTTATATTGGTTTTCTTACTTGAGGCTGATTTAAATTAACTGATTTAAAATGCGGTTATTCGATCAATGACTTTAGTTCTTCGTCAACTTTCTACTTTATTTTGAGCCATAATTGTCATACAGACACCTGTCATTCTATTGTGTTGTTGAAGGTATAATTGAAATAAAAGGGATTTTTTATTTACCAAGTGCTTTAAACTGGAGGCATATAATTAATGTTTTACTTACGGGGTGGGATAGCATGTATCCCAAGAATACAGGCCCAAGTATGAATATATATATATATATATATATATATATATATATAAACCCTTAATGGCCGTTTTTACAAAGGGGGTAGAAAAATTTCCCGTTCTAAAGAAAATCGGAAAAATGGCCCCGTAAGCTAAAGGTTAATCTTAAAAAGAAAATATATATATATATATATATAATTAATCTTAATCTATTTTAATTATTTCTGAGTTTGTCAAACAAAATAATTAGATCGAAATCTGCAGAGTATAATAGATGGAGAGAGAATGTATCCTTATCCTAATTCAGATTAATCTTAGTTGTCCAGAGCAGGTGGTGACCAACTTCTCAACGGCTGCAAATGATTTTCGAAAAGACCTCATTAATTTAAAAGACATCTTCGATCGGTCTTCCATCTCTAAAACACTGTTTAATCTACTTAAAGTATACAATTATTACTAACATGAAACTTAGAATAAGGAATGGAAACTAGTTTGCGATTATTCATAAATAATTTCATTGTGAATTTACGAACTAATGTGTTCCTGTTTCTAAACACATACAACTTTAATAATTATACCATAATAAATTAAATTTAAACCCAATCTACATAATCACTGCTTCGTAGTAGGATCTACTATTTGCCTGACAATTTTTTTTCTTTTACAGCACTTATTTTTTTTTCAATTTTGAATAGAAAGCTAATTTTTCTTGCAATATGGAACTGCAAGAATTCAATAACTGCATCAGCTGTTTAAAATCCTAAGACAAGCTTTTTTGTTTACATATTTATAATGAGGTTTACTGATAAGCACATTACACTTCCCTTAAACTTCACATTATTTATTTTACAAATGCCGGCTATTTGGCCACTATGTCATTAGGCTATGGACTCTCCAATACATCGAGACAAAGGACTTAAAATTCAAAACTGCAGAGCACACGTCAAGATGTAAATAGATAAATAAATAAATAAATAAATAAATAAATAAATAATCGTCATAACTTGGCCCGAATGTCATAAAAGGCAGTAGGAAGAATCAGCCAGACTAATCCCGAAAAGATGTGGTCGGAGACAGTCGTGGCCGGTCTAAAGTCTAAAACAGGTGTGGCCAACCCGCGGCACGCGTGCCACAGTGTGGCACGGCGGTGTTTTAACAGCGGCACGCGGAGACTTATTGAAAAATTAAGAAATTTGAAAAAATAATAATTTGTCAAAATCTGTAAAAACCCTACTCATACGCCACTGAAATTAACAGCGCAGGAATATATGCACCTTTTAGCCTATAACAGCTACCCTATAACAACGCACCTTTTTATATTTTTTGTATGTTGGAAAAGTTGGAACGCATAATATTTTTTTTTAGTGGCACTCTTCCCAAAAAGGTTGGCTACCCCTGGTCTAAAACATGCGACCGCAAGCAAAATGCGGGGAGGGGGAGGGGGTCAGGAACAAAAGACAAAAATGATAAATTTAGAAATATACAGAGAAAAAGCGTATAAAGCGTCGGTTCTCTGAATATGTGGATGAAGTCATAAATTCGCCTCAATAATGTAGAATGTAACGTAAAGTTAGTTTCTTCTTACCTTAAAAATTTATCAGCCTCTATGAAACTTCAAAACTTATCATTTAACAGTTCAGAAATTAAAATAGCTGTTTTTATTGCGTGATTTTTCAAGAACGCAGTAAATAAGTATTTTGTGATATTAGTAAATATTCTGCTGGGGATTTATCATAAAATACAGTCTACTCAAAGCAAACCGATTGATCGCGTACTACTTTTGATTGCTCGAGGATGAACAAAGTTTTTCTTTTTTTATTTTAAGCTGAGGCACTTGTCGTCAAACATTCGCCACAGTTTACTGTCCATTTTATTATTACGGCGCAACATAGGTGGACAGCATTACCGCCTATGAAGGGGCGACAGAAACGGAGGCATTTTTCGTGGCTTAATTATTGATTGTAGAAATGAACTTTATGAAAGTTAATTTCTGAAACTTGTTTTGCTTGAGTCTTCCTCAAATGAGCCTGATATTAAATATTTGTTATCCAAAAAGAATTCAACATCGAGAACAGATAAAATAATAGACATATTCTTTATTGTATATGAAAACTACTAAATTATATATAGTTCACATCATATTAAAAGTTTGCTGTGTATTGTTAACAAACTGATACTCTAGCCCGAGGAAAAATGTCTTGAAGAGTCGATTAAAACCTCTGCCAGACAATTGTCAGCGGAGCATATTCTCAGTCGGAGGCAAATTCGGAGTTCTAGCTTGTGCTTTAAGTTTTCGAAACCATTGATATTTAGACTCAGAATCCTTCAGTTCAATTTTTGCACGTTTTATTTCATCAAACCTGCACTCGACAGATCCTGGTTCGAAATGGGACATGGGGGCAGGTAATGCTGATGTATGTACCTCTTACAAATCATAGTTTAAGGCAAAGCAATTAAGAACTCAGACAATCCGAGTCTCCTTGAAAAAAAAACAGCTAGGACAATGCAATAGAAAAGAAAAACGTTTTTCGGCAAAAACCATACTTAAGCATGTCCATCAAATAGAAAACATTTGAAGTGTGACTGACAACTCCATATCATATATTTTTTTTCTCTTCCGTTGTTCATTAAAAACGTGCTAAACAGCCTTGCAGTTATTATCTGCTATTTGACTAAGTCAGCCATACTCAACATTTTTTTTCACTCAGGCCACATACATATATTTGCTGCATTACGCGGGCCGCAGCGTAATTCATTATACCGCATAATATAATAATATAAAAAATGTCTCAAACCCTAAATGTGTTCAAGCCATTTATTTTGAAAATGAGTGTGATTTTTATGTGCGGACAAACTTTTGCCTCTTTTAGAGAAATCAGGTTTATACCTGCAATATGTTACTCTTAACGTGTCATCAAGGTAAAAATCAGCAAGCCGATTTCTATGTCCGTTCTTCGCACATTTCATTTTGGAATGGTTCACAAAGATACGTTGATGCAAAGAACGTGGGCAGCAGGTGGCACATTTTTGTACAATTTTGTATTTTCCATGCACTGATTTTCATAATTATATTTATAAAAGCTCCTGCTTGACGATTATCAGGCAGGAGGACTATCAGCTTGATACTTCTCAAGTTTGATACTACTCGGAGCTTGATACATACTTGATACTATGCTTGATACTATGCTCATGCTTACTTGATACTATACTCATACATACTTGATACTATGCTTACAATTAGTGTGAGTGTCTCAGGCCGCTCATAAAAGCTTGCTGGGCCGCAGTTTGAGTATCCCAGAACTAAGTAACATGGGTCTTTTGCGCAGCCGATCTGAAATGGCATCCGAAATTATGCAGTTCCCGACAACTTGTATGTGTACTGATATCAGTTTCTGTGACTTGGTACATATCTGAAGCAAATGATGATGTAGAGCAAAAGCCTTTATTCTTTAACAATCCTCACTAATCAATCAGCTCTTGCTTCGACTCTTTAAATTCTACGGCCACCTGAGTTTCAGTTTTGCTCCAGTAGGGCCTTCGACCCACCATCTTGGAATGACATCTTAGATTAAACTCGTAAAGTCTATTTCCTTAAGTAGCATCCTACGGTCAAACCTCTTTGGAAGTCCCTAAGTTCAGCAATACGTCCAATGAAATTAAATATAATTTTTTGCTAGCGATTATGTTTATGTATACTACCTGACACGCCCTGAGCTGCTTCATTTGCATTTATGAGTCTGTCTATTTTTATGTACGTATATGGAAGTGTTCGATTGCACAAAAATACAGTGCATATGAATGTGATTGTAATTGGAGTTAAGTTTTAAATATCTTAACTTATTTATGTATGCGTGTACTTATAGGGGACATTTTCATTTATGAAAATTGAAAAGTTATGTTACTGTCTTAAAAATATTAATGTTTATTTTGTAAGTGCTATTTCACATGTGCATTTTCCCTCTTTACCTGTTGCATTAATTTTAAAGAAAAAATTATAAAAAGTGAAATTGAAAGATGAAACGTAAAAAGTAAAAAAAAAATAACAAATATTTCTATTTTGGAATTCTATCCATAGGTGCCTGGATATATCCATACACATTCACACGTTAGAAAACTCCTATTCATCTTCTTCTCCTAGAACACGTTTCGAGAAGCAAATGCATTTTTAGATTCCAGTGTAAAGTACCAATATTTCCTTTCTATAATAGCTCTGGAATAAACTTTCTTCTTTGAAATAAAAAGATCTACGGAGTGGGTCGACCATATACTTTCTATTATAGCCGACGATGAGAACAAAGGGCAATTCTAGTTTTTTGACAGCACGTATTACCTTATTCTCTGATATGTCCCAAGGTCATGACGTGAAAGTCATTTTTGCTTTCATGTCGCAACGTTTAAAATAAGAGTAGTTTCCACATTGTGTTTCCTTTCTATATTTCCATTATTTTTTGCCTAAAAACTGTAAGAATTGCTGTATCATTTTGTGAAAATAAATATAACTTTGTTCACTATTACCGTTGAGTATAATAGAAAAATGTACAAAAAAAGTCATCGTAAGAACAGTAGATTACTTTTTACGGCTGAATTATTTACAATAAATTTTTAAATAACTGATTATATATATATCTTAAAATTAGAGACTTTCTCGTTTTTTTAGAAATTCGAGATGATGGATTGGACACCTTAATTTAAGGTAACCTTTGGATGGTCGACACAATTAGCGTTTAGTGGTTGAGGTGTAATGGATAAATGTGAGTAATGTAGGATAAAAACTAGACTTCTCCATTCTTTTTTTCAAAACTGAGTCAAGGACATTTTCTTATAGTATTTCAATCAGTTAATTACGAAATATTTTGGAAAATGGCCAACTAATGAAAAATATCTTGTGAGAATTTTTATAACAGTAAATTACATTTTTTTTCTTCAAAACTGCATTCGATATAGTTCTATAAAAATTCGAAAACTAAAAGGTCGAAAACAAAAAAGGTCTGATGGAGATTGCTAGTTTCTTCATGAGACCAAGCAGTATTGAGACATTAAGCATACATCATATATTATTTCAATACTGCCTTTCCTATTCATAATCCTCAAACACGCAACAGCATAGGCCAAGCTCATGAAACAAATCTTTATTTCGCTTAACTGGGCCTTTTCGTCTTCATTTTCCTATGTAGATGATTTTTGTAAAGATGAATAGTAATGTCCGGTGATTGTTTTGCCCTTTTCCAAGTATTTGATAGGTAAGAAAGATTATACCATTGGACTACTCCAAAGCAGTGGTCATAGCATTTTCTACTAATGAATCCGTTTTTCGTTTTCTTTGGGGCTGAAAACTTGAGACGAATCTGAATTATATTTCGAAGTGTTCACTCGTTCATGATTTGAATCAATTGTTTGCTTACATGGCATCCTTCTTACCGACCACATTCTAGTGTTCAAATATTCCTGCAGAATATTATGTAGGTGCTCTGATGAGATGCCAAGAGCCTCAGAATTCTCACGCAGTTTTAATCTTATACCCTTCATCAACACATCATGATTTTTTTTGTAATGACTTGCGTAGTGACCTCAGCAGCACAACCAGAACGTTTAGTGTTACTTGTCCTAATTTGGGCACAGCGAAAATCATCAAACCAGTTGCAAATCATTATAAGCGAAGGTGCCAATTCGCCGTAATATTTATCATTACCTGGAATTATCTTCTTGTCTACGTTTTGCCCCTTAAAGAGCAATGTTTAATCAACGCATGAAGCTAGTGTTTCTCAATTCTGTGGGCAGTAAGAAAAGTTGACTAAAATTGCCGTCATTCACAGACTTCGAACATGTTTACGATCTGACATGCGTGCCTTTGAATCATGCAAAATGTGAAAGCGCCGAAAATTTCAACGCACTGGCCATATGTGTCGGATTTTTGACGGACTTATCAAATGTCCTTCGTATTTAATCCTTTAAATATCATAGTGTTAGAGACTTAAAATAATTTAAACAGTAAATTTACTTCTAACAGTTATGGGTATACCTCTCTTCGTTGAAATATGAAATCAGCTATGACTACATTCATTTTTCTAAAGAACACAAAAATATTTAATATGAGTACGTAAGGGACATAAAATGATATTCTAGTGTTATTTATTACTAAAGATAAAATGCGGCTCTTTTCTTAAATTTCTCTATAAGTAGGGTAACATTTCATGAGCAATTAAAATAAAACTGTGTTTGCTTTAAAACATTCCTAGACGAGCTTTCATTATACTTGCTTTTATTACCTAGTACCATTTTCTAAAAATTAACCTGCATTCTATCCGAGCAATTAATTTCTCTTCGTTCTAAATATTTCTGCCTCATTTGCTTCTTATATGGGTTAGTTTATGCATTAGAGTTCCGAGACAGGAAAAGAGAAATGTTTTCTAGTTTGAAGATATACCTTTCTTTATTTCTTAGTTTAAGCTTTTACCCTTTTTTTAACAAAGTAATTTTTCCCTTTTTATAGTCTGGAAGGCTTAAGAGAGTGACCTAAATTTCCCGACCTTCAAATTACATTGTAAAATGTTTTGTCTTCAAACATTATTCAAAAACATGGTGAAAGATATGTTTAATTGTGGATATTCAAATAAACTTTATTTAGGAATACATATCTAAGAATAGCAAAATCAGAAACAATTTATAAGCTGACATTTTAAAGAACTTACACCGATTAGGTTAAGGCATGAATATTTCAGTACTGTGAACTCTTAGGAGCCACATTATTTCACCTACTCCTTTATAGTACGCAGGTGATGACATACAAATTCACGTGTTGGTGAGCTAATATCCCCAAGACAAGAGCATGACGCGATAAAAGTGGGGGAGAGCAATACGAGTAATTTGAAATTTGGCATGACATTTTTGGGCGGGGAACATTACCTGATTGGACATTCATTCAAGAGGTCATCCTTGAAGTGGATAGTATATGATAGTTTGAAAGGCTATGTACGGCGTGGATGCATTGTGTTTTATGGATTTTTTGGGGGGAAATATACGAAATGCTGGGAGACGGCTGGCGTTTATTCAGAGGGTCAATCCTTTGAGGTCTCTTCAAGGTGATCGGATTTTGGAAGCAAATATATGGAGCAAAAGAGTCATCTCTAGTTTGTTCGTTTGTTGGAGAACTGCTGAAATCATTTCTTGAAAACCAGATGGTTTTACATTTTTGTCGGGTAAATGACCGTAATTAGTAATCCTGGCTGTCTGGTAACTAACTATTCGGCACGCTGCAGCGTAAGTTTTGTAGCGTTCTTTTTAGTAGTTAAATAAATGAAATCAAAGTAAAGAATTGCTTAAAAAATCATATCAAAGCCGTACATTTTCCATAACTTTTTTCACCCATAGTAATACTTTAGAGCAGGGATTTCCAACGGGGTTCCATCGACCTCCAAGGAGTCGATGGAAGTTTAAAAATGGTCTATAGTATTCCAGGGATCTATTGGGGGTTCATGATAAATTTTTCTGTTTTAAAATTTAATTTAATATTTTAGGAATGTAATTATTAGATAATAATACCCGTTTTAGTACATATAAATACAGATTTGCATAGGTTGGAATGATCCACTCATCTAAAGTTGAATGTCATGACGCATTTTTTTTTTATGTGTCGAATGCCGCCGTCGGCTTTTATTTGTTTACCAACAATAGGCGTAACTGGGGAAATCCACCGGAACTTAAGGAGAGATATCACTTTAGCACCTTCAAAAAACTCAATTTTTTATTATGATTTAATTTTAAAGAATGGAATGTAAGGAATCTTTAAAAAAGTGAAGTCTATACTACAATTAGAATGGTTTTTATGGTCAAATGTATAAAGCTAATAGTACTGTAATTATGTTGTATGTTGTATATTATAGAGCAAAAATGTCAGGGGGTCGAAGAAGAAAATCATTCTTTTAAAAGGGGTCGATGTAGGAAAAAGGTTGGGAATCCCTGATTTAGAATGTATATTTTCTTTTTTAGTTTATAAAACAGTATTTTTATTTTATGTAATTCAAGATGACACCCTTTTATATCTTGCTGGGGAAACAGTAACTTTTTATAGGAAAATTGAATAAATATATTTCAAATAATTTGAAGATGTTGATTATGTTATTTTAAAACTAATATCAGTGAAAAAAATGTGTAAAATTATACTTTAAGGTTTTGTCTGAATGATGACAAATAGAAATATATACGCATAGAAATATGCATAGAAACCTTTGAAGTATTTCCGTGACGTTATGACATCGCTTTGATCATTATGGAGTTTTAAACTTATGGGAGTGTTTACACCTAAAATTTATTACACCGTGTTTTAATTTCGCAACGTTTGTCATGTTACGGCTAACGCTATCCACATAAATTTGTCCATTTTAAAATCATAAATAGCGAATTTTAAATACATTTCTAAATAGGTAAAAATTTTCCCGATGAGAAAAGGGAAGAACCCCTTGTTTTTGTTTTATTAAAGAAATCCCAAGCTTTATAAGACAAACATTAAACCATAAGTAGACCAAACGGATTCACTATATTTAGTGAAGGGTAAAACAGATCCTCTAATTATTCTATTATTGTAGTTAAAGTTACTTATCATTGAAAACCTGCGATGGAGTATAAAATGAAATATAATTTACAGAGAACTGATGACGTAACTCTGAAATGTACTCAAATCACAAAATGGTGTTTTCATATTTAGAACTAGCATCTGTAGGTCTCAAACAATGGAACGAGTGCTTTATCTCACGGTAATGTATAATACTGAATAATATGAATAATGTACGTTTTGAATTTAACTATTTGGAACTCTTCTTTTTATTCTGTTAACTCAGAAGAAAGTTATTACAATACAAAGGTTACTCAGTCGAATAGACGTAAATTCGCACTTTCTTTTTACCGAATTTGTAAAGCCTAAGTTAAGAACGATACTTTGAAGGTATTAAACAACATTACAGCATAATTAAAAAACTAAGTAAAAATCTATATGAAGGATTTTTTAAGTAAAACAAAACATTTTAGACCAATTTGTTTTTAACCTTTAGCTTACGGGGTCCATTAATGCGATTCCCTGTTTAGAACGGGAAATTTCATATCCCCTTTGTAAGAACAGCCATTAAACCCTTTGAGGGGCGCCGTTTGCACAGTTCAAACGGATAAATCTACTCTTTTTTACTTGCATTCAATGTATTCCAGTTAACCAAGCAGAAAAATGGTTAGTACTGCCATCTGTTATGAGTTTAAAGAAGTAAAAATAATTTGCAACCTTTAATTGGAAATTTTCTTAAGAATCTTTAGATTAAAAAAATCGGGGGACAAATCTGCACCGTGCAAACTGCGTAGGTTTTTGCCCCTGAAAGGGTTAAGGGATATATATATATATATATATATATATATATATATATATATATATATATATATATATATATATATATATATATATATATATATATATATAAATCTCTCAACAACGTGCAGGTTAAATGATCTACATGAGAGAGTAATATTTACTCATATTCCTTTCATGTTGTGGCGTTAATGTTTTTTTGTATATGACCGTTTCGCTATGTTTTTAATCGCGTAGTACTGTAGGTACAGCAAAGTTCTAAATCGATAACTTCTTAGTTCTTTAACTTATCATTTCATTCTGTAATATTTCACAGCTTGAGTAAACGGTTAAACTTCTAAAGGTAATGATATTCGTTTCTGAAGGACGTGGTAAAAAATAATTTGCTATCATAGACGCACTTAAAGGGTCTGGTAACGCATGAAGATTTAAGCTCTTTCATTATACCCTATTGAATCATAAAAGAGATTTAACCTTCCAGTTGTCACGCGTATGTGGGAGATACAATAGGTGTGGAGAATTCGGTTTTATACCTTTAGGCCAGAGAGCGCTACGTACGCCAGCACTTGGCTATTCTACCCGCTCACTTTCACTTAGTTTCAGTGATCGTCTGAAATTAGATGCGTTAGTAGGGTGCTGCATATCCGCCATTTGTATTTTAGAGATACGCGCGACTATTCGAGTAAGTTTTCGGTATATGTTTTATTTTCCTTTTTTTCATAAGAAACCTTTATTGTTTTATTATTAAACATTATGGTTGTAACTTTTGCGTCTAATTGCTTTCAATGTTTGAATAGAGACACTGTATCTGTCACTAAAAATGGAAGTGTTGAAAAGAAAGCAGAACTAGGCGTTGAAGACATGGAAGAAGTGACGTCAGGGAAGAAAATGTGCTAGCCCTGCCAATAGGACAAGCGCACTAGGATCACGAGGTTCAGCTGTGAGAATTGCAAGAAATTTATATGTTTGGAGTACTCTAAACACATTTGCTCAGACTGCAAAACTGCGGCTCAATAACTATAAAGTCTAATTTTTTCCTTTTTATATCCAAATTTAAATTCGTTTTTTCTTTTATATTATGTTGATACCTTTATATTACAAATGTAAATAATTCAGTAGAGTTATCCGCAATTTCATTTATTTTATTTTCACGTCATTTCAACTATTCTTTAGGGATTTTATATTGTTTTCATGTTTTATATTTACTTTCTTTCTGTTTCTTTAAATAAAGGTATAATATTGTAATTGAAATAACATTTGTTCAAATAAAGCGTACTTATTAAGTCTTAATTACAACATAATTTCCCTAATTAAACTCTTAACAATTTATATTTTAGAATAGCGTACCTGGGAAATACGCGCGACATTTCACGTTTATATAGAAAGCGCGCCTGCTGGAAGGTTAAATACTCATTTTAATTCAGCGGAAATAAACCTCGGCTAATTATCAAAGTGATAATTTTCATACACGTGTAATTTCTTTAATTTTTTTTAATGCTGTTCAACCGATACGTAATCCAAGCGACTGATTCCATATTAAAATTATAAACCCTTAAGGGAACGGTGGCCATTAAAATTCATTTCATTTACTTTTCATCATAGACATACGAAATTTTGTACATATACACATTTCACTATAAATAAATAGAATACCTTAAAAGAAATTTTCAATCTCATTATAATTTTAAGATTTTATAAAAAATTTGAAATTTATAAACAAAATTTTAAAATGCTCCTTGCTACTTAATTTTTGAGATATTTCCTCGATTTTGCATTTTAATCTCTTTAAACTGTATAACAAACAAATCTGGGTATCGATTATTTAATCCCTTGAATAGTTGATTTTTGAGAGATTTTTTTCTGAATTCCATCCCGATTTTCCTCAAAATTTTGCCTTTTAAAAAGTTATAAATCAAATTTAATTACCTTAATGAAATCGAATTGTAAAATGCATAACCAGTTTTTTTGTAAACAGCATCAGGATTCTTCCTTATTAATTTCATGAATTTTGAAGAAAAATTAAGTAGCATGGAGCATTTCAAAAATCTAAAATCCTTGAAAAATTTGAGAAAAGGAGATTTAAAATTTATTACTACACTTACCCATTATAAATTACTTTGTAGAAGCTTCATGAATGATTTTTTTACTTGAAAGAAATTATTTTGGTACTAATAATCTACAGAAATATATAATTTTTTTACAATAACACAATCAGTATAACAATGACGAGATTTGCTCAAATAAAGGTCCACCATTCCCTTAAGCAATAGTGTTGTTGTTGATTGTAATGCCCCCCTGGCCGGAATTCATTCCAGACCAGGTCCATATAGGCTAGATGGCAGAGGGGTGCGGCTCCGGTTTACAATAGCACCATAAGTGTCGGAGTCCGATTTAGCCAGGTGCCACCGCAATTTTGACCGAACATCTCTGCGCGGCATCTGGATCATACCCTCTCCCGCCCTCTCTGACCTCATAGAGGGACTTTCCAGTCTACGAATTTAACGTGTCCATACCTGGTCTAGACACGCAGGTATTTAACGGTACTTGCCGGGATTCAATCCGAGCACCCTCGGCACCGAAAGCCGACACTGTACCAATATGCCACCTCGAGTCCTTAAACAATAGTTTTATGCACAATGTTATGTTCTTAAAATACATAAATTAATGACTATATCTAGCCACAGGCAATTCTAAACATTTTCTAGAATTTTTTCCCTTCTGAGATTCAAATATCTATCCCTCTATATAAAACAGTTCTGTGACTGACTGACTGACTGACACATAGCGCACAGACCAAACCGCTGGTCCTAAAGGGCTGAAATTTAGCATGGCGATTCTTCTTATAGTGTAGGGGTGCATTAAGAACGAGTTTTGAAAAATTCTACTTAGTTGTTTTAAGTCTAAATTTTTAAGCTGTTTTTGTAACATTTTTTAAAGTTTGCATTCAATATAATATAATTTGAGGGTTATAAAATTAACATCACAAGAAATATTATAAAAATTTCTTTAAAATGAGATCTTTTTCGAATCTTTACATACAATTTCTGATTTTTGGTGAATTTTAAATATTAATATTTAAAATTTAAATTATTAAATGCTGATCACGTGATTTCTTTTCTTTTTGTGGTACTTTAAATTAATTTTGCGTCATATGCATAAAAACGAAATAAATTGACAAAAAATTTTAAATACGGTAAAAGATAAAATTTAAACACTAGACTAATTGAGATGGTAATTCTTTAAGAATTTAATTCAAATTAGTATGTTTTATGGATATTAAACATACAAATTAATTTCATACATTGACCGTTATATTTAATATGAATAATTTTTTCTACATTAATTTGTCCATAAAAATGTACGTTACGGATTTTTTTAATATATATATATATATATATATATATATAAATATATATTGACCGTTGTATTTATTATAAATATTACTTTTGGAATAAATTGTATACATTGACCGTTGTATTTAATTTGAATGTACTCCGATGTGAATCACGGGTATTCAGATAGTTATTTCATATAACTAGAATAGTATATAGTAACTAGAAAAAGAAATAGACTCATAAACTGACATAGGATCAAAATTAAATCCAAATCCAATCTTTCTCCAGTTTTCTCTTTAAATACTTGAAAATCTATTAGTACCATTATTCTGTTCATAATTTTCAATCTTCCGGTAAATATTATTTTTCGTTTCATTTCAAAATAATGGGCATCAGAAATGATCACAGATAACTTGCCAAGCGTAATTTCATATTTGAAATTCTTACATAACTTGTATGCGTCTTACAAAAGAATCTTTCTTTCTGAAATTTGAATAAATTACATAAACATTTTCTGTAAGGAAAAAGTTTAAATTGAAATTTTTTTCTTCTGTGTGGATAGATACATAAATATATAAAATTTTCTCATTTGTCGAAGTATAGTCTCTTAAAGTGTAAAACAATTATGAAAATTCTCATCCTAAAAAATATCAATTTTAGATTACAAAGAAATATAGATTACAAGTATAGATCAAAAAAGAACTATAAATTACAAAGAAAATCATCACGTTTAACGTCTAAATCAGAATTCAGGAAAAATAAATGAAGATAACGCATTATTTTTTCACTAAATGAGAAAGATGAACGAAGAATTTTTTTCTCCATTTTTTTTGCATTAATGGGATTTATTTTCCATTGAAAAACCCGTTTTGAATAAATTATTTGACACGTTATTGCGTCCATTTGAATTGGTGATTAACATCTTGTTTAAATCTCAGGATAATTGTTTGAAGTTAAAAAGATGGAATAAATTATCTCATCATCCCGAATTCCGTTTATGATTGTACTCGATATATAATGTCAATTGACCGTATTTGATGAATATTTTCTTGCTTGTAGGTCTTGTTGACAGGAATACTTTTCCAAATGTATTCTGTTTTTCATAAAGTTATACAAATATATTCTGTTTCTCAATGCATTATCTAATATTGCCAGTCTTATATTTCCTAAATATTAAAATAGCTGTATTTTTGTGTATGCTTTGATGTAAAATTTTCTTTCAATTTTATCAGGTAAATTTTGACCTCTTTCTCACTCATAATTTGTAAACATGTTTTCGAAGTTCCCACAAAAATTTGAACATTAAGCAGAATTATACTTCATTACTTTACTTAGGGTAATTATAAGCAAATGCATACTGTCCAATTATTTAAAAAACCAAAACACGCCTACAGAAAGATGCACCCACAAAATAACAACATTGCATTATATTACTTGCTGGGATGTTTTTCCATGTCTTTTGGTATATTAATATATCACTATTTAATATCCATATGATTACTCGTTACTATTTTTTTAAATTTTTCGATTTGACTTTTTTACTAGTAATTTTGATAGTAAAATCTAACATGTCTAAGTAAACCAGAAGTCTGTTTTGTTTGTATCACTGTTGTGATATTAATCCCTTGTTCTTTATTCTTCCAAATAATATAATTGAAGGATGAATTAATCTCATTACTGCGTGTTAGAAGCGCAAATGGTGCACGCATCTTTAAATAATATACGAATTGACGCCATTCAACAGCCATTATACCTTTTTAAAAATTAAATTATTTATTGACACATATGTGCAACGTCACTACACGATGCACCCAAAACGAAAGGTCGCGTGTCTTCAGGTGGACCCAAAATTCATTAAATATACCCTGTATTAGAATCACGTAAAACTTTAAATTCAAAGTAGATTAAATGGATATGGCAGTTCATAAATTCCTTTTGCTAGAGGAGAAATAGCATTTTAATTGATCATATTATTGACTGAATTTTTATATGAAGCCTGAATACACTCAAGTGGACTTAGAAGAAAATAAGAAAATTCAAAATGTTATCTAAAAATCTAACATGATCTTCAAAACACTAACTATGATGAACCTCATTATATGAGATTTCCTCATATAATGAGTGTCTTCGGAGAATTTCCGACGGTTTGTATGACACTAGATTCGAAGTTAGGAGGCATAAGCTTCTAAGAAACGATGCTTTACGTCATTATGTTAAGATTTTATTTTCGTTAAGGTTAAGGTTTTCTGAATCTTTTCACTTTCAATGACACTTACATATGGATCGTTAATATGAAAAGAAAATAACTAGGAAAATTATTTAATGAAATCAAGCTATATGCTGAATTTTTTTTTTTTTAAATCTTGAGCTGATTTTTTCCCAATCCAACAATATTCAAGTTTCATTTAGTCTATATCATTTTGATTTAGTGTGTATCATATTCAGTTAGTCTGTATTCATCATATTGGACAACGCTTACACATATCCTCCTATATATATATATATATATATATATATATATATATATATATATATATATATATATATATATGAGGATATACATACATATATATATATATATGTATATGTATATATATATATATATATATATATATATATATATATATATATATATATATATATATATATATATATATATATATATATATATATATATATATATATTAACAAATACTCCCTATCTAATTTTTCTGTGCTGTAAATTAAATTTTTCGACTTACGAGATACACTGCTGGCCACTGTAAATGCAACACCCTGAAGGAAACATGCAAATAACATGAAATTTACAACATGCATTAGCGGAAGTGAGATATGCAAATAATTAGAATTTCAGCGCAGACGCACATCACGCGCGCCTGTGGCGCCACTTCAAAGCGCTATTTAAGGCTTGGAGATTTCGACGATTTGAAGTTCGGCAATTGTGTTTTTCTTGTGGTTTTTTCAAAAAAACGATCAATTTTGCTTCGTCGAAAACAGCGATCATCTTTTGATCAAGTATCCGAGTTCGACAGAGGAAGGATAGTGGCCTACCGAGATTGTGGATTATCTTTCAGGGAAATCGGTAGTCGTGTTGGACGAAACCAAACAACTGTAATGCGGATATGTGATCGTTGGATGCAGGAGGGTACGACGGACTGGCGTTTTCGATCGCATCCACCTCAGCGCACCACTTCACGTGATGACCGACAAATTGTGCGCATGGCAGTGACGGATCGCTCAGTCACATCACGAACCATAGCACAGCACATGCAGTCTGTAACGCATCATCCAGTGTCTGCGCGTACCATTCGACGCCGTTTACAGCAGCGTGGTGTGTCCGCAAGACGTCCATTGCTTTGTCTACCCTTGACGCAGAACCACAGACGTCTCCGCCGCCAATGGTGCGATGACAGAAGGATGTGGACGGCAGAATGTAATGAAATTGTCTTTACTGACGAGTCACACTTCTGTCTGCAACACCACGATGGTCGCATTCTAGTCTGCAGACACCGTGAAGAGAGGATGCTGAACAGCTGCGTTATGCACCGCCACACTGGTCCTGCACCGGGTATTATGGTATGGGGCGGTATTGGATATCACTCTCGCACACCTCTAGTACGCATTGCCGGTACTTTAAACAGCCAGTGCTACATCTCCGAGGTGTTGGAGCCAGTTGTCCTTCCTTACCTTCAGGGCTTGCCACAGCCATATTTCAACAGGATAATGCGCGACCACACGTGGGACGCATTGTCCAACGGTTATTCGTCAATCGCCAGATTGAATTGCTTCCCTGGTCGCCTCGCTCTCCGGATCTTTCGCCGATAGAAAACATGTGGTCCATGGTTGCTCTACGATTGACCCAGATTCCATCACCAGCTGCCACAGCAGATCACCTTTGGCAACGTGTGGAAGCTGCTTGGTCTGCTGTACCATAAGAACTCATCCAAAGTCTCTTTGAATCAATGCCGAGGCGTGTGGCAGCGGTGATCTCCAACAATGGCGGCTACTCTGGCTACTGATTTTGGCAGGAACCACGCTTCACAGAAGTCTATAAATTTAATCATTTGATACTTGGTCAACATGTTATCTACAAAATAAATTTTGTTGTGATATCTCTTGTCTTTCTTGGTGTTGCAATTTGGGTGGCCAGCAGTGTACATTTTGAGTTACGTGATATAGTCAAAAATTTTTAAAAATTCTTTGTAAATATTAAATTGTTGATTTACGTTTAACGAAATTAACATTAATGCCATTCACAGGTGTTAAGACATTTTAAGATGTCTATATATCTTAAAATATTTTTAAACATGAGTGAATCCATAAGAAAAAAAATTTACTTATAATTTATAGTTATTTTTCTTTTTATGGAAGTGTTTGGAAGTGTAACGGCACTCCGGAAAACATAATTTCAGATGTCCTGCGTCACGAATTATAATTTTGGCATCGCACCAAACCCAGTCTGCGTTGCTTGGGCAAGCAGTAAACTGTTAAACGGAAAAGTACTAAAATGTGACAAAATTTTGACATATATATACAGAGATATATAGAGAGAGAGAGAGATACATATATACATGACACATACATACATATATATATAAAAAAGAGGTAAGCAACGATAAGTAATTCTACGTTAATAACCCGCGGTAGTTTCGTTAGAAGAAACAAACTGAAAATTTTTTAATTGCATTTTTAGAATAACCATGCGATTTTGCACAATTCACTTTCGAAATATTGTTTATCTTAAAAAAACAAAGTATTTTGTAAAATATTGTGTAAAAATATATTTCATTTAATAATACGGGCAGAGAAGTATACGTCACTTAAAATGGACTACAATTTTTCTATTTGTTTTCGTTGATTATGAATAAAGGAGGTATATGAATAATATATGAAAGAGAAAAAAGAAAATAATCATGCGTCTCTTCTGAAGATGTGGGTACCCAAAAGTTGCTTCGAGAATATCTCCCCATATATTGTTCCGAAAACTAGTTTAGGTGTAGCAATTTGCTTCAGAAACCATGTAGTCATTGAGGCTATAAATGAAAAAAATCTCATGTAATTTAATTATTCTGTAGGAAACATCAATTTCCCTATTTATTGACGGATATTTTGGAACGGAAATCTTGGTGATTTAGGAAGGTAATTTCCGACATCCATTTCCTTAAAATCTCCTGTAGGATATATGTAAGCATCAGATTCATCCTCTTCGGAACTAGACTTTTCATCGAATGATTCTAAATAATTTGTAGAGTGCTCAGAAATTTCCATAAAAATTTGTGTGTCAGAATGTTAGCCATCCATTTTAGGAAGGGGTGAAGAATGAAACTGACAGTTTTGATTTTTTTAGAGAAAACAGAAAAAAAAAACCTCAGTTAAAATTACTATACACCACTAACAATAATATTACCTATGCAATTTTTAAATGAACAGAAAAAATTAACGCTGGTAAAATTGAAAAAAAAATACGACCACGTTCAAAAAAAGCTATTTTAGTCACAGAGTTGAAACTGGTAATGAAGCTTAAAGAGCCAGTAAAAAGCCTCCGAATTATTTACCAACAGTGGACAGCCAATTTCACCTATCGTAAAAATATATTTACCAAGGCATACTGTACAGCAGGGATGTCAAACTCAAAGGCTAACTTGGGCCAAACAAACAAGGTTTAACTATAGGTGGGCCGCAAAAAAAACAATATTAATAAAAACGTAGGTTTTTTCAGTATATTACCTGATTACAGTATATTCAACATAAATATACACATTTTGTTTAATAATATCAAAAAAAGAGTATAATTAAAAAAACACGTAGCGAATTCTTCCTATCTAATTATAATTCTCCGTCGGTTATTTTATTATATATTATTGTGTGCCAATATATTGTCCGGGCCGCAAAAATGTTCGTCGCGGGCCGCATGCGGCCTACGGGCCGCGAGATTGACACCCTTGCTGTACAGCGTACGATATTATGAAGGTAAAACTGTACATAAAGCTCGTAGTTAGAAGCAGAGGTATCTGGTACCTGTGTATCAAACCACGCGCAACTCGTCTGCCCGTACCACATACGGACAAATCACTTAAGCGGTAAAGGAAAATAAAGCCAAGGAACGATATACAACATTTCAACGAAATACATTGTGAGTAATTTTATACATACCTTTTTAGCTGGTAGTTCCTGAAATTATCCATTTCGGGATAAATAGAAATAAAATAGAAATGCTTAGTGGAAATTACAAGGACAGTAGGATGCTAAATGTTGTATCTGGAAGCGTAATAATTGTAGAAATTATTACGCTTGTTTGTGTTAATGTGTTAAAAAGATTTTATTGTATATTTTATTCTAAGAATAAAAATGTTCTTTGTAGAATTTTGGGATGCCCCCCCCCCATCAAAAATTTTATTAAATTTAATTCTAAATTTCACATAGTACATTTTCAATTTACATTATGATGTCTCTAAAATTTTAACCTAATGTTTTTTCTTAAACACAGCTGAAATTAATCAAGTTACTCTTTTCTATGACTTGTCGTGTTTTAAATTACCTTTGGTGATACAGACTTGGATGTAAAGAAAATAAATACGTGGTACATTTCAAACGGATTTATATATTATGATATGTAATTTTTATTTACTATCGCATTATTATTTTTTTAATAAACTCCTTGCAAAGAATAAGTTTAATAAATTTTCCTTACAAATAATAAGTTTATTATTTCTTAATAAACTTATTCTTTGTAAGGAAATTCTTTATTACAGGTTAAAGTATTTTTAGTGATGTATATTTTCGTACACAAGCGCGTACGAAGTTTTATATAGGTAGTAAAGAACTTGCTGTTCTTAAATAATAAAAAAAATAAATAAAAAACTGTACACCTCATTTCACCATTCAAAAACATACAGTAATCAGTTTGAGACATATTCCATTCACAGGAAAAAAAAACCAACGGAAGGTTATTGTTAGAGAAAGCTTATACATGCAACTAAAAAAATCTAAAAAAAAGATAGATAATGTATTGTTGTAACGAAAAAGAAACATCCAATATTTAAGAGCTGCGGTTTTTGACAGCTGAGATTTCAGTGTGTTTATACAGTTGTTTCCTGTGATGTATTATACTCGCGCTCCGATGCGTGAAAACGTTACAGTGCAGTCGGAACGGCATCTTTCTTTTTTTAATATACCGAGAGCGTTGATTTAAAATAGCTGTTTTCTAATATTGATCTGCTTGCTTAACAACAACAACAACTTACTAGAGCCTAAAGTTCTAAGAAAGATCTGAACTATATTTTTCTAATATACTTGGAAGAAGAGCTGAAACAGAAAATAAAAGAAACAGAACTTTCCTCTCCGTGGCAAGTTTTCGGATCGGAAGAAGTAACAGAATGAGGGGTCTTTGTATCAATGCGTTTGAAAATCTATGAAATCAATGATGAGAAAAATGGTTACCAATAATGTCTTTAACTGATACCATTTCTAGGCATTTCATTGGAATAGCTATTGGAATAACTCGAACATAAGATTATTCTCGTAAAACTTTCATTTTGAAAACAGACATTTTAAAAGGTGGCACATTGTATGATTTTTTATGCTAATCCTATTGTTTTATATTGCTGATGTTTTATTATCTTTCTTAAGAATATTTAAAATTGAATTTATATAAGGTGAGGGATGATTTTATTATTTAGGCACTTCAATTACTGCGTATACTGCACTGAAAAATGTTGCTCGCGAATATATATATATATATATATATATATATATATATATATATATATATATATGTGTGTGTGTGTGTGTGCAAGTAATTATGAAAATGGTCTAAGTTCGTTTTATTTTTTGTTTCGAAATATTTGAAGATTATTGAAATATTTGAAGATTCGAAATATTTGAGTTTGATCATGAAAAAAGTTCTGATAATGACCAAAAAACCGACTCAATCTAAGGGTTCAATTTTTACCATTTTTACAATATAAAATAATGCTGTATGAAATAACTGATAAACTTACTTTTTTAGATTCTTGGCTTAGGCTACGTTCATAATAACGGACACACATATATAAATGTGTGTGTGTGTGTGTGTGTGTAGAGTGATAAGATATATTTATTATTTATAATTAGAATAAATTATCGATCAAAAATGAAATCCAAGTTTCCTTCAAAGATCAATTTGCATGTGCACTTTAAAAACGAAAGCATGGAGTATTAATTTATGAACACCGTTCGAATGTGGGGCATAAGGCTTTTGTTGGGGATCGGTCCAAATGGTTTAGTTCAATTTGCAATTTAAAATGCAACAAAAATAAATGGCCAGACCATTTATCTAAGGTTTTGCATTCAAATTTATTCTTCTTCGAGTTTCTGAACTTGAGAAAGAGCTAACTTTAAACTGAAAATTATACGCTTTTACAATTTATTCTCTAGTTTATCTGAAAAACAATGCTTATACAGAAAATTTGTTTTTATTGTGATATCGCTGCACGACAATTTTTTAAACAGGTTTTTCTTTTCTTTAAGTTGAAGATTTAACAAGATTATAAGATAACTCCTTTAGCAATATAGTTTCCCAATAGGAGTTTGTACTAAGACTATTTTAATCCTAAAAATTTCCTGTTATTGTTAAGGATTTTTTTCCTACTATTAAATTTAAAAATAACCATAAAAATGTAGCATGTAAATTCGAACAACTTCTTTAAAAGGGAACTAAAATAGTTTTTCTTAACTGGATTATGTTGCTTAAAACTAGGTTATGTTGTTTTATACGAGTTTGAAGTATACAGCAATAAAGTTAATTCATGGTTTTCTTAGAGGCAAGGAAAATACATATTTATCCTCTGACTGAAAAGTGACTTCATGTGACTGGATCACAAGTAAATTATCTTTGGCCTAATTAACAAAAAACGTAACTCCAAAAAATAATATTTTTTATTTTATTTTTATTTTTATTTTTGCTAATACATTCGATTATGATCCCTGCACAAGTCCGTCAAACCTCATATCTCAAAAAATTTCATTCATCCGAAAAAAAGTGAAAAAGAACACATACTACGTAAATCCTGAACATAACAGTTGCTAACCTTGTAACTCCATTTTAATAATGAAAATGTTTAATTACATAACAATGTCGAGTATACATATCTAAGAATACTTTTACATTTATTTTTAAGAATAAACGATAATAATTTATCTTTCCACTGTCGAAAAAAATTAGATTTTTTTATTCATTCTGCGAAAAAGATGAATTGTGAGTTACATGTTTGTTTTTTTAAACATAACTAAAAGAATAATTCAACTGAAAAAGATAATTACTAACAGGAAGAATGCAGACAAAATACACCGAAAACACGCACTTAGGACTCAACGCACCATAAATGCAAGATTATGTGGTAGTAAAAGAACTAAACCATATAACGAGACAACCGACTGATCTCTTCATCAGGAGGCCTAACCAAATAACTTACCTCAAGGGGGAACTTTCTGAATAGGATGCAGGTCTAACCAAAAGACATCCCCGAGATCCCTATTAAAAGAGATAGTCAAATGAAACGAAAATAAACTGAAATCCTTCACTTAGGGCTCAACGCACCATAAATGCAAGTAAACATACAATCTTGCGGTTATGGTGCGTTGAATCTTACGTGCATGTTTTCGGTGTATTTTGTCTGCATTCTTCATATTCGTAATTATTTTTCTCAGTTGAATTATTCTTTTAGTTATATTTGTCTGTTTTCAGAATGAAGATTTGTTGCAACTGCGAAATCTTTTATTGAAAAGTTAAAAAATTTCAAATCTAGGGTAGGTTTTCTGTTAATTTGTTCGGCTGCTATGCCTTCTTTATATGTAGTATTTCGTATTGAATTATTTTCATTATTTGTGTTATTTGTTTTTTTTAATTATGACGACGTTATGTTAAAATTCAGTGTATTATGTAGATTGTGATGCAGAACACGTCAACAAACTTGAAATGAAATGGTGATAAAATAAAATGATTCGATTTGACTTACATTAAATCACGTGGATTAGTTATTTTTCACACGCCTATTTTAACAAAGTAGCATTGGATAAAACTTAATTTTTTTAAATCGAAACTCGCTGAACTGTGTGGTCTTTATTTTTGACGTATCCCTAAGTCTTTCTAGGAATTATCCTCTCTTATCTACCTGAACGGAAACTTACAAAGAAAAAAAAATCAGGTAGTCTCTTCTAACCAAACTACCGCGGGTTATTAACGTAGCATTATTTATCGTTGCTTACCTCTCTTATATATATATATATATATATATATATATATATATATATATATATATATATATATATATATATATACGATCTCTTATACAGAGGCTGTTCGCACATTTTTTAGACGATTTTGATAAGCGGTAATAAAAAATCGTTTGCTGCAAAAGAAATAATTGCAATTGTACTATGTTTTTAAAAGTCAAAATTATCGTCTGCGGCTTGAAAGTTTTGTTTTTATTCAAAATGGCGTATTTAACAAAGCAGTGGTTCGAAGGCTACATTTATGCTCTTTCCGAAGAGAAATATGCATACTCCGTTATCCAAAAACGATGTAAGAGTCATGGTTTTGTGATATCTAAAGCGTCGATAGGTAATATCGTCAACAAGAAAGGAAAAAAAAAACGTCAAATTGGAGCCTCAAGTGGGACAAAAATTCCAAACAAGTATCCAAGGAAAAAAACGGACATCTTCGACTATTGCAAAGGTACGTTGTTTAATGTTAAACGAAAATCCTCCTATTCAAAGGACAGTTGCAAAATCATTAAAATGCTCGGTGTCCACTGTAAACAAAATGATAAACGTTGATTTAAATATTAAGAAAGCGAAAAAACGCAATGTGCATCGTCTTCTTCCAAATCATGTCGCTGAACGCAGGACAGGCTGCAGAGTTCTATATGAGAAACACTTATCCAAAGAAAAATGGAAAACAATTGTCACAATAGATGAATCATGGGTGTATTTAAATAATTGCAACAAAAAAAAGAGCCATTTATTATCATAAAAGGGGAGAAAAAAATTTAACTACATGGTTCAAAGAATCGAAAGAAAAATTTCTAAGGGATTCATGATTGGTGCTGGTTTTTCTTATAATGGCAAGTTAAAAATAAAGAGAGTGGAAAAAATGTCAAGATTAACTCCAAATACTATCAGGAACATATTTTATCGCCAATTTTTTTGAATGAAATACCATCGCTTTACCCACACAATCTGTGAGACTCCATCAGGGCAAAGCTAGTAGTAACACATCAAAATCCACTGTAAATTTCCTAAAAGAAATGGAACAAAAAACTGGTATCAAGGCCATACCCTTCACTGATATCCGTACTAAATCTCCCGATGTATCACCTATGGATTTTTGTGCTTTCGGACTTTTAAAATCTGCATTATCCAAACGTCGTCCCAAAACCCTTACAGGACTCTGGAAAGCTGTTCAGGAGGAATGGGATAGAATACCTCTTCTGACACTTCAAAAGGCATTATTATCCTGGAAATTGCGGTGTTGAAAGATAGTTCAGAATAAGGGATGTCAAATAGAACATTTAAAACACAAGAATTTTATGTAATTTAGTTTTGTGAATACAATATACATTGTCTAAAAATGTGTGAACAGTCTCTGTATACAACGAACTGAAGTGATTATTTATTTACTTTTATCTCTCGAACACTAACCTTTACATAAAAAAAAATCAGGTAGTCTCTTTTACCGAAACTACCACGGGTTATTAACATTGGATTACTTATAGTTGCTCACCTCTTTTATATGTATATATGTATGTATGTGTTATGTATACATAACGCATACATACGCCCAAGCGATACAGACTGAGTTTGACGCGCTGCCAAAATTATAACTCGCTACGGCGGACGGTTTTAGCGTCTGACATTTTGATTTCCCGAGGACCGTTATTGAGGAACGTAATCCTACGTTAAAATTAAAAAATAATAATTATACTAATCAGTAACAATGGAAAAGAAAATGTTAAAAATTCAACTAACTTGATAACTTTTCATGTTTTTAAAAATGATTGGAATGTGTTACTTGCTTACTATTACTGAAGAGTTTGATGTATCCATGGCGACATGTAAATGACAGTGATTCTTACTCGACAGCAATAATTATGTCACTCAAGGTCAACACCACGTCTTCTTTACGAGTTCACCGTGGCATGTGGCCCAAATATTTAATGAACTGAACGGATGTGGTAAATGAAAAAAAAAATTTATCATTCCACAGGAAATAAAAAAATCAGAATATCCGGGTTTATGTCATAAAAAATCGACCTCTGCTTGGGTAAACAGTTGCATAAATCTTACTGATTGAACACATCTTTTTATTGGGGGAAACATCTCGGTAAATTTCAATTATTATCATATCGCACATAATGACAGCAATTAGTCTGTGTCAGAGTGTCCGCTCTAGATAAATAATCTGACATTATTGCACCGTCGGCGTACGACGAGTGGGTTAGTGATATATAAGTGGGTATTTGAACTCATTTTTTTGTGTTGTTTTGGCAAAAAAATATGTTTTCCATAAATTTAACAAACGTTATGTTTTGGATAAATGTAAGAAAAGTCAGAGATAACTTTATGAATGTGGATCCTTTTTTTTTAGCCAATCTGTTTCTGAATATAGCAAATTATTCGAGGATAAATTTAATCAAGTCCAGTTTATGTTACTTTCATAATAATGATAGTTTAGTTTTATATATTCATACCCATAGAAAAACTGGTGAATCAGATTGTAGTTATGAATTTTTGCACTTATACAGTATATCGATCGAAATTTATGTTTTCTGAGGATGAAAGTGAAAATGCGAATTTAAAATAAAAAAAATTTCCTTGCCTTCAAAAATACCCATAAAAAAGTATTTTCTACTTTAATACGAAAAAATGTCGATTATTAAACAGTAAAAATATATTTTTCAATTTTATGTAGACAAAAATCTTTTCCTTCTAGATGAAACTGGTGAATCAGATAATTTTCATAAATTTTTACGTTTACATATCTATCAAAATTCTTTTTTCTAAGGACTACAGAAAAAAGGAGAATTTAAAAGAGAAAAATTTGCTTGTCTTAAAAAGTAACCACAAAAAAACATTTTTTATTTTACCACCTATTTAAACAAATACTTTAATGGAAATATAAAAAAATTATTTTAATTTTTTTATAGGAAGGAAAAAAAAATTCCTATTAGATTCGTGCAGAAATATTTAATTTAGTAGTAGCAATTAATCTGTTTTAATTTTATGTTGTAGGACCTAAAAATTTAATTGGAATTAATGAGTTAATGACTTCTATATGTGACATACTTTGAAATTCAGATTACCGCCTTATAAATATTAAACTCTTATTTTGTTGCAATTTAATTAAATCTTATATATTTTATTTATATATCCCTGGTGTACGTGTAATTGCTTTGAGATTAATCTCCTAAAATTCTTGCACGGGTGCATGAATTTTGAAACAGTTTTGCGGGCATTAAACTTCAGTTTTGATGCCAGTTCACCGAATTATGATTTCGTCTAATCAAAGTTTTACGAACAGAAAAATAACGCTAATTTTTTAACAAATAGAATGAGCCTGAATTTTTATTGAATTATTTATTGACTGTCTTTAAAACTTAAATATTTAATTTTTTAGACCTAGCTGATAAAATTTATGATTAAATTTATTTATTATCGATTCACTTTTATTTAGGGTCATATTATTTATTTAAATATGATAGTTCATATAATTGTATAACCTAATTAAAAAAGTAATAAATATTTTTTTTAATATTTACTCTTCTTTATTATTTATTTAAAGTAATAAATGATTTGATTACTATTTAAATTATATTTATTTTGATTTTTTTATAATTCTTTATAAATTATGCATCTTATGCATTATGCAAAGAGGAAATTAACTTTTCTTTTTGACACTATTTCTTACCGTTATTTTCTAAAAAAAATGTCTAAATGTTTAAAGATAAAATATTCATGAGTAAGAAAATTACTTTTAAAATATTTAATGTGAAATTAGTTATTCTATTTTATTCTTTAAAAAGGAAATCAAAAATATTTATTCTAGTAGTACATCAGTACATTTTTTAAACAAATTTAAAATGTATGTATGGGGATTTTTTTGAATTACTTCAAAATATCCAGTATCTCGGAAGATACTTTCGAGGTTTTCGAGCTAATTTATCCCTTATAAAAAGCTTATTAAAACAAAATAGAACTGAAAAGGCACGTTCTCTTATATAAACATATCACGTAATAAAGTATGATAATCTATCTATATATATAAAACAGTTCCGTAACTGACTGATTCATTCATTCACTGACTGACATACAACGCACAGACCAAACCGCTGGACCTAAAGGGAGAAATTTTGCATGGCGATTCTTCTAATAGTGTAGGGGTGCACTAAGAAAGATTTTTCAAAAATTCTTCTTAGATTTTTTAAATTAAATTTTTAAGCTGTTTTTAAAACTTTTTTTACGTTTGCATTTAAAATAATACATTGAGGGTTATAAAATTTATATCACGAGAAAGATCATAAAAATTCCTTCAAAATGAAATTATTTTCGAATTTTTACCTCCATTTTCTGATTTTTGGTGAATTTTTAAAGATTAAATTTTAGAATTTAATTTATTAAATGCTGATCACGTGATTTCTTTTTCTGGTACTGTCAATAAATTTATCGTCACGTGCGTAACAACTAAATAGACAAAAATGATATTCTTTTTCTTTCTAATGCAGCAGACGATTGGATATTATCCGAAAAAAATAAATATCCCTTACGATTTTTATATATATATATATATATATATATATATATATATATATATATATATATATATATATATATATATATATATATTACATCAATTGTATACATTGATCGTCGCATTTATTATAAATATATATATATATATATATATATATATATATATATATATATATATTGGCATTAATTGCATACATTGACCGTTGTATTTAATTTGAATGTACTCCGTAGAGAAGCGCGAGTTTTCAGCTAGTATATATATAAAACAGTTCCGTAACTGACTCACTGACATACAACGCATAGACCAAACCGTTGGACCTAAAGGGCTGAAATTTTGCATGGCGATTCTTCTTTTAGTGTAGGGGTGCACTAAGAAAGATTTTTTAAAATTCTTCTTAGATTTTTTAAAATTGAATTTTTAAGCTGTTTTAGTACCATTTTTTAAGTTTGCAGTTAAATTAATAATTTGAGGGTTATAAAATTTATATAACGAGAAAGATCATAAAAATTCCTTTAAAATGAAATCTTTTTCGAATCTTTACCCCGATTTACTGATTTTTGTTGAATTTTTAAAGATTAATTTTTAGAATTTATTTTATTAAACGCTGATCACGTGATTTCTTTTTCTGGTACTTTCAATAAATTTATCGTTACGTGCATAACAACTAAATAGACAAAAAAATACTTCTTTTCTTTCTAATGCAGCAGACGATTGGATATTATCAAAAAAAAATCCCTTACGATTTATATATATATATATATATATATTAATTACATCAATTATATACATTGATCGTCGTATTTATTAATATATATATATATATATATATATATATATATATATATATATATATATATATATATATATATATATATATATATATATATATGTTTTTGGCATTAATTGCACACATTGACCGTTGTATTTAATTTGAATGTACTCCGTAGCGAAGTGCGGGTTTTCAGCTAGTTGAATATAAATGCGATTCTTCAATTTACCTATCTAAATAACATTCATTGGTCATCTAAATCTATAGAACTGAGATGGGCCCGAGTTCACCTGGTGGTGGCGTGTCGGGTTTCGGTACTGAGAGCACTCCAATCGAATCCCGACAAGATTAATTAAATACCTTCGTGTCTAAGTCGGATATAGGCAAGTTAAATCCGTAGACCGGATAATACTTCTATGAGGTCAGTGGGAGGTGAAGTGCGATCCTCCCAGATTTCGCCCCCGGGGTTCTTCAATCAAAATTGCGGTGGGGCCTAGCCAAGGCTGACCCTGACCCCTGTGGTGCTGTTATTAACCGGAGCCATGCCACGCAGCTCAAAAAGCATATATGAACATGGTCTGAAACAACAGAACTGAGATATTTTATGAACGCGATACGGTTAAGGCGACAGTGGACCATCAGATTGACATAAATATGTCCCCAAAACGATTTTCTTTCTTTCAGAAAGTGATTCTGCAACTCATCAGCTTTAAATTTAAAAAAAAGTATGTTGATCCGATAATGATTAACCGAGTTATAAGTATTTTTTTCAAACGTAAACAATGGAAATGTTAGTCAAATTAAAACTTTAATTGCCATTTTCTCAAAACAAGTTTTCATGTCGTTTCGGTACGTTCAAAATGTTTTATGCGTCATAATTTTTCTTGAATTTTCATAAAATTTCATAAAATGATTATTTAAATTTGTTAGAATAAAACTTAGTAATCAATTCATTATACTATTTTAAAACAACTTAAAATTTTTACAGTAAAAAAATTTTTTTTGATAAAATTTTGCATAAAATGACCGATTTTTATCGATTTCTTTTTTAGTTTTTATAAATATGACTGCAAATAAATATTGCTAGTAACTTTTATTATAACTTTATAAAGCTAGCTTAAGAGAGAAAATTAGATATCGGAGATAAAAATTAATGCGCATGGAGAATTTTTAAATAGAGTAATTAACAAACTGATTTTAATTAATATCTTAATTAATTACATCCTGATTTTTTTTAAATTTCCATTTCTAAACAAAACTGTATAAGTATACAAAATTTCATAGCAATTGGTTAATAAATAAAGGAAAAGTATTTCATGGTCCATTGTCGCCTTAAACCTTAATAGATATCGAATAAATCTGAAATTTCTTAATCGCAATTCTTCAATAATACCTCTATGATAGAATTTTTTTTTAATATCTTTAAATATCATGAAAGTGAATTTTTTAAAATTTCCAATGGTTCACAATAAAAGACAACTACAACCAGAAAATAACACAACGCAAGAAACACAAAAAACGAAAAAAGCTGCAGCAAATAGTCTATGTATCTAGAAGTCCTCTGGCACCCGGTAGCAGTCCACAAGAGAACGTTTGGTCAATGCAGGGCAATGAAACAAATATTCACAGTTCATGACCCATGCCAAGTCACAGAGTCTGCAGAAAGGACTAGAAACAATGTTGAAGGGTTGTAAATGTTCCAGGAGACAGTCATGGCCAGTGGCTAATCTAAACTCGGCCACCATTTTATGTCTGGGCCATTTACAGGCACCAAATATTTTTTCTCTCCAAGGCTTTTGAGAAGTTTTAACGGCAAGACTCTTTTTGAACTCCTCTCTCACTGTATTGATTATACGCTTTACAGTACAGTCAGGGACACTGGAAAGAGATATCTGCAAGATCAAAATACCTTTTTTGGCTAGAGAGTCAACGATTTCATTGTCATGAACTCCACAGTGCCCATGGATCTAATGCAAATCAATGACCCTCTTACTGACAGATAAGCTTTGCAAGAACCTCCAATAATAAAGGACGACAGAGGACAGATAATTCGAAGTTGATCCGACAGACTGTAAAGCAGCCTTAGAGTCACTAAGTATATTTAAAGTGATATTTAAAGATTAAAATATATTCACATCTTTGCAAAGATTTATAATCTAGTTCATATAAACACGGGTATGACATGCGGATTACTCATTCCGCCATTAAAAACTGTTTCATCGTATTGCGAATATTCTAAAGCATAAGAAAGAAATTAATGTGTTTTCATATACAGCATTTGAAATGCAGCTTTAGAGTTCTAGTATAATAATTTAACTCAAAGTATGAAACATCTTATGAAACGCGGATAAACATGACGTAGAATGTCTCAGCTTTACAATGGAATTCTACTTCTTAATGATAGCTACATAATTTGCGATATTCAAATAATGCCAACTATCTTAAATTCTTAAAATTGTTTAACTTTACAGGTTTACTATTACTGTACAACAGATTCAGATTAGCGTTTGCTTGGGTTATATAAATCTGGTAAAACATGCATTGAAAGACTGACTTTATACATTTCTACATCACAGCGTGTGCTTGAAGTCCTCGCAACCAACCAAACAACCAACCAACCAACACTCACACACACACTCACATATATTAGACAACGTTGTAAGTGAAACACCAGTATAAGCCATAAACCACTACAGCCAGGAACCAAAAACATGAAAAGATAAGTGAAAATATGAATAGATAAGTGAATAATAGGTTTTTAGACAGTATCTTTTCATCAGCGGTGCATAAAAATATCTTGTAAAAATAAATACCTGCATAAAAATATATCTAAATATATACTAATTTATTATATATTGGTATGAAATATTTCAAAATTTAAAGTATTTAATAATTTTTTTAAAAACCGTTAAATATTTTAAATTCTTAATTTTGTTTTTAAACTTCAAAATGACGGCGATTAGTCTTTTTAGTAAGAAAAAAAAATTCCCGTCTTTCTAGTATTAAGAATATAAGACAGTTGACACTTTTTGATTATTGTATATTACGTAGTTAGAAATTAGCTATCAGTATGAAATAACATTGCATTGTAAAGCTGTCTATTCTACGTCATGTTTATCAGCGCCTCACGATATATATATATATATATATATATATATATATATATATATATATATCTGTATGTGTGTGTAAGTAAGTAATATTTTAAATATTAGTTGCCTCCATTCTAGCATTCAAACTCCCTTTCCTTAATCCAATCCCCAGTAATATTAATTTATCGCTTTAAAATTCTTAGTCGCAGAATTTCAAATGAATCGCATGAAATCAAGTGAAATCAAGTACCCGAATCAAGTGAAAGATGTCCTATGTACTTAAAATTAAGACTGATGAGCATATTTCTTTGATTTCTGAGCCAGATTCTAAGTTCATAGGACATCTTTCACTTGATTCGGATAATGCAATTACGATTCAAAAAATTATAGTTGAATTTCTAGAAAAAAGTTCCGAATTTCATACATCGCTGGTGGCAATTGGATGTGACGGTACTGCTGTAAATACAGGAAAGAAAAACGGTGTCATTATGGTATTGGAAAAATATCTTAATCGACCGTTAAATTGGTTTGTGTGCGTACTACATGCTAATGAATTACCACACCGTCATCTTTTTGCCAGCCTCGATGGTACCACGACAGGTCCAAATAGTTTTTCAGGAAACATTGCAAAAAGGCTTGAAAAGTGCCTAGAATATAAAGTGGTGACCTTTGAAGCTGTAAGTTCAGAATTGCCGGATTTTAATGTTGAATTATTAAGCACCAATCAAAAATATTTATAGGAAATGTGCTCAGCTATTTCTTGGTGGCACAATCCCGCCTAGCTTAGCTAACAGAGATCCAGGAAAACTAGCACATTCCCGATGACTTACTTCTGCAAAGAGGATTCTTCGTTTATATGTAGGAACAACGAAACCATCGATCAACCTGAAAGAACTTATCGATTTTATTATGAAAGTGTACGCACCAACCTGGTTTGACATCAAGACTAAACCTTCTTGTAAATATGGGCCTATCTGCGTTTTTTATATGAATAGAAGGTCTTCGTATATGCAAGACTAGCTGAAGAGAATTGTATTAAAAACTATTCAACGAAATTTATTCTTTGCTCACCTTAAAAACTTGTTGCTAGCTATGTTACAAAACAAGGAGTTACATATAAGAGAACTAGCTCTTCGAAGAATATTAAAAGCAAGAGGACAGACCAAAATCAGAAAAGTTCGCGTGTTTTAGCTTCCTGAACGATCAGAGCATCACATTATTACGATTTGATAAATTGGTGGAAAGAAAATGTTACCGAACCAACAATGACGATGAAATACAGTGATATGGAAATATAGAATAGGATTTCTTCAGGAGACAATTTCCTGTATTTTAAGAAGTTTCCTTGTCACACACAGGCAGTAGAACGGTGTGTAAAGCTAGTAACGGAGGCCGCATTAACTGTTTGTGGTTCAGAGGCAAGAGACGGTTATATAAGAACGAAGATAAAAGCTAGGCAAGACTTGCCACTTTTTGAGACAACATCTCAAAATTTTCAAACACGAAAAACTTCAAAGTCCAAAATACTTCTGAAAATGATACTTAAACATTATTAAGGAGGGGTCTATTGCTTAAATGCTTTTTAATATAATATATTTAATTTGCGTAACAAATAAAAACAAATAAAAATGTATAATTGAGTTTTATTACCACCTTTTTAAATGTCGTCTTTTTATACTACTTTTCAAAACTTCAATTCTAGTGCGCCACCTGAAAATATTTTCAAAACAGGTTGAAAATTTGCACTTTTGCATCTTGGGCTATGGATCAATAATTGATGATACATGAAAGAGAAAAATTTAAAAAAAAATTTCGCTCCACCCTACTCTGCATTTCTACACGTCTATATCTTTGAATTCAGGATGGGTTAGCGTCACGAGCCCCAAAATCTGCTGACCCTACAAATAATAGTCACATGTCTACATCGCGCTCTCGCGTTTAATGTTGAAAGGTGATATTGCTTCCGAGCCGTTATTCTGAAAGGACGGATGTACTTTTGTCGCTCTAATAAACGATTCGTCCCGACTGCTTCCAAATTTAATTTTATTACTTTTAGGCTGAGTCTAGCTCCAGCCATGTAAATATGAGCTAGTTTTCCTTTTCAGGTTATAAGTTAAGAACGTGATGTAGAGTAGAAAGTAGATACGAATATACACTGAAGTGCCACTGAATTAGGGATACCTACCTAGTAACGAGTTGGGCCTCCTCTGGCCTTGATAACGGCTGCCACACGACGAGGCATAGATTCAACAAGTTTCTGGAAACGTTCCACGGGAATGGCTTGCCAAATATTGGCTAAAGCTGTCCATAATTCAGTAAGGTTCTTTGGTGCTGTGTTATGGCCTTTCACGCCTTAATCAAAAACATCCCAAAGATGCTCAATAGGATTTAAGTCTGGGCTTCTAGGTGGCCAATTCATGACAGAGAAATCAGAGGAATGCTCATCCAACCAGCCAGCAGACAACCGGGACTTGTGAGAGGCACAGTTGTCTTGCTGGAAAACTCCATTACCATGCGGATAACAGAACAGCATAAACGGATGGAGGTGATCACCCAGCAACTCTACGTACCGAATTGCTTTGAGGGAGACTGGTACACGCACCAAAGATCCCAAACTGTGCCACGAAAAAGCACCCCAGACCATGATTGATCCACCGTGCCCTTGTACAGTTCCAGCCAGGCATGCAGGATCCATGGCTTCATGAGCCTGACGCCATATTCTCAGCCTCCCGTCGGCGTTAAGTAGTCGGAATCGAGACTCATCTCTCCATGGTACTCGTTTCCAGTCCTCTACACTCCAGTCTCTGTGCTCTCTTGCCCAGGCAAGACGTGGAGCCCGATGGCGACTATAGATGAATGGTACTCTCGTAGGTCGACGCCTTCCGAAACCCATACGGTGAAGCGAGCGTTGCACAGTCCGTTTACTGACTGTACGACTGGCACCGTCATTAAACTGGGTGGTAATTTGAGCTAGTGTTTGGCTACCTACAATACGCTTGAGCCGTCTCTCACCACGCACTGTCAAGGCTAATTGTCCTTTGCAGTTTGCCCGATCGCTAATTTTTTTTCCAACATCCATGTATTCTTGGTATATTCTTGACACTGTCGACCTTGAAAATCCTAGCTGTCTGACGATTTCGGAAATTGAATGGCCCATGCGTCGCGCACCTACGATTTGTCCGCGATCGAAGGCGTCTAAATCAGGCAGTTTTTAATACTTATTTGGCAATTCCAACAACTAATTCAGAACAACCACAGTACGCGCTATATATGCAGTTACCACAGCGCCCTCACTTGCGCATACATGATGCGCAGCGCTACACAATTTGCATAGGCTTTGCTATCCCTGATTCAGTGGCACTTCAGTGTATATATATATATATGTATGTGTGTGTGTGTGTATGTGTGTATCTATCTATCTATCTATCTATATATATATATATATATATATATATATTATATGTGTGTGGGGGGATGTGTTTCAATACTTATACAAGTGGAAATGATAAACAGGTATCCTTAAATTTTAAACTACATATTAAATTTACTTAGAACTAGTAAACAACAGTCAAGGTTCCAAGGACATGATGATAAACAGCACATGCTCAAACACTCGTGTTTGAAAAATTTGTTTCTTTCTGTGCTTTAAAAGTTAAATGAAATATTAAAATAGCTTAAAATAAATAATGTTAACGTTGACGTCTTAAGTAACAAATGTCTTATATATATGATAAGACTTAAGTTGGGAAGCTGCCACAACCCACTTCACTCAGTTTTGACGTCATATCTTCCGTACTCTGAAAATCCTGTTTCCTTACATTGGGTGCTTACAGCGAAAATACAAAAATAGTTCTCCTAATTTAACTAATAAATGCATATCATGTCTGCGAGTAGACAAGTACTAGCTTACAGGAATACTAACTGTTAAGGAATTAGCGCTAACAATGTTATGTAAAGTAATTACATTGTCTGAAAATTTTATTTTCCAGTAATAGAATTTTGGGATTAGAGGTACTACAATGCTTACTTAAGGTGCTTTTAACTGCGCACGATTATGATGGTAAATGTAACTTCTTTAGTGAAATTCTGTTTGTCCTTTTTGCTGTAAAATGTAGTCTTTCTCTTATTTCCCTCTTGTTATTATGGAAGAAATATATATAGTAAACTAAAGTTTTTATTTTTGTCTAGAATACATTACTAAATCAATTAAAGCATTTTCCTATTATAGAAACCTTTAATGAATTTTAAAAATGAAGACATTGTATTTTTGTCTTTTGATTTGCCATATTGTTATGTATTATTTTTAAATTTAAGAAAATCATTTTAGGTATCTTTAATGTTTATAACAAAACCTTTTCTCTTAAGGAATATTTATTAATGTCGATATTCCTTTCATTAAAGGTATATCTATCTCAATTATCTAACGCCCTACATTAAGTTAATTTTTTTTCATTCAGATTTCGATGCAGAGGGAGGTATTAAAAATGGTTTTGATTTTCTTTTTCTCAAGGTAATTAATGAAATCATTTTTAAACTTAACCATAAAAATATATTGTAATTATTCCATGAGTTTGTGCAATGAAGTACTTTATAAGTGTTAGCTGTTCTCAGCGTATAATAGTGCTAAATTATCTCTGTGAAATAAATAATTTTGATGGTAATACCGTTGATATGAAAAATATGAGTCAATAAATTATACTAAAACGAGAACTTCTCTTACTAGAGTTAACAATGCCTTAAATATTCCTGGGTCGACATAAATTTTATAATTTTATAATTTTTAATTTTATATAAGGTATCTTTAAAGTTTATAATAAAACCTTTTCTCTCAAGGAATATCTATTAACCCTTAGCTTACGGGGCCCATATTTCCGATTCCCTCTTTAGAACGGGAAATTTCATACCCCTTTGTAAAAACGACCCTTAAGGGGGTTATATATATATATATATATATATATATATATATATATATATATATATATATATATATATATATATATATATATATATATATATATATATATATATGTATGTATATATATTTATATGTATATATATATATATATGTATATATATATATATATATATGTATGTATATATATATATATGTATATATATATATATATGTATGTATATATATATATGTATGTATATATATATATATATATATATATGTATATATATATATATATATATATATATATATATATATATATATATATATATATATATATATATATATATATATATATATATTCTTGGGATATATGCTATCCCACCCCGTAAGGAAAAGGTTAATGTTGTTTTTCCTTTTATTGAAGGTAAATCTATCTCAGATATCTAACACCCTATAGTGGATTAATTTATTCCATTCAGATTCCCATGCAGAAAGATATAGTAAACAATGGTTTTAAATTTTCATTTTCTAATGGTAATTGATGAAAATATTTTTTAACATAACCATAAAAATATATTGTAATTGTTCCATGAGTTTGTGCAATTAATTGTTCACTGCTTTCAGCGTATAATAGTGCTAAATTATCTCTGTGAAATAAATAATTTTGATGGTAATACCGTTGATATGAAAAATATCAGTCAACAAATTATAGTAAAACGAGGACTTCGCTTATTAGACTTATTGATTCCTTAAATATTCCTGGGTTGGTCATTTAGTTTATAATTTGCTTGTTATTTGCCTCGTTTAGAAAATTAAGGGGACCCAAGACATTCAATCTCGTTTTTTTTTTAATTTTTCAATATTTTTCGCTCGTATAAAAATGAGAATAATTAATATTCTTTTCTACTACGTTGAAGACACTTAGAATTCACAAATAAGTATTTTGAATAAGACCTATTTATACTATGTTTTTATTAGCTCGCTTTCTTGTTTGTTTGTTTGTGTGTGTGTGTGTTTGTCCCGTATAAATCTTGCAATCGATTTTTAACTAACTTTCCGACTAGCTAGACATTTGAAACTTTTAGAATAGCTCAGAACATGATAAAATGCATTATTTTAATACTTTTAGCCATCTTTAAGCAGAATTGAATCCATTTTCAGTTAATTTTGTTTTGTAGACTAGTGCAGCCATCTATCGCCGGGAAGGGAACGAAAAGTTAAACGCAAGTGAACTTCCAATTAACTTCATTTTCTTCAAGTTGATGGGATAATTCATCAAATTTTTTTAAAGTATTTATTAATACATAGAATTGTCAAGTTTATATGATTCAACAGAAAATTTAAAGACACGGTATATAAAAAGTTCTTTTTATCTTGTAATTATTCTAAAAATTCACCCAAAAATGCGAGAGTTTTTCAAGATGCTCAATGCCCATTACTTTGTTTTTGACGTCTTCCAAATTTCTCCGGATTGTTAAATGGAAATGGTTTGCTCGAACCTGTGTATCATTCTCTGAAACTGCAAAATATGTTTCAAATTTATAGACCATGAAAAAAACCAAAAACATAAAAGAAAACAACAGAGAGATTAAAAAAAATTATTTATGGCTTTAGGTTCATAGAAAAAAGAATAATTCCGCAATTATGTTTATATATGTTCGGAAAACATATATTAAAATATTTAAGATTTTTAAGCGATTTGGAATGCACATGCAGCATTTTAAAAAATGCTAGAAAAATTTGAAATTTTTTTTTGAAATTCAGGAATTATTCTTCCAAAAATCCTTATTTCAAATTAAAAGGATCTTCAATGTAGTAAATAAGAATACAAATTATTCTGTATTTGGATAGAATTAAAAACTGAAAATTAAAAAATTCGAGATTTAAAATCCCTTTTCCTCTTGAAAAATTTAACATTACACTGGTAACATTACACCGTTAATTCGTTAATACCATACGCGAGGTCAGTATTTTAAATGAGACAAACAGCTATATAAAGCGACCATGTTTAAAAGTGTTGTAAAAGTGAAGCTAACACAGTTTTATGAAGTTTATGAGTGACGTGCACTAGATTTTATTAGAGCCAAATGTTCATCCACTGTAACCATAAAATATATAAATAAATCCAAAATCATTAGTTGGGCCATGTTTTAACTGAGATCCTTGATAACATAACTGATGTTTAAGCATTTTTTTCTTAAAATAGATTTTCTTTCGTTTTACTTCCCATAAATTAAGGATGAAAAGCATGGTTTTAATGTAGTACATACTTAAGTAAATTGTGTTAAGGCAGCAATTTCCTTTTAACATTAGTAAAGTTTTGGTAGTTTACTTCGAGACTGATAATTTCAGGATTTTTTTACAGAATTGCAGTACCATTTATAAACAACTAAAGAAATTTTTTTTGGAGAATTGTTTCCGTTATGAATGCTAAAATAATTAAATACTGTGCAAAATTCTGTTATTGGAGTTCTCGTTTATTAATTAAATATAAATGCCATCTCATTTTTTTAAAAAAAAACTCTTCATTTATTTATAAATGTGCATAGAATCTGTAAAAAGGGAAAATATAAATATATATTTCGTTCTATGTGTTCTAAATGTACTATACATATTCCTACACAATATGCTTCCGCGGGACAATTTCCATTGTGTCATCCAAAGTTTTATTTCAGACATTATGTTTAATAGTTATGGAGGTGATGGAGAGGAAGTTTAAAGTCACCTATATTTTTGAATAGATTTGAATACAGGAAGAAAAGGAATTGATAAAATTGTTCGACCTAGTAAGATCCCAGATGTGTGATATTCAACGTACTCACTTGCTCTCTGTACATGCGATTCTTAGTGGTAACTATAAATTTGCATATTGCATAGCTGAATAAAATATATTTTAAAATGTTTTTAAGTACTTATTTGCCAATAAACAGAATACAGGGATAGTACGTATGAATATGTTCCATGCATTCACTCGAGAGTGGAAAGAAGTCACACTACAAAGGTATCCTTATATCATACGCAACATGTCTAGCCCCTTAGCTGAATAAAATATATTTAAAAAATTTTTTTTTAAGTACGTATTTGCTAATAATCAAAAACAGGGATAGTACGCGTGATTATGTTCCGTGCATTCTATCGAGAGTTAAAAGAAGTCACACTAAAAAGGTGTCCGTATATCATACGCAACATGTCCGGCACCGTAGCTGAATAAAATATATTTTAAAATGTTTGTTAAGTACTTATTTGCCAATAAACAAAATACAGGTATAGTACGTATGAATATGTTCCGTGCATTCACTCGAGAGTGGAAAAAAGTCACACTATAAAGGTGTCCTTATATCATACGCAACATGTCTAGCACCATAGCTGAATAAAATATATTTGAAACTGTTTTTTTAAGTACGTATTTACCAATAAACAGAAAACAGGGATAGTACGCATGATTATGTTCCATGCATTCTCTCGAGAGTGAAAAGAAGTCGCACTAGAAAGGTGTCCATATATCATACGCAACATGTTCAACGCAGTATAGTTCTTCGTGGGGAGACCTTTTTTCAGCAGATATATACAAATATAGAATATATACGATACTAACTTCTTGCTGCTGATTTGCAATTATTATCAATTTCATTCATTAAAATTATAGCATAAACACTTCAATGTATCCAAGTAATTTCAAATCTACAGGAGTACTATGCTAAGAATGTTATTTTCTTGATCTAAATTAAAATGCATTGTAAGTTAAGTGTGAAATATTCTTGAATGCATAAAAATTTGTTGGAGGGGAGGGGGGAGGACTACCAATTTCGGGGTAATACGTGCTTATTCACCAGGCAGGAACATTAAGGCAGACTGACGTACGGGGTAGATAACAAATGCGGAGAATGGCCTGTTCTGCATTTGATTTAACCTTTAGCTTACGGGGTCCGTTTTTCCGATTCACATCTTCGAACGGGAAATTTCATACCCATTTTGTAAGAACTGCCATAAAGAGGGTTATATATATATATATATATATATATATATATATATATATATATATATATATATATAGCTAACACGGAATAATTACACCGAAAGTCTATCCAAAAACATAATTGGTTGTTTTTGTTTTAATGAATAGTTAGTTCTGTTGCATTAAATAAGTTAAACATAACAATAAGTTAAAATAGAAAAAATAACTACTAAAAATAAAAGTTAAAATAAAAATCATAAGTAAAAATAATAATAAAAATAACTCTTCGTAGTAATAATAATAAAAAACTAAATTAATAAGGGTAAAATAGTCCTAAAATACGGTAACTTAAGCAATTCTGTAACCGAGAATCCACTACCTCCATGGTTGCAAGTTTTGTGACGTCAGTCATCTTGCGGTTACAAGTTCTTAACTTCCACTCTGTCTAGCGCCAGGCTTGGTGTTCTTTGGTTAAGTACTATAATTCAATCTTTATTCAATTAATCAACTCTTCTGTTTTTCATGGATTGTATGGTGTCTGAGTGTGTTTATTGTATAGATCATACTCATTGGAAACAATCCATTGGTTTTTAGACAGCATTGACACCGCTGATGAAGAAATACTGTCTAAAACCTCTTTCATATTTTTCTTTTCATGTTATTTGTTCCTGGCTGCAAGTAGCTTTAGAGCTATTACTGGTTTTCTCTTTCATCTTTTTCTTATATATATTTATATATATATATATATATATATATATATATATATATATATATATATATATATATATATATATATATATATTCATTCTTAGGCCCGTATTCTAGGGATACATGCTATTCCAGCCGGTAAGGAAAAGGTTAAGTATAGTTAAGAAAAAGACTCCGTTGATCAAAGACCCTAATAAATGCACAAAGCGGAAAGGAAACAGAATTTATGTATAGATGAGGAATGAACCATGACAAAAGGGAAGAAACAAATAAGACTTTCCGGAGCAGAACGGCAAAAAATAATAATAGAGAGAACCACAATTTTTATGAAGATTAAAATTTATTAAATTTTAATAATTAGACAAGAACTGTAGGAGTATTACACACAGATCTATGTAAACAGATTTTCCATGTACATATAGATAACATTTTTCATTTCATAAAATTGTGACCAATGGGTTATTTAACTCTAAAAAATTTTACTAACACAATTCATCATAATTTTAGCAAAATTAATCAATATTTTTTATTTTAAATATTGCAAACATTAAAAGCATTGCAAGTAGATATCCTTAAATGGAGTCCAAAGCATAGGAATTTTCACATTCTGTTATGTACACCTATAATGAATCCATGTAACAAAAATAATATTTATCTGAGGTATATGAAACATAATATAATTTTAGAGAAATGTGATATTTATTTTGAATTAGTTTGTAAGGGATTTCTTAGAAGTTAAATTAAGAAGTTAATATTCTCGCATTTATACGTCAGATTTTATGCGTTAGATTTTATGAGCGTTTATTAAGTTTATTCTTTAACATAGGCTTAAACAACAGAAAAAAAAACATAAGTACTAAAGGTTCAAGTAAACGGGATTCTGAAAGTTAACATTTCATGATTAAGCTAGAGAATTAAGGACATTTTGTTTGCATACTCGTGTACATCGTCAACATATTATCTTTTTTGATATTTCAAACAAAAATAATATAATGCACTCAAAAAGAACTAATACTGAAGACAAGTAAGAATAACAAATATTGACAATAATAGTTTGATATAGTTTTCAGCAGAAAATATAAAATTATTAAGAAAATGCATGTACACTTTTTGCGCATTATTAAATACATTGAAAAGTTCTCTGTTGTAGAAATATAGGTACATGAAAATTAGAGGTTCACTTTATGGATAAAAAAAAAACCTTGTTGCATCTCTTCAAATAAAATCAGCTGGATACTAGCAGAATAAGTTTTAACAGTGATTATTACTAAACTACTAATAAGCTGCGATAGTATATAATTGCTGAATAATTTATAGAATTTGTAATACCATGTCTGAAGCTTTCAAAGCCTTAAGTGAAGAGATATATTACTGAAATCTCCACGACTCTTATCAGCGAGGTTCTGTGAGGTGACGTTTAGAATTATACGCTAATCATTTAACCAACAGGGTAAACCGAAATAATTCTCACATTTAACGATAAACCTCATAGCCGTTTGCAGTAGTTAATGAAATCAACAAGCCGCAGTTACAAAGATTCAAGAATGAATTAACTCAATTAATAAGCAATGTTAAATATGTAAAAAACTTCCATTTTGAACTAATGGGGCAGAACGATTAACAAATATACTTTTGTTAACTGATTAATCCCATTGATCCAACGTGGCAACCACATTGTATTTTAACATTCAACGTAACCGCGAGATTTGTTATTTGCTTACCAACGGCAACCCCTGGGGCAACCTATAACGTGTACCACAAGAGTGACGTCTGATGGGTTTGATTTGGTTTGGAGCGCTACGATCAACTTTTTGCTACACGAGAGCTAATTAAGCCGGTACCTACCGCTTAAAGCCGATTCCAAATGACTAGAAATGAAGTCTGATGGGTTCATACTCCACAAGTAGCGACTTTTTGGTGTACGTATTTAGCATGATTGTACCCGGCGTAATCATGCAATCATTCATTGACATTAGTCGGGATTCGAACCGAGCCCATCAGTGCCAGTTTAGGAGACGCATACACCTTGGCTGCTCTGTACTGTATCTGTATTGTTATACAATGAAAATAACAAGTCAGATCCAATTAATAAGAAAATTTCAATTTTCTAATGTAACTATAATATTTTTGTTAATAAAATACAATGCACTTAAAACAGATTAATATTTCAGGGTCACTAATAATAAGTGTAACATTATTAATATAAATTTGTTAAGTGTTATATATCTCCATCGTTAAAGCAGTTTTTATAAGTGCAGCGTTTTGGACCTCTGTTTCAACAGAGTTAACACTTATTTTTATTTTATATTAATGTTTTCGTTAAATGGCTTATCTCCGCGTTGTGGAATAAATTATTGATTGCTTTTCACTGGGGAAATGGAGCATAAAAATAGCAAATATTTATGCACTGTTCCACGGTCATCACATGTTTTCTAAAGTCCGTTATCTCTGCTTCTAAATTTCAGAGCTTTAATACTTTCCGAGGCGCTGAATGCGGTCTGATGGGAAATAAACATTTACTAAGTAATTGAACACTTTTTGATCAGTGTCCATTTATCCTAGTTAATTCTTTATAGGTTTTCTGGATATTCTAAATTCGCATTTTGAAGAGGACATTTCCCAGTATTTCGTAATATAAATTTTTAGTTTTTCATACTGCTCAAAGATTCTAAATATCAAGTATTTCAAACTGTTGGCGCCACCTGTCTTCTTTCATGGCGCGTCCTGACCACCCCCGCATAAAGGGCTCCCTCTGTCGCCCTACCCCATGTACTATTCAGTTGTCGATACGCCTCCAAGGCACTCACAGCGCGTCTTAGCGCAAGCTTATTATTGTTGTTCAGCCGTCAAGGCACTTGCAGCGCGTTATAGCACATTTATATAATTGTTTACCTGCCGCCAAGGCATTTGCAGCGCGTCATAGCGCATTCTCTTTTTCAATAAATTGTTGTTTTTGTTTTTAATATACAGTCCACCTCAATTTATTCAGGCACCATGCATGCCATTTACACAAACAATTAACTAAGTAACTTAAAATATTTCCGAAATCTTTAAATTTAATGAGAGCATTAACCCATCCACACCGTAAATTGGTGGGTTACATTATTATGGGAGCTCATGTAGAAGAGTCAATATCCTTCAGGGCACAGCGCAGGGGACATACATCACCTACCCGGGATTAAAATCCCAGCCCAAAACGTGGAAGCCCCAACAAGCTAACCACTATACGATGGGGGCGACCCAAATAGGAATCCTAATTATTAATCTCTAGAGCAGTGATTCTCAACCCCTGTGCCGCGGCACTTTAGTGTGCCGCGAGATACTTGTGCCGTCAATGCGAATTATTTTGTATGCTACTTTTACTATGTTTTTTATTAACTCGCTTTCTTGTTTGTTTGTGTGTGTGTGTGTATGTTTGTTTGTTTGTCCCGTACAAATCTTTCAGTCGATTTTTAACTAACTTTCCGACTAGCTAGACATTTGAAACTTTTTGAATAGCTCAGAACACGATGACAATGCATTATTCTACTACTTTTAGCCATCTTTAAGCAGATTTGAATTCATTTTCAGTTAATTTTGTTTTGTAGACTGGTGGCGCCATCTATCGACCGGGACGGGAACGAAAAGTTAAACGCAAGTTAACTTCCATTTATGTTCATTTTCTTTCAAGTTGATGAGATAATTCATCAAAAAAGTTTTTAAATATATTTGTTAATACACAGAATTGTCAAGTTTATATCATTCAACAGAAAATTTAAAAACATCGTATATAATTTTTTTTTTTTTTTGTAATTATTATTACAAAATATACAGGTTGTCCGGGCTAAATATATGCAAAATTCTTGACTTATTTTTACGGAACTACATATTAGAATTTTTTTAAAAATTATTTAAATAGAAAGAACATGTCACTAAGTTTTAATATCAGTCATAAATTTCTATCATAGTATCATAGATTTCGATGTGTGCACTTTTTGTAGCACGACTAACGTCTAAATGGTAATCCAGTTCTCTCCAAGTGTTCCGTAGCATATCAGGCGTTATTAAACTTGTTTGCGTGAGGATTCATTAAATCCGCTGTGTATAAATAAAAAATTTAAACTGTGGATGAGTTGAAGAAGCGTATCATTCAAGCAATTCGTCTAATAACTCCTGATAAGCTATGAAACACTTGGAGGGAACTGGATTACCATTTAGACGTTTGTTGTGGTACAAAAGGTGCACACATCGAAATCTATGATAATATGATCGAAGTCTATGATTAATATTAAAACTTGGTGAGAAGTTTTTTTTCTATTTAAATAAATATTTTAAAATTCTAATGGATAGTTCCGTAAAAATCAGTCATGACTTTTGGATACCATTAGCCCGGACACCCTGAATTATACAGAGGCTGTTCACACATTTTTTAGACGATGTATATTGTATTCACAAAACTAAATTACATAAAATTCTTGTGTTTTAAATGTTCTATTTGACATCTCTTATTCTGAACTATCTTTCGACACCACAATTTCCAGGATAATAATGCCTTTTGAAGTGTCAGAAGAGGTATTCTATCCCATTCCTCCTGAACAGCTTTCCAGAGTCCTGTAAGGGTTTTGGGACGACGTTTGGATAATGCAGATTTAAAAAGTCCGAAAGCACAAAAATCCATAGGTGATACATCGGGAGATTTAGTAGGGATATCAGTGAAGGGTATGGCCTTGATACCAGGTTTTTGTTCCATTTCTTTTAGGAAATTTACAGTGGATTTTGATGTGTGACTGCTAGCTTTGTCCTGATGGTGTCTCACAGATTGATGGCACTGTGGGTAAAGCGATGGTATTTCATTCAGAAAAATTGGCGATAAAATATGTTCCTGATAGTATTTGGAGTTAATCTTGATGTTTTTTTCCACTCCCTTTTATTTTTAACTTGCCATTATAAGAAAAACCAGCAACAATCATGAATCCCTTAGAAAAACTTTCTTTCGATTCTTTGAACCATGTACTTTTAAAATTTTGACTTTTAAAAACACAGTACAATTGCAATTATTTCTTTTGCAGCAAACGATATATTATTACCGCTTACCAAAAACGTCTAAAAAATGTGCGAACAGTCTCTGTAGGCACATCAATCAATTATCCAAGTAAAATAATTTTTAATTTATCTTATGGTTAGTGTGCCGCCAAATTTTTAAATTATTAAAAGTGTACCGTGACGAAAAAAGGTTGAGAATCACTTCTCTAGACCAGTGGTAGTCAACTTGGTCCCTACGGCCCACTGGTGGGCGGTTCATTATTTCATAATGGGCGGTGGGAATATTTGTCCATTGTTACAAATTTTGTTGTTCCTCCATATATAGAATAAACTGTTAACAGATTCGCGAGTTTGACTTTTTAAAATATGCTTTTGCAACTTAATTTTGAATTCCATTTATAAACTTGGATTACAGGTAATAATTCACCGGACACTTCTCGAAGCATATTCGTGGACGAGGGAGCAACGAAGTAGCTCCGTAGGTTTTTGGTTTGTTTTGGAACGCTACAGTCAACTTTTTGCCACACGATGGGTAATTAGGCCAGGACCTGCAGTTTATAGCCGATTCTAAACGGCTACAAACATCCATGCCAACAGTGAGACTCGAACCCACAGGATCTGAACCGAATGCTAGCGCCCTAGCTATTCGGCCATCACCTGTCTACCTCCGTAGGTATCCGTGGCTATTTATCTATATATATAAAACAGTTCCGTTACTGACTGACTCACTGACTAACATACAACGAACAGACCAAACCGCTGGACCTAAAGGGCTGGAATTTTGCATGGCGATTCTTCTTATAGTGTAGGGATGCACTAAGAAAGATTTTTGAAAAATTCTTCTTAGATTTTTTAAAATTAAATTTTTAAACTATTTAAGTAACTTCGTTTAAGTTTGCATTTAAAATAATAATCTGAGTGTTATAAAATTTATATCACGGGAAAGATCCTAAAAATTCCTTTAAAATGAAATATTTTTCGAATCTTTAAATCCATTTTCTGATTTTTAGGGAATTCTTAAAAATTAATTTTTAGAATTTAATTTATTAAGTTCTGATCACGTGATTTATTTTTCTGATACTTTAAATAAATTTATCTTCACGTCCATAACAATGAAATAGAAAAAAATAATATTTATTTTCTTGCTAATGCGGCAGACTATTGGACATTATCCAAAAAAATATTAAAATGCAGTAAAAGATATGTTCTTCAAACTGTACTATATTAACTGTACTATATTGTTTAGTATGTCCTATTAGGTTGGATTTGAATATTTTCTTCTACATTATTTTGTCTATAAAAATATCCAAGATTACTTACGATTTTTTTATAAATATATTTTTTTACATCAATTGTATACATTGATCGTCGTATTTATTATAAATACATATATACATATATTTATTTATTTTGGCATTAATTGCGTACATTGACCGTTGTATTTAATTTGAATGTACTCCGTAGCGAAGTACGGGTTTTCAGCAAGTGCGTATATATATATATATATATATACATAAAATATGAATAAATAAAAAGATAAATTTAAGTACATATTTTTTTGCAAAACCTTCCCTCCTAAATTTACTTCACACTTGCTCTAAATTGAGTCATTGCGGATATGCACCGGTGAGCGGTAAAGAAACTTTTCCATCAACAAAAGTACAAAAAAGGGCGGTAGGTATTAAAAGGTTGATGCCCCCTGCTCCAGAGACCGAGGTATCTTAGTGGTTGCGTGTTGGGCTTTGGACGGATAGAGTTCTGTTCGAATCCCGCCATTAAATACCTTTGTGTCTAGACCGGGTATGGGCATGTTAAATCCGTAGATAGAAAAGTCCTTCCATGTTGTCAGAGGGATGGGGGAAGGTACAAGCTCTCTAGTTGCCACTCCATGAGGTGCTCGGTCTAAATCGAGAAAATTGAATGGGCATCAGGTGTGTGTGTGTGTATGAGGGGGGGGGGGGTTAGTTCCCCTATGCGGAGCCCCCATCGAAAGCAGCCGACGATTCTCGCAGATAGTATGCGAATGTATTAATTGGAAAGTACCCCGAATTTAAAAAAAAATTATTTATCTTATTCATGAAATCTTTTATTCATAAATCTCTTTTTCTTATTCATGAAAACACAGACTTAAGGGGACAGTAGTATTTCAAAATTGAGAAATTTGTCCAAAAATTCGATTTTTTAATTTTATTGAATTGTGAAACTACGGAGGAGTAGGAATGTGTTGCAAAAAGAATCTTTAATTTCTGTGATTACTTTCCTAGTTATAGGCATTTGTATTTAATTTAGATATTATGTGGTTACTAATGGCAATAGCGTTAAATGTGTTTTTCTCAAAATAAAAAATTTCATGTCATACAAATATTAAAACTGCTCCAGGCGCATTTCTAACTATCGTATTTTTTGGAAATTTGAGTTTTACATACTTAACGGTATATCAAATAAATCTCATTGAAAACATTATGCTTCGTAGCTCAGAATTTCTTAATTTTGTATCTGAAAAGATGATTTATAGGTTTTTTGCGTAATAAAAAGGGTGTTTTCACTTATATTATTTTTTTCTCTTTATATTTTTGAGGAATGCTTAATTTAAGCAATACGTTACATTTTTAGTTCTATAAGGTATCCTGTAAATAAAAATTACCATATTATATGCAAAAGAAATGCGCATGGAACATTTTTAATTAGGCCAATATGTAATATAACTAATAATTCATAATTCATAAATTTTGAATATTTCATCTTTAAATATTATCCCCTTTTACATATCTATGGTACTAACAACATATTCAAATTTCAAGCAAATCCATTGAAAACTAAAAACAAAGTTAGGTTTGAAGGTCCACTCTGCCCTAAATAACCTTCAGTATGTGATGCTTTAGGAACGCCATGATTTAGTTTAATATACTTATTAAAAGCATCGTTTATCTATTTTGTGAAATGTTCCCCTTAGCAGGCGCTATCAATAACTATTGACATTAGAATGCTACTTTTATTAAATTCTCCTAGAAAGACGTAATTCATAAAAACTACATCTGTCAGACGCAGTTGCTATTTATCAGAAATGGGTTGCTCTTGCCAAACGCTGTCTTTATATTATATTTTCAATAATGTGTAATAGTTGGAAAGTCGTAAAAATAGGTAAAGAATGGTATTTCTTTTGAGTGCCGTTAATATGGCTTTCACAGAATAAGATTAATTCAAATATGAATTGAAAATGTTATACTTTTTTAACGGAATTTAATAAAAAGTAAATTTTATGCCAAATACAAGAATGTGTGGCAAACAGATTAATAATGACAAACCATATTTCTATGAGCCTAAATACATTAGAATAAAATTCCAAATAAATATTTCTTATTGTTGTTGGTCTTGTACTTTTCTGAAGTATATATATATATATATATATATATACCGGGTGCGTCATAAATTCGTGCAAACTTCAAAAATTCATAATAAAAGAAATAATGCTCAGAAAATTTTTCTGTTTGCGCCAATATGATCAGAGGGATTTTGGATTTTTTTTCATGTAAAAAAAAAAAAGTTTCCAAAAGTAACCGAAAGAGGGCGCTCATACGTCCTACTGAGACATTTTATGCAAATCAGGCTATCAATAAAACACCTGGTTGGAAATAGATCCGTCATTCGAAACCGGCAGCATGCTTTCTTTACCAGATCGAGTGTTGGTTGTTAAACTTTTCTACAGGAATGGTGAATCCCCAACTGTTGCATTGGGAAAGTTTCGACAGGGGGACTGTAGGGGACTGAAGGGGCGAAAAAGGCCTTATTTCATTGAATGGGATACTAAATTTAGTACGACGTTGTGAGGAAGTGGGGAGTTTGGAGGATCGTCTACGAATTGGCAGACCATCCTTGACGCGGACCGCGTCCATGTTGTGCAAAGTTCCAAGGAAAATTTGGCAGCCGAGACATCAACGGGAAGTAGCAGTGCTCGTTAAGGTGGGAGAAGAACGGGGATTCCGGATCCGTCGATTCGGCGTATTATGCACGGAATGTTGAATCTGTATCCGTACAAAATCCATGCACTTCACCAGTTATTACCTTCAGATACAGATGCAAGACAAATCTTTGCTACATGGGCTCTGGCACAAATGGAAAGTAACCCACAATGGTTGTTGAATGTCATGTGGACGGATGAAGCCCACTTTTCGCTGCATGGTGACATTAATACGCAAAACAGTCGTATCTGGGCAACTTCAAACCCTCGTGAGTATCTGAACCGGCCACTACATTCTCCTCGTGTGAGTGTTTGGTGCGGTTTTACCGCGTCTTCCCCTATTCTGGGCCCTTTCTTTTTTGAAGAGCCTCGTCCTCTATTGTACAGGGTGGAAAACCTGTACAGTCACTGCAGCACGGTATCTTACGCTTTTGCATGACCACGTCAAACCTGCATTGCAAGAAAGACATGTGTTACATGTTGTCACATTCATGCAAGATGGTGCGCCGCCCCATATTTTACGTGATGGCAAGACGTTACTGTTGGAATCTTTCACTGAAGACCGAGTGATAAGTCGAGGTTGTAAGGTTCAGTATCCCTCACGATCACCAGACTTGAACCCGGCGGATTTTTGGTTGTGGGGATACTTAAAGTTTCGTGTGTACCGGGGTTCCCCAACCACTTTGGTGGAACTTTAAAATGCCATTCGACAGACAGTCACTGCCATCGATGGCGACATGCTACATTCCGCTATAATGGGCGTAGTGACGCGCCTCACTTGCCTATTACCTTGTGCTAGTTGTAATGTTGAACATCTATTACTTTAAAATAAATGCACAGTCTCATGTTATTGTGATATTTTGATTTTATGTTTGGGTTTGCCTGATTTGCATAGAACGTCAGTATGACATGTGAGCGCCCTCTTTCGGTTACTTTTGGAAACTTTTTTTTTATATGGAAAAAAATCCAAAATCCCTCTGATATATTGGCGCAAACAGAAAAATTTTCAGAGCATTATTTCTTTTATTATGATTTTTTGAAGTTTGCACGAATTTATGACGCACCCGGTATATATATTAATCTAGAGGAAAGAATGGGTGTTTTAATACCAGTTAATATTTCAGATATATATGTATTTATTTTCATCCTATACATCCTAAAAGCATTGCTTTATTTTTTTACTTAAAAGGAATTATCTTAAAATTTCTTGTGTGTTTAAATATATATTTTTTTTAAAATTTTATAATATTGGCTAGAAATGTTTTTGTACATTATATTATTATGATAAAAATGCTTACTGTTCAAACTTTTTGGCTATTACTTGCATCTATTGAATATATTTTTTATAAGTACATATTGCGGAAATATCATTAATTTTATCCGTTTTCTTACAGGTTTGCCTTAAATTTTTCTTAATAAAGCAATCACTTGTACCTGAAAATTCAATCAACGGCAGAACCAATTATTTAGGTAAGAAAATATTCCTTGTAAATGTTTAATTTGGATGTATAAATACACTATTCTATTTGTTAACTAGGTACAAAACTTTAACGTAATTAGTTTACCAGGTAGAATACTCATATAAGGATATTTTATGTTGGAATAAAACAAGAATAATTGTTTCTTGAAAAAACTTAATGATTATGTTTCTAGAAATATTTTTAGAACATTAATTGTGTGGTAGCATTTCTTAATGTTTAATGGAATAAAGATGTTAAGTTATTTTTTGTCCAAAACAGTTAGAATTAGAATTATATGCTTCAAAGAATTTTACCGATCCAAAGCCGGATTGCGCCTTAAAACATATTCATGAATTTATGTTTTTTTCCAGACTGAGAGAAAATTGATTTTATGTGGTGGTTACAAAAAGCCTTCTATTATTATATTTTTGTATTTAATCAATAAATATTTTTTATTAAGGCTGCTGTGTTCTAACCCTATGGAATTTGCTCACCCCAATGTTAACCTATGGGGCAAAATTTGTCTATTATTTACAGATCCATAAATGCTGATAATCCGATAAAAATGATATTTTCAGATAGCCTGAACTTTATTGCCCCTTGCAACGGGATTCATTTTAAAAATTTCATCCCCCAAAAAAACTTATGAGCATTTAAAACACAATATACAGTCGAACCCCGTTATAACGAACTTCAAGGGACCAAAGGTTTTGTTCGCTATATCCGGTGGTTCGCTATATCCGAACCGTTAAGAAAAATGTTAGAGTTCACAAATTGTATAACTCATTAATTGCTATGTGTATTCAATAATAATGTATTGAAAAAATGATTAAATCTATTAAAAATAACCATTAATGATTCACTAATGATTTTAATCGGTTATCTTCTGCTGACGGGATGACGATTTCAAAAACATTTTATGAATTTTCTTTGTCCAATACATCGAATGACTCCAACACTCTTTCTTCCACTGTTTATGTAGGCAAAAACTTATTATTGACACGCATCGCTGCTGTAGCATCTGAGATGTTGGGGATTTCGTCATTTATGTGCTCAGCTTCATCAGCTTCAGAATCTTCGATTTCAGAATGATTTATTTTAATTTCTTCCACAATCTCTTAATCAGTCATAATTTCACATGTACTGACTTCATCATCACATGTTTCGAACAATTGCATGTCGCAATCTGAGAATGATGAAATTTTGTGCTTTTCTATCCACATCGCGATAGGTAAATCTTCATCATCATCTTCCTCAAAATTCTTTGCTTCTTCAACATTTGTTGTTTCTTCAACATTCTTAAAAAGTTAGACAAAAAATTCAGTAGCTGACTGAGAAAAAACAGGTTCGTTATAGCCGATTCTTAAGATTTCGGAGGTTCGCTATAAAAGGATAAATTATCATTTAAATACAATAGGAAAACGGCGGGACCAAAATTTTCGTTCGTTATATCCGGGAGTTCGTTATATACCGGGTTCGCTATAACGGGGTTCGACTGTACCAGATTTCCCCCTGAATAATTTAAGTTTTAAAATATTTGCACTAAAGAAACGAAAAATGTTTCTAGGTGTAAAACTTCTTTCTCTATTACGGAGTACAATTTAAATTTAAAAAAAAATCCAAGTCGGCAATTATTCCACACATTTTCTCCATAGCTTAATATTGAGGTGAGCGAATCCAATTGTGTTAGTACACATCAGCCTTAAAGCATGAAATTAAATATCTTGGTAGGATTGTTATAATAATTCGTTTCTACTCGAAAATATGTAGATGGGGTTATTACGTTTATTGCGTGCCTGTAACTTTTATAACCCGTAGCTGTGAAGAAACGAAGCATATCAACAATTTCGCATCATAAGTCATACAATAACCCCACATCCAATCGACCAAAATATGATGCTCTAATCCAAGTGAGTAGGATCCACGAAGGGTCGAAGGAAGTGGTTGCGTCACGCTTCAAAGTGTAAACAATGTCTTTTAAAAGGAATAATGTAAAACAGATTTGAAATAATTTAGTTTAAATCAGATGGTAACATTTGTTGAGAACTTTATAAAACACTAGCGGCCCGTCCCGACTTTGTCCGGGTTGAACAAAATATTATACCAATAAATTTCCAGTTGATAGCCAATAAATTGTAAATCTTTTTTTACCTTAATAATAACCTAATTAATACCTTAAATTAATTTTATGTTAGTTAATAATTAAAATAAATTTTTTAAAAGAAAAAGGCGTGCCGGAGAACGGCTAGGTTTGAACCCCTAGCGTCAGAACAGAAGCCCAGCCCACTGCGATAGCACCATGATAAGGATCGTTGAAATCTTCGGAACAAAAAGCGTTGGAAGACAGTAGCGGAAACAATGGAGATTGTTAGGATTAAGCCTCTAACTTTATTTCTACTGATCAGATATACATAATATATAGCCTATGTCCATCTGGACTACTGTACCTTTCAAACAGTGAAAGAATTTTTCAAATAGGTACAGTGGTTCTGAAGATTACCCTCCACGTACAAAATCGCTCTCTCTTTATATATAAGTATAGATTTCCTCAAATAATAAACTTTCATTGATACATCCAATAGAAGAGAATCCAAAATTAAACGTTTATTACGATTAGACATGGAGTATCATTACCTTGATAATATTATTTTGGTCGAAACTAGGGCCCGCTCCTATTAGTCTGAACTATTTGAGTAGAACAGGTGGAGAGTAATCCCGCTGCAAATAACGCAGGTACGCAATTTATTGATCTTTATTTATTTACTGTAGGCATGTAGGAATCTATCTTTATGTTATGGGCATCATGTCTGTTAAAATAAATTGTAAGAAAAAAAAATTCACCTCTGCATCATCTATACATTAAAAAAGTACTTATTCTCTCCTTTTCTCTCAGGGAAAATTTTCGATTCTTCGAAAACTGCTCTCATTTGAAAAGAAATATTAATATATTACAAGAACTATTATCGGGTCTTATCTATATATATTTTGTTTGAAACTGTCCTAGAGGTGGTGTTCGGTTCGAATAACGACGAACCGCATTGAATACCTTTCCGGCTAGGCCAGATATGAGTACGTTAAAGCGGAAAGTTGTTCGGGAACCGGAAAGTCTTTCTATTAGGCTAGTGACGGTTGGAGAAGATACGGGCCCCTCAAATGTCACCCCTGTGGGTATTCGATCAAAAATGTGGGGACAGCTGGCCAAGTCGGACTCCGAGCCTTGAGGTGAACTGGAGCCACATTATGGACCTATTCTGGAGTTGTCATGACCAGGAGGGAAAATAATAATACTAAAAACCTTTTTTAGTACAGTTTTTGAGTTGCATTAAATGAACAAAATTTCCAGATCAACATACCACTTCTAGAAATGTTAAGAAAAATGTATCAACAGTGTAAAGATATTTTATACCATTGGCGTCACATCTTCTCGGACTAAAGATGAGGAAAAATATGGATTAATATTTCTATCCTACATATTTCAAGATACTATTTTTTCTGGGGAAATAATTAAATATCTACTTCCTGGTAATAAATGTCAGCGTCGAGAAAAAAAAAGTATAATATATATCTCGCATTACTTAGCAGAAAATTTTCTATTAGGAATTTTACATCATATGTGTAAAAGAGTTATTATAGCAATTATATTCTATATTCGTGCTCTAACATGAGGTACAAATTTGCATCTCAGACAGAAGAATTTTTGTGTGAAAATCATGGAGGATTTTTTCAAGAATTATAAATCACCACCTACCGAAATTGAGAATAAAGTATTTAGAAAGCTTAGCCCTTCTGAAATATTTGACTTGAAAAGATTTACCTTTTTATGTGTTGACAAACTGAATAACAATGAAGTTTAATGAAAGACAAACATGCATTTAGGCCTTGAGGATATTCGTTTTTGGAAAAGAAAATTGTCATCATCAGTTTCAGCTTTGGGCACTTTCAACAGAAGTGTTTATTATATCTCTTAGATCCACTATTGCCAAGGGAAATTTTAAATTTTAATGGCTTGTTTTAGTAATTATTTTATGAATTTACATAACAGTTCCTCATAATATTTTAAAGGCCACTAGGCTAAATCATATTTTTTTCTCAACTTGAAAGGCTTTAAAAGCTTAATAAATTTTCAATACTAAGCCTTCATTGGAATATCAAAATGGAAATGCGTATTTGTGGAAGATAAATCCGAATTTAAGGCTGCTATGTACTAACCCCATTGGATTCGCTCACCTCAATGTTAACCTATGGAAAAAATTTGTCCTAGGATTGTCGACTTGGATTCAAAAATTTTTTTTTTAATTGTACACCGTCATAGAGAAAGAAATTTTACATTTGTGTACATTTTTCGTTTTTTTTAAATCTGCAATTAATATTTTAAAATTTAAATTATTCGGGGAAAAATCTGGTATAGTGTGTTTTAAAAGCTCATAAATTCCTTCGGTGGACGAAATTTATAAAATGAATCCTGTAGCGCTTTGCAGAAAAGTTCAGGCTATCTGACAATATCAATTTTATTTGATTATCAACATTTATGTACCTGTAAATAGTTTACAAAAATGTATTTTAAATAAAAAATTTGGGGGCAGCGCTTAACCCCCCTATAGTGAGAGAGCCATTACAATCCCTCAAAATATCAATCCTAAAGGGTGTGGAATTCTCGAACCCTCAACTGGACTCCTCCCACCACAAGAGTCTGCAAGGAGATGAAAAGGGAAATACGATTTTTTTTCTTAGTACATAGCAGCCTTAACTTTCAGCATTAGATTTAGAGTTACATGAATACTAACATAACTAGCTGTTTCGGGAACTGTCCTTTCAGCACTAAATGTAGCTGTTTAGATAATTACTTATAACACCAAGTATTGCGAATAGCATTTTAACAGTGCCAGTAGAATAGTGGTACAGTCATACCTCGCTACTCGTCTATTGCGGTACCCTACACATTTCGACGACAGAAAATTCCTTGGTACTTGTCACAGTTGCAAAATCCTGCATGGCACAACCCCGTCTCTCAATGGACGAAATAAAGACCGACGCGTTAGTCTCGCGTTCAGAGAAGAACCCCACAAATTTAGTCTGAAAATTTGTTTTTCATTTCGAGCTTTTCTTACTTCGTATAAGTCACCATGAGTTCGAAAAAGGTTTCTGATACCACTCGGCAGAAATTAGTGATAACTGCTAAAAGCGTAAAAGTAACAGCGTAGTAGCTGCGTCAGTAGCTGATCTCACTGCTGAACAAGGTACAGTAGAGTCCCGATAATCCAAAATGACAGGGACCAAACCCTTTTCGGATTAACGGATTTTTCGGATTAAGCGCAATCATTCTTAAAATAAACTTAAATTACATAGCAACGTGTGATTAAATAAATATTACATATTACGTGTGATTGTACAGTTTATTTTATAAAGTCTGTCTAAACATAACCAAATCTTGGGACGAAATGGATGATAAGAAAGCGGAATGCTGCCTAGTATAATACAGCAGAGTTTAAAATGTTCTAACAATACGTCACAGTGCTCGAAAGTTGGAGAGGTGCGTCGTTACTGTTAGGGCCTGTTCACATAGGAGTCCGT
>OU015492.1:187851337-187866337 GCA_907164885.2 Dolomedes plantarius | reverse complement strand
TGCATGATACCTAATAGCATTTTTTACTTGTAAAACTAATTGCGCCTAAAACTCAACGTAACTGCATTACCATCTACTGCATTACCATCTTCGTTCAGTAAGAAAGTATTTCTTAAATGGAAGTGTTAATTTCGTTCTGAAAAATAAAAGTGGTAATGAAAGCAATTAAATACAAAAAGAAAACTTCACTCCTGGACTTTCTGGCTCAAATTTCAATTTTTAATTACATTTGATATGTATGATATCACTTTAATTAACCTAACAAAAATAAACTTATGATATTTTTAATCAAATATATAACTTTACGCATTTCAATTTGACACACCCATGTTGATATTATATTCAGCTATTTTATTTCAGCAATATTCTATACTCAGCTCTCGTCGCTTTTTAATGGGGTCCATAAAACAACTAGTTCGAGGTATTAGAATTCGGCATTTCATATCTACGAAACATTTTATATTTAATAAAACGAGGTAAGTATATCAAACAGTTCGTGGCGCTACAGGAAACGTTTCAAAGTTTTCAAAAATTTTATATTTGATCATTAAATGACTATTACGAGTTATTATAACATTTCATTGCTCATTAAAGCTTAAAGGGAAATATCTATTCTAAATTATGTTAATTTAAGTATTTTACATATTTTTAACCTGAGCAGTAATATTGGTTATTATTTTAGTTTTAAATAGATAAAAGTTAGTTCACTTTAAGCAAGGAGTACAAATTGCCTTCTCAGAAGAAAAATGTTATGTGATCAGAAAGGAGAATTTCAATAATATATGAAACAGTATTATCTATAGTCAGATGAAATACTTAGGAGAATGCAATTCATACTTATGTCATACAGGACATGAAAACTTATCATGCGAACCTATATATCCGAGTAATATTACCTTTGAAAAAATTACTGTATGTTTTGCACAGGTAGGACAAAAGATAAGGACCAGGAAATACATGATTTTTTTAATATCTAACCTTGAGATAGGGATATCGTAGGCAAGGGGCTCAGTCGTTCGACTAATGCCTAATATAGTAACATTTGCTAGGGGTCCTTCTTTCAATTCAGGATTTCACACAGAATGTATTATATAAATAACATCAGGAATGAAGGACTAAAAGAGTCTTATTTTCTTAATTAAAACTGCTATTCCTTAATTAAAACGCCTTGATTAATCTCAATTATATAAAAAAACTACCTCAAATTTGGATAATATCAGTGAGACTGTAATAGAAAGTAAAGACTGTAACAGAACTCTCCAGACCAGTAAGACTGTAATTGAACTCCCCAGTGAGAAATCGTACAGAATTTATGAACTTACAGAATGTTGTCTGTATATAGTTCAGCTTCGTATTTTTAACTGTTCATCTCTAAACAACTTAACTGACGACTAGTTGGCACCCATCAAAACATGACGGCTGGATAGTAAATAAATGTACTAATAACACATGTACTAATATACAAGTTATACTCAACGCATCATTGCCAAATGTTGAAAATCATAATATTAAGAAGAGAGAAATATGCTTTAAAAATTACTGTTAGACCAAATAAAAAGAAATAGGGTTACTCAACAGCGCGAAATAAACTGTTTCCGCCAGGTTTAATTCTATATCCCACAAACATAATTAAAAATAAAAAATGGCAGATAGAGAGATAGAGAGATTCCTCGGATTACACAAATGAACATGTTTATGCGGCCTTGTGCTTAGTAAGTATCTAAAGCCAGATATAAACATGCCAGTTAGCATGCGCAGAAACAAATTAATATATTTATACGGCCTCGTGCTTAGTGATCATCTAAATCCAGATTGAAACATGTCACTTAGCATGCTCAGAAGGCAATTTTTAATTGTAAATTATCGCTCATTAATAAAAATTGCGGTTACAAAAACCAAATTTGACACATCTATAGATTAAAATCTTTCGTTAAAAAAAAACATTAAGTCAATTGATAAAATTTTCAAAAACATTAAGTCAATTTATACAGTAGTTTTCCCTCACGAACTGCCCAAAGAATAGGCCTAGCAACTTAAATATATAGAGGATTTTCCGGGGGAAAAATCCCCGTTCGGAAAAAAATCACAGCAAACACCTTTCAGAAAACGAGCTTATAGTGAGACATGTAAAAATCACAGCTCCATCGGTCTATAACACTACGCAGCACGCTGGATTGAAGCGAACTGTCAGCGAGATAGATTCTGCCTACTTATCAAAGGAATTATCTACTACCACCCATTTATCGATTTCTTATACATGACTAACCGACTGAAGGTCGCATTAAGTAGAATCATAAAAGTTTTCTTTTGCTAAATTTGGCGGGTTTTTTTTTCAGGGCTGAAACGGACAAAAATGCAGAAAAGAGATAACTTATGATTATAGGAACAGAATAATTATTCAAAGAGTAATTAAAAAATAAAAATTAGTTTAAAAGAATCTGAGTGATGAGAAAGGAATGAAAAACAATGAAGTACTGACATAAAAACAGATTCAGAACTGTAATTCAAAAAGTATATAAAATAAGTAGAGCTTATAATTTCCCAAGAATGAGTCACAAACAGGAAGATAAGAAAGCATTAATGGTGAAAAATAGGAACAAAAAGTTTGTAAAGACGAAAATACAGTGACCACCGCTTATAGTGTTCAGTGGTTATAAGAATCAACAGTTTATAAGAATCAATATCGCGAAAACAAAAACAAATGTATTATTTCCATGTTAAAATTTTCGCTTTAAAGAATCAATCCACCGGTTTTAAGAATCAGCTTACACTCTTCGCTTTCCTGCCATTTTTCCAAAAAAGTCATTTAAACCCTCAAAAGGCACTAAGTTCTTTCTTTATTTTCCTCAAAGAAAGAGTGATAAGATGGGATGGAATACAGTCGTAAAATGCGTCCATTTCTTTGTTAGACATAACATAATAGTTTCCCCTTAAACGCTTTAGCACAATACTGTCCTATTAGCTTGACCCGGGGACATCTTTACCCATCCGGGTCCGACTTCACTTTTCTCCACTGACAAACAAGCGACTCTTTTTTCCCCACCTCCCACATCTTGGTTGCGTTTTCCTGGACCCTGAAACACATAAATCTTCGGCGAAGTGTCCACTATCACTTAGGCAAAGGTGATATTAGTAGATTCAGCACGTTATCAAACCGTGAAACGTAAGCTAGAAGGTGAATCTTCGTCTGAGACTATTGGTATTGAAAGAGGTATAAACAGGCTCCTGAAAACTATTTCGTTAAATTACCATAGAAAACTTTTTCTTGCTCCCTTCCTGTAGTTGAAATGTTAAAACTGTTAAGCAGGTATGTTGTAACAACTATTGGATTTTTTCTTCTCTTACTATAATCATGTGTATCTACAACTTATAGGTCTAAAAATTAAGTTGTATTTTTAAAAATATAAAAAATAATTTTAATAAAAGATAATTGACGTCAATTAAAGAGTATTTTATGATAAATTATCTAATATATGTATATATAGGTGTGTGTGTGTACCTGTCCAAAAACCTAAATTTCGGCTATAAGAATCAACCGCTTATAAGAATCAAAAACAGTAATAACAAACGTGATTCTTATAAGCGGAAATCACGCTGAAAAACGCTGTCGTGAGAGAAACCACTGTTGCAAATAATTTCACGTCCAGCGTTCCCAGTAGCCATAGAACTAGGTCTCGCCTGTGTAATGGGCTCAATAGCACGCTCATAGCCCATATGTACTCTAGAGGGAATTCAAATTAGGAATTTATGCAGTCGTCCAGCCTACATGGAAACGAAACATCGTCTATCAGCAGTTGTGGTAAAAAGTTTAGAGTCCTTAAAGATGAAGAAAAAATGGAAAGCACCCCAGCGGAAGGAGCAAATAATTCCTTCCACTAGGGTGCTTTCCACTAGGGTGCTACCTCCCTCAGCGTTCTCAGTAATCTTACACCTGATGTGGCCCGGATGACTGCACTTTGTCAGCCACCAATAAAAATTTAGAGAAATGTGCACCTGGATTATTTTTTCTTCAATGTATACATAGTTTATGCCTTGCTGAGGAGGGCGATATGTAGTCTGATGGATACACTACAGTTGTAAATATCTGCAGCATACAAAGTGTATATAAAATATTAAATTAAGCATATAAAATCACAATAATAAAAAAATAGTAAAGATAAGGACACCAGCACAAAAATAAACCCGAAGTCATAATTCAAGACGTGCATAAAATATAAAACTGAGCTTATAACGCCACAATTTAACTGGGTAGGACATAGGAACCTGTTGACACAAGGAAATAGAGACAGGGTTATAATTAAAAAGGTGTACGAAAAATAAAATCGCACCTATGACGTACTAATAAATTTAGATAAGGAAGAGAAGGAAATATTACCACAAGAATCCAAGAACAAAATTATGACTCAAAGGGTAAATCAAATTTCAAACTGAGCTTATAGTATAAATATAATGAAATACGACAGGAAAATAGGATATTATTTACTTCAAGGAGAAAAGTCCAAATTATAATTCAAAAAGTATATTATATATAAATTTGAACTTATGACTCCACAATATTTTATGCATAGAAGTCTAATGCAATAGTTCACTAAATTATCCCCGAAAGAACAAAAGAAATATTTGCTAATGTAATCAACTCTTTAGCAAGCACTTCATTTATTTCCGTAACATTTATCTGCAAACACCTGAATAACACTTTGAAGGACTTACGGAAAGTGTGCCTGATAAACTACTTCTAAATTTTTCCTTCTTGTCCCTCACATTCTTAGAGCCTAAAATTAACAAATATTAATTAAGCGGTGATGCGTCTTCATAATGTTAATTTCAATTTCAAATGACACTCGTGTCGTTCGCTCTAATTCCTGAGAAATGATTACGGACACTTTGTCAAGTAACTCTCGGCGAAGAATGCAATTTCTAAAAGCTTAATATAAATCTTAATGTGTCAACAGCTTTGAGAGGAGATCAGAGAAATGGTATTAGATAAAGGGAGTCTATGTATGACGTTACCGTGGGATAAGGTAATGTTCATTTTAAATAATTAAACTTTCTTTTTTTGTGTTTGCTGCGTATGTTCCAACTGTCTTCCTTTATGTTTTAGGTTCTTCATCAGTTTGCCGTTAAATCTTATATAATAAAGGAAGTATATTATTCCGTTGGAGTGTACAAAACGTGGAAGCATACTGATGTGTTATAATGGAGATGATGGCACTTAGTGTATAGCAGAGAAGAGTTTAAACTATGGATCATTGCCAAATTTGGTAGATATCTATTTAAATAGGAATTTGAACAAGAGACTGGGAGAATAGAATAAATGACTGAATAAGTCTCACTACGTGGCTTCGTACATAAATAAAGAAAATACTTAGTTGAATAATTAAAACCTTTATTCTTAAAATTGGTTATTTCTGTGTGTACTATCAAAACCTGTAAGAAAAGTAGAATGTCATGGTTCATTGCTGCTTAAAAAAAATATTTTTAAATACTTGCGACTGGCAGTAGTAATATAGAAAATTGTATATTTATGTTCCGTGGAAGTTTGTAATTATGGGGAGACATTTTGGGGTTTCCGATCAATAAGTTCTTTTGCAAAATTTAAAAAAAAATCAGTTTTCGAAAGTTTTTCTTTTATTCATGACCATTTTTTCCAAGAACTAACGCGAATTAGTGGTTGAAATCAGCTATTATCCACTGTATAAAATATCCTCTTTTCAACTTTCGTTGTGGAGTGATAACATGTACATTAAAAGTGTCATCAAATATAGCTATAAATATACGTAATTTAAACTTCACCCAAATATGCATGACGAAAAAGTGCAATAATCTTACATATCTAAAATTAATAAAAAATATGTTAATTGCTGTTTAATTCTATAACTATTCTCTGTGGAAAAATATATGAAGTTGTAATTAATTATTCTTTATTTAAAAAAGATAAATATCATGTGTTCATTTAAAATGTTCACTGTCAGTGACATTAATGAATCCCTGGTGTTAGATAAAGGCTCTAAAAAAAAACTAAAAAAATAAACTATGCACATGAGTGACCTAAAAAAGAAAAGCCCATTTTGAGACAAAATTTTAGCTCATGAAAATTATGCTGACGAAATTGTATACTCCAAAATTTCAGATGTTACGAATACAAATAATTCCTTGATTGTGCGAAATTAATCATAAAAACTTAATTAAATAAAAAATATATTTTGGATAATAATGTGTTAATCGTATTACGTTATTTAACAATTAGAAATGTCTGAGTGAAAAATATTCACATTCTTTATGTACATTACTATCGTCACTTTTAACAGAAATTCTTCTGAAAGAGATACTTTGAATTTTGAAATTTTTTTCAAAAAAAAAACCTTTACAGACAAAACTGTTGGAAAAAGCGAATTAATTCCAGTTTAAAACATACAAAATTTGCGAATGCAGAGATCAAGAGATAAAAGAAGTATGTATTTCTGTTTGTGCACTCGGAAAAAAAATATCTATCTCCAGGAGTAAAATTTATCCAAAATGGAAGAGAGGGCAACTTTTTTTCCGACATCGCATTATAACCCGTTATAAACTATTTAATTCTTGCAAATATGTGCCATAATTTTGCGGGCATTATTTTATTTGGTGTTAATAACAAGATATAGTAGGCAGTAGAAAATAAAACCTTTTTGATTTTAATGTCTTAAAAGTGGGATTTTTATGTCTTACGTTGTAAAAACATTTTATCTGAAATGTAAATTGAAATTTTGTTCTATATTTAATGAATTATCTAATACAGCGAAATCGAAAAAAGGAAAGGTTAGAAGTATCAATGTAAACTTCAATATTATACAGTAAATCATTTTCTTTGAATACATCTCTAAATAGTTAAAAACACTTTATATATTTTGGCAAAGCGAATTTTTAAGGCATTTGAATATTAGCGTTAATTCTTAACTTTTAGGGTTGTTTAAAATGTTTTTTTGTCTTCCTTTATGTGTAAATTAAATAAATATCGTTTCAGTCGTTTTCGACTTATTTCAATTGTCAAGTATTTAAGAATTTTTTGGCTTTTATTTTTCTGCCCTATTTACAATACTATCCTTCAGTTTATAATTCCAAGTTACTCTTGACATTTGTTATATTAAAATTTTCCTATTTATATTTCCTTAATTTTTAACAATTTACAAATATTGTTGAGAACTCTTGCATTGTTTGAATGTCTGACAGACTGCAAAATTTTAAAATACTAACTATTATAATTTTTTGACTTTTTTTTCTAAATTTTGAGGCATAAATATTAAATATGTTCTAGATTTTTGCCATAACAAATGGTTTCTCTTTAAATATAAACAACTATACCGGTACTATGGCAAGAGAATTAAAAGCTCGATATAAACAAGTTCAAAATTTTGACAAGTTCAAAAGTTTCGAATGCATAGGAAGAAATATTTGTTTACTACTTGTTTGGAGTTTCATACTGAAAAAAGGTATTTTATTTCAACATATAATAAATAATTTATCTATATTTAAAGGGCTCGGCAGTTGTTGTTCTCAAATATTTGAGAACCAATTAATAAATAACACAGTAATTCAGTTTTATAGAGCAACATTCAGTTTGGTACTTATTCGTTTATTTAGTACAAACTGTAAAAAACTATTTTTTTCTCTTTAACTTCAGCTATATCATATAAATACTAAACAGCGAAGCGTATTTTATTCCCATTATATTGTTAAAATCTGTTAAAACAGACTTATATATTTATGAAATGAATTAAAATTAACGAATCCTAGGAGATAATATTCCTAATTCGCCTTGGAGATTTTTAAAATTTTTATATTTCGCAAAATAATGGATTTTCTACTCATTTCTTCTTACTCTCTTTCAAACAGTTTGTAGCAAACCATTAGAAAATTATGCGTAACTGATTAGTTACTCACTGATTAGTAAGGATTTCTGTATTATCCGCTTCTATTCTTAAGATATTACAACATCACGAATTATAATATCCATATATTCTGTTAATCGATAACGCAGTTCATGAACTTAAAAAATGAAAAGAAATAACACGCAACTGAAAGAATAAAAAGGTTGCATGCTTTTTTCCACGGATTATCGTAAACAAGTCAAAGTGAGCACGCTAAAGTAATCACGCAACTTGAAATATCTTTCTTTAAAAATATGGAGTCACTGTGTTATTTACTCTCCGTTCTAATCCTAGCTAATGAATTGTCTCCTTTCAAATGCTTCTTAAACACTCGGTGAATTTCGCCCATGGGATTGAGTTATTTATTTAAGTGACCCTCAAGGACACGGCGATTGATTAATGAAAAATATCCAATGCCTGCCTTTTAAATACTTTTGTCAGCGGTCATAAATCTGTGGCACTATTAACAATCATTTGTCTAACGCAAAATGACATCCACGAATGGAATTGGACCTTTAAAAACAGCATTTTTATCAGAGAGGTTATTTCACAATTTACGGTCTAAAATTATATGGATATTTTAATAAATGAAGTGTTATATTGTCTGACTTTGCTGAAAACACCGCTTAAAATATCTACCATTCTTTCTCCTATAAACGTATACATCAAACCAAGTTGGTTGGTCCAAATTCACAATCTACAACTTCTGATTTCCGGTAGGATATGTTGGATACTGCACTAACATATCATGCTATGATCCATTTCGATGAACCTGCTGTTTTCCTGTATTTGACAGAGAACGGGATGGGCTGTATTTTATTTAACCCTTCAGCGGGCGCACGCGTGTACAAAGTGCATCATTTTCGTAATTTTCAATGGTTTGTTTTTACATATAAGGTTTGAATGTTCTAAGCAGTTTCTATGTATAGATACACTTTTTATAATGCAGGTATGATTTTTCTGACCCTTTTATTCCTTTCCATTCATAGCTAGTCGTGATTTAACCGGTGTAAACCAGCGATTATACTGGATTACAATACCACAAAAGCAGTTGATGTAGTCGATCAAATGTGCAATTATTACACGGTATCCCACATATGACGAAGATGGGCAATCTCATTGTTTTATAGGTTTTCGGGCATAATAGGAATCCATTCGCCTGTTGTCCTTAGATCCAATAAACCGGACAGTTTTGAAATAAGGCGATTGTATCTGCATTCTTTGGCCTTTAATTATAAATATATCTCAATACTTTCAACATTTTATATGTTGTCATAAAACGCAGAACTATTATTTTCAATTTGAAAAAAAAGATTATTACGAAAGGAATAATCAAGGTTGAAAGAGACATTGCATTTTATGCCACGCGCGTCAGCTGGTGTTCAAAAAATTGGCGCACCCGTTGAAGGGTTAATATGAACGCCATTCTTATTTCTCCTATCCTTACCAGACTCTATCATTTCCACTTTAGCCACATGTGCATAATGCTGTTCAAAGAATCAGGCAACTCTGTGTTGACCCTGTCTAACCCCGAGTTGATTAATTTCAATGAACCGTATGAATGACATTTTAGTTACAGATTTAGTAGGTCTATTTCCGTTAGGATGACATGTTCCATACTTTTTGGAGTGGTAAAATTTCCCACTTCTGTCTTAGTATACTACTGCACAACGCGTCAGAATTTAGCTGAATTTTCTAGATAAGACGCTTATGGTTTAAAATGCGCTAAGGAGAGTAACTATAAGAGAGTATAAAATGTTCTTGTGTAATGCTTACGTATAGATATATAGCAGGGGTAATAAAATATAAAATAAAAGGGGGTTGTAAGCCGGTGAGATAGCAATTCGAATGGAAAAATTGACAATGATTATTCATATGGAAACTTCCAAGTGCCGTGTTAAATTTATTCCAGTGGTGCCAAAGTTATTCTTACTGCATATGAAGAAATGACGCTGTGTATCAGAGTGCTAGTAGATAATCAATGTGAAATTTTGAAAATACTTGAGCGATCAAGACTATGACGGGGATTTGAGGACGCCCAGTAGACAATAAGGTTGGAACTAAAAGGGCCTGTTCACATAGGAGTCCGTTGCGGAGCGTTAAAGTATTGAAATATATTTAACCAATGACAAACCTCCAAACGATTAGCAATGAAATTTGTAACGCCTATGATTGGTTTATTTTCGTCTCAACGTCATCTTTCCCTTAACGCTACGCAACGGACTCCTATGTGAACAGGCCCTTACCCTAGCTATAGTTATACATGTGCGAGTTGCTGTTGTTGAAATACCTGTTGCACCCACCTTCAAAAGAGTTTTTACCACGTATGAAAAAGAAGTTTTGATTAAAGGAGTTCCGTCTGTCACCTCTGAAAGCAATGGTTTAAATTTTCTGAACTCTTGCTACTTTCTTCGAAAAGGTGATTTGATTTAAAATATCATTTTTAATAGTTACGAAACAGCTGATTTCATCAAAATCTTTCGCTATTGCCCCCGACAGAGTTGCTTTAATTAAAAAATAATCTTGTTTTTGCCATAGAATGAGATCATTAGATTTTAAATGTTCTTGATTGTACCACCTACTGAGAAGCTTTGATTATAAATGTTTTTGCGACAGGTCAGCAGATGTCCCCGAATACAAGCCTTAAGTGAAATGAAAGTACCTAAGCATATTGTTCATTCAAATTATCTTCTGATTTCTCTTTTATTCATTCTTTTGGGCCATTCAAACGGTCAAGCATTGTTTATTCGAATGTGACAATTATAAAAGCATTAGAAGAAATTTACCAAGAGGATTCGAGAATTGGGATCTGTATAAGATCTTCTGTGACTACTATTGTAAGAAAGCCATTAAGTATATTGTGAGGGATCTTATGGACCAGCATATGCCATCTTCGCACGTGGTTTCTTAGCCTCTTGTTGTGCTGTTTTGTCTTGTCTTTATCTGGACATTTTTTTTTGCATATTATTTTGTGAACAGTATTTGTAACTAGCTGCATGTATTTGTTATAGGCATTTAAAAAAAAATCTGCATTAAGTGCGGATCACCTTTTAACTGTGAAAATAATCACATAGGTAATTGTATGCATTGGTAAAATGGTCTGTTTCGATACAAATGTTATGAACATGTACCTTGATCAGCTTTGTACATATTTGCTTAAATAAGTTTGTATCAATGCATATTGTTTCATAAGTTTTTTGTGAATTTAATTTCGTATTATACCTAAGAAAATGGTATTGCATTTTTGTTTTCTATCTCGATCTTGGAAATGTGTCTATTTTTGGAACAGAATTATGTTTATGTTTAATAATTATGCGACTGCAATATGTGTAACTTGTATAATAATGTAATTTAAAATAATATTAAGTGTTGTAAAGCCGGTATAAAATATGTGAATATATAAACCGCCGTATAAGCTTTTCGCTGAGGTCGGTGTAACTTTCGAACTTCTCTTTTATTCAAATGTGACATACTCAACTCTTTATCTTATTTGACTGTACATTGAAATGCATAGCTCTGTAACAAAATTTATTATATCTGATGATATTACTATGCGTACGCTATTGGTATTTAACGGGTGACTTCTATGTTTATGGATACTAATTAACCCTAATTACTATCAAACTGATCCTGAGGTGTAACATATCATTTTGCAAATTTTCTTTTCAATAACTACATTCCCTTAGAGAAGTCCTGCAAAACGTACTACATAGCGTCATCATTTTCTTCCCGATCCTGCCAATTTATCTTCTGCCAAGTTTTATTTCCCTTAACCGATGTCAACTGAAAAATTCTTCAACAACGCATTCTCAGTACGTGTAAAGACACGTATACATACAGAGGACAAAGGATAACGAACAAATTGGGCCAAATTTCAGCGTACAAATTCAGACTGAATTTCGGTTGGCCGTTCATATTAACAAAACGAATGCATGCGCAGTCGTTCGTTCATTATCATGTAGAGCAGTGGTTCCCAACTGATGGTACGCGAGAGCATTTGAGGTGGTACGCAGAAAACGACTTGAGATTAAAGATAACCACTATTTAACCTGACATAGAAGCTCTAATAAGAAATTAGCATAAGCCACAGCAAGTTTTTCATTAAGCCTCCTGATGAAGACATTTAAATGTTGGGAAATTGTATTTGCTACTTGTTAATAACAATTGCAAATAAACCGCTTTTTCTAGTTTTATGGATTTATTTTCTGTATTTTGTTTTATTTATACTTAAATAATTTTTAAAGTTATTCAAACGTGTATAGAATGTATTTAACCCATCTCAAAAGGTTATGACATAACCAGTGGTATGTCATGATAATGTTCTCACGTGGTACTTGTTAATGATTATTGTTGGCCGTGATTATGAAAGATCAGCACATTGCATTAAAAATAAAAGAATAAAACTAGAATTCACTTTCCACACTTTATTTAATACTTATGCTAAGAGAGCACAAAAATTATTTGCCCGTGGACATCACAGTTCTTCCTCAAAAGACCAAGAAACATTAGGATATCTTGAATCTATTACTTTGGTCAATTCCGCATTTGTACAAATCTGTCTAACACATGAGCAGGAACCTGGCTTACATAAGCTCGATTCACTTCTTCGTAAAACCCTTCGTAGATTATTTACATTTCCTTTGTGCTGCACGTGCAAACACGTGTTTCCGAAAGCCTTCTTTATAAGAACATCGATGGACACTATCGCAGAAGAAAATTCGAAGACTGCCTTCACATAACGTTCTTCAGCCGGAAAATTCAAAATTCGCCACACCTTTTTTGTTGCCAACGTTTTTTTAAAACTTTTCAAAAAGTTCTGGAGAAGGTCCATGCGGGCGCATTCATTGCCGCTCCACCGCTTTGAATTGGTCGAACAGGAGCAAAGCAAACCAGTTCCGTCTAGTTTTAAATCGGATGTTCCGCAACTAGTTTTAAGTTGATGTTTTCATAATAGTACTCAAGTATAAAAAAGTTGGGAATCACTGATGTAGAGCAGTAGTGTGCAAATTCTGTGTTGCGATCCACCGGGGGAATGAAAAAAATTCGAGGGGTCGCGAATAATTTGAAGTAAATTTCTGTCATATTAATTCATTTATTTTTTTTTAAAGGGTTTGCATTTTTTTATTTATATTTTTTATATGTTAAAAAATGATATGACATTGTTAAATAAGATGTGAGACAGTTTTACCATAAATAAGTGTAGATGGTAACCAAGATATTTTAACGCAGGATTACGTTCCTCCATAACGGTCCGAGGTAAAGCAAAATTTCAGACGTTAAAACCGTCGTCATGAGTTATAAATCAAAAGTGGGAGAATATTATTTCGAAAAAGATTTTCTTTTGTTTTGTCCCTTTTTCTTCCTTCATACTTAACCAAAATCGATAAGTGAGGTGCCGTTTTAAAGACTAATACATCCGCATCCTGCGAATTGTTAATTTCGAATTACACAGTTTTTCTTCCCCTAGATGGCACGCGCTAGCTTTTTTTTATTTTACCATTACAATCGCACTGAACTTTTAAATTTAAAAATCATTTGCCTTTATTATCATTCTGTGATGCCATTAATGAGTTTCTTTATTGGCAACATCTGCACAGTTGTACATTATTCTTTTTGAATGGAAAAACCATATTGAGTGGCATATATATATATATATACAGTGGAATCTCGATCTATCGTTTTTCAAGGGACCAATTGAAATGAACGATAAATGCGGGAAATCGATAGATGCGGAAACATAACAAAGCAATATGATCGTTGGGACTGGATAAAATGAACGACACATATGGAAAAACGATGGATCCGAAAATGATCGATCAAGATCCCACTGTATATATATATATATATATATATATATATATATATATATATATATATATAATCTGCCATTTTATTACAAAAAGGAGGCAAGCAACGATAAGTAATCCTACGTTACTACTCTGCGGTAGTTTCACTTGAAGAGACTACCTGATTTTGTTTATTGTTATTTTGTAAATTAAATTTATTCCGAAAATGTACAGTTTCCTTTTCTCTTTTGTTAACATTTTCATATATTTTTTGAAAATTTGATTTCTACCAAAAGAGTTTCATTGGGAGTCGAGGGTTTTTTTTATTTAAAGAACGAGATTCACGGTCGAAAAAAAATTTTCGCACCACTGGTGTAGAGAATTGGTATAATTGAATGAGTTCTAACTGCATAGCATTATTTCCATACTATATTTCGGAACATATTTACCGATAACGGATTACTAAATTATGTTTCCAACTGGAAATGATGTTTCCAAGATTAACTGCAGGCTCTGTTCACATACAAAGAAAGATGGCTAACGAAGAATAACGAACACTTTTTTTTAAGTACCGCCTAGGGAGTGAATCTGGGTAAAGATAAACAAATGTGTTCGTTGCTACGTACCAATTTAGCGAACAATTTCGTTCGTTACCATCTTTCGCCGTCTTTCGTTGTATGTGTATGCGCCTTGACACGATGTGTGCGCATAAGGAAAATGAATAGAATGACGGTTTTCATGGCAAGTTCCTTAAACGAGAAGTCAATGAGCCGGGGTACAGAATTTTTTTCAAGAGACCAGCGGGCACGTGCCGCTTACCGGAAGGAACAAACGTTGCCGCCAACACATGTCAAAACTCAGTCAGCAAATTAGCAAGCTTAGTGTCTAGTGGAGGAAATTATCATTGGGAGTTCGAGCGTAGAAGGTGGGAGATTAAGCAGCGCTCATAGAGTTTAAGTGAGCTCCATGAATGAGATAGTTGCTACATATGGCAATTGTTTTTGGCACTTTATAGAGTTTTTTGCACTTCTACCCTAACTTTGGGTATGTATCTCTTGAAGTGGCACTCTAACTTCCCAGGCCCCCAACTGACGGAGAGGCCTCAAAAATTAAAAAAAAATATATTTATTAGATTTCCTCCGAAAGAAAATTCTGAAACTTGTACCGTACTTCAAAATTCAAAATAATCTCCTGAAAAAAGGGGCCCCCCCAAAAAATATAAAAAAATTATTCGATTAATCAGATTTCTTGGGGCCCCCAACAGAAATTTACCCCAGGTTCTGTAAAGTCTCTGGGAGGCCCTGTCCCCC